>CM035158.1:39837854-40190962 GCA_020205615.1 Panax quinquefolius | reverse complement strand
TATTACACTAACGGCAGATGAAGATGATGATGATGATGATTCCAGCAATCCAATTTATCGGGTTTGTGAATCTCTTTGCCCTTTACGCACTCTTGATGGTGGGTGCAGGTGGCCTGATGCTGGATGTGCTCGAGTTGGAAGCCAGTTTGTTGGACTGAAGGCAAATTTTGATGCATTTGATCAACTTTCTATATACGACAGTTACTTTCAGTCCGAGTGACATTTAGCCCTAGACTACGACCAATCTTCCCAAGGAAAGATACCAATACCATACAGAATTTTGGTAGGTAAAGCTTTGTTAACTTACACAGGTTGAAGAGATTAACTAGCATACTGTAGAAATGTAGATGGCAAAGGTAAAAGTTGGCCCTAGCAATTGAGATGGGTCTTGCTCTGTATGTATAGAAGAATGTAGATTTTGAAGAGGACAATATCACCAGTTTTTTCGGACATTGCGGAGGTAACAAAGCATGAAAGTTGGGATTGATACATTTGAAGAGTTGAGCAGCATTCTGAGGTGCTCCACTTCTTCATTCATTTTATACAAATGTCAACTTTGAAAAACATTTGCATATTGTCATTTAGCTCGGACAAATTAGCTTGTGTACAGATTCTTGACAAGTCAATTGTTTTATTGACATCTAGAAATCTTGTAAACATGGACAATGATCAAATAAAGTTTTCTGATATAATGTAAGCAGTCAATTAAGATCTATGATTTATACTTTAACGGAACTAGTTCAGTTTCTTAATGTTATTGTTGTCTATTTTAGTTTGTCAGCCATAAAATTCTGACTCCTTAAACTGGCCGTCCCGTTCTTCCCTTCCCTCCCCACCAAAATGAAACTCACAAAAAACAATCAACACGAATGCATATAGCCCAGACAGAGAACTTGCAAAAATATACATCGTAACCACAAATCTTAGTAATGCATTATATATATTACTTTATTTGAAAACAACATTTTCTCCATTAAATAATAACATTATTTTTGGGGGATTAAATAAGACAAAGAAAACACACAAGGAAACCGGATCATCTCCCCATCAGGTAGTTGTAGGAAAAAGAAAAAGGAAGAAACGTAAAAAGGTTAAAGAAAACAACAGAATTACTATTCACAGGGAGGAATAAATACAAAGAAAGTAAATTGAGTTAAAAACACCTAAACTAGAGTACAAGAACACCTAAACTTCCTCATATCTTATCAATGGTTAGCTTCATTGCTGGCATTAGTGACTCACCCCACCCACCTCAGTCACATGGTGTCTATGATGTACGGATTGGCAGTGTATTTTTGTTTGCTTTCACAACCATTTACTTTTTGCATAACACATTTTGTTGCATAGCCCAATGGCACTTCAAAGTGAACAGCAGAAGTCAAAGCATCCGTGTTGGCTAACTGATCTTCCCTGTTTGGTCAATCAAGGTGCCAATTTGTTCTCCAGATAATGCTCTTGATATGTTTCCAGGCTCAAGCAGGTTAAAGACGACAACTATATATAGAGAGAGGGTAAATACTTTTAGCAAAAGAAGGTTTTATCCAGCTATATTAGTGATACATGGGACAAAACTAACCAGGAATTGCATTTTCTTCACAGAACTGAATCGCCATCATATCCATAGAGGTAATGCCTCTAGAAACAACTTCCCGGTAGGAAACGTGATCGAGAGTCACATTGTTGTTTTGGCAATCATAGACCCCATTTACATTTGTTCCTTTTAGGATTGCATCTGCACTAACTGTAAAAGGGGAAAAGAAACATATTTAGTCATAATTTTTTTTCCCAGATGAAACCCTCAATTATTAAATAAAAAGCGCACCCAGTATATAGCAAAGATTATTTATCTAAAAACAAAAAGAATGTATGCCAAATGATGTAAAAATGTAATGAAAAATCAAAGCAACTGAAGGTTGAGTAGATGTTCTACCCACCAAAGAGAAAAAGAAAGCTTGATTTACAAAATTCTACTCAATAGGGTGATGTGCTAGATATCCATATGCAGTCATGTGAGAGAGAAAGGGTGATAGAGAGTGTTTTGAAGTGTGAGGTTTTCAACATGTATGCTACAAAATATTCAGAAACTAATCTAACCCAAAGAAAGAGTTGAACAAAATATAGATAGAAATGTAGTACTTTCAGAAGCCCTCAAAGCTGCTGCTGTGTCAGTGGTAAAGAGGGGATTCCCAGTGCCAGCACCAACACCTCCAAAGATGACGACTCTTCCTTTCTCAAGATGACGGATAGCTCTTAGCCTGTTATATGGTTCAGCAACCTCTGGCATTGAGAAAGCACTTTGCATGCGAGTTTGAACACCCAGCTTCTCTAAAGCTGATTGAAGCAGTACAGAATTCATGACTGTTGCCATCATACTAAAAATATAAACGGTACTTGGTCAGGAGCAAGTAAACAAAGTTTATGACGTAATATGTAGTTCACTGATACAGAACAAAGGGAGGGGGAAAGGATGACAAAACTTGATTAATGGAAATTGGAATTGGTTGAGAGATTATTGCTTATGAGTCTTACCTCACGGCAGAATATAAACAATTGCCCGATGGTTCCAAAGAAACAATTTAATGGAAGATGCCATGACAATTTAAAATAATGGAAAATGAATGCCTAAATTCAGATTTATTTTCTCAGTCAAATGTATGAGCATATACAGAAGCAGATGCATGCAGACTGGCATCTACGCTGTCGCACGCATTGCATGTGATAAGTGGGGGTGGGGATAAAGGGTATAAGTGAACATATTTTGGGAGCAGCTAGCTACACACACACACACACACACACACATATATATATATATATATTGTTCTCATAATCTCATCCTCTATTTATTTTGTCGTCCATGTTTTGTATAGGGTTTGAGGCATGTTATATATTGCAGTGCATATGATATCTAATACAAAGCACAATACATAGCCTTTCAATCCTTTCTTTTTCTCCCACCCTTTTGTATTAATCAATTCACAGAGACAACTATACACCACGGTGGATTCGGACTTATAGTCGGTCAAAAAACTCTGTATAGCCACTCAGATTAAATGACATTACCCAATTTGATATGCTGTAGGTCTATCTAAATCAGTTGCTGACACCCATGAGTCTCCACAAAAGAAGTTGCGACCTCCCACAACAATAGCCACCTAGAAAATCACATAAAGGAACCATCTTGAAAATCGAAAAGAGTTGGTTGAATTAAAATTGTGAAAGACAAAGGAGGAGTATCGCAATGACAAAAAATAGGAAATCAATGTTCAGTACCTGAACACCAAGGTGGCACACTGTTGTCACTTCTTTAGCAATCTCCAATGCCACCTAACAAGAGAAGGATCAAGCATAGCACATAGCTTTAACTTAGAACAACCATGTAATGCAGATGTTGATACTATTAATTCATTTAATAAACAACGAAAGTAAAACTCACCTTGGAGTCAATACTCTGACAGTTCCCAGATAATGCAACACCACTAATTTTAAACACCACCCTTCTCCATTTTGGCCGTGGAGTTGACTTCAATTTTGTGCTGTTTACAAAGTTTGTATTGTTTGTTGCAAGTCTGCCAGAAAACATGGGATTACACCAAAGCTTTGGGGATAGACATTTAAATTAATAGTTCTAATAGTAAACATATTTGGATTATACTCTATGAAACAAGTATACGGTTTTGTTCATTGTGACAATACATTTTTATGTTGTTATTCCTCCTTTAGTTTCCTGTCCTTCATTTTTGTCTTCAAGTGATTTGAGGCATAAACAACAAATGCCATCCATAATTTTATTTATTTTTTAATCAACAATATATCATCTATTACATCGACTGAACTATACGAGGAGCTATATGGTCTCTAGATCTTAGTAATTAAGTAAGCAAAAAAAAATTCCATTCTTTTGACATTTTGAAGAGTTTATGGAGTTCTTTTAAGGCAGTCGAGGAAGCAAAATGACAATCTATTTCAAGTGTTGGGTCCTGGCACTTATCCTTGCAATGCTTGATAAAATACCTTTGATTTATTATAGGATATATCTATCTACACACCCAAATTGTAATCCAAAGACGCAGTCAAGTGTAAAATAGTAATAAATGAGAAGAGATAAAGTTTGTGAAGAGGGGGAGATAGAAATATTTTACTATCATTTTACACTTGGGTGTGTTTTTGGATGTACAATTTGGGAGTGTACATACATATATCCTTAATTATAAGTTAGCACAAAATCCAAGTATTCCTTGATTCTTAAGCAATTATACACCTACAAAAAGCCTACAATAGGTAAAATACTAAAATCTCATATATACTTTAACATTACTGGACAGAAAAGTCAGCTAAACCAAGGTTGTCTGCTTCTTAAACATAATGAGAAAAGAAGTTTTGATTCAATAATACCAAAATAAAATAGTAAGATTCATTTTCTTGTCCTTCATATTTTTACTCTCCTAAAAATCAATACCAATAAAGTTTTAATCTATTGACAATTCAAGTTACATATTTCTTAAGTAAGATGACTTCTGATACATTCCCCCTACAAAAAAAAACATGCTTTTTGGCTCAAAATTGAGTATTTAATGAGGCTTTTGAACCAAGCACACTTCAACATTTGAGATAATAGGTACCATAGATGTAAAACTCTAAATTAAACATCCTAGTACACTTTCAAACTCTAATCTTTCACAAGGAGAAGCTATAGAGACTGGAAAAACTTAAAAAATGCCTAACATAATCCTTACAAAAATTGCAACATTCTACTAAATGAAGAATCATTACTGATATACATGTTACATGACCTAGGATGGCAGGTCATAGATATTGTTGCCCATTAACAACGAGCTCAAGTATAGATATATTCATGCTAAAGGTTATTTCCTTTATGTAAATAACAGTTACTTGCACCTATTATTCTAATTTTTTTCCGCACATGCACAGAAAATCTGCCATCCAAAACAAGCGTAATTTCCAAACTAAATTATCCCAAAAAAATAATTTAAGTCGCTAATACAGAACGATTGCACTTGTAATAAGCTGCCCATGTCCATGTATAATCCGAAATAGAACTAAATAACTACTCTAGATTGTGCAAGCCACATACATTGCCAATAATTTTACCACCGGAAAAAAACAAACAAACTACTTCTAAATATTAGTCCTAATATTTTCAACAATTTAGCATTCATATGCTCATGAAATGTAATCAAAATTTCATATACCTTTTTGATTGCCGTAGCATATACGAAGAATTCCCTCCTCCATTAGACCTATCATCATCCGAAACACTTTTCATCGACGCCAAATTTCCCACAATCACCTCCATTTTCTTAAACCAATGCCAATGGCTAACTGATAAGCCGCTGCTATTCATCCTTTGAAGCTCAACCTTGTACCTTTTCTTTAGATTATCAATCTTATTCTTACATTGCTCAACACTCTTGCATAACTTCTTATCACATCCCTCAGTAACACTTTGAGCCACCTGCTCCCAATCTCTCCCTCTTAAATTGCCTCGATTCAGCTGTGTAAACTTTTCGATATACGCGTCAAGGAGACACGAGATCGCCGAGTCGTTCCATTCCTCCCGGTCCTTCCGGTAGTCGACTCGGTAATCTCCGCCGCCGCTAGAATCGGCGGCGACGGCGTCCAGTTTGAGTTTTTTGTAATAGTAAGGGTTTAGCCTGCCGTTTGGAGTGATTTGATCGGATTTGTTAGGATCAGAGCAGGACTCTCCGGCGGCGGTGGAGTACGGTAATCCATCAGTGGTTTGGGAGTAGAACGCGGCACTGCCGGAGTCTTCTCCGGCATCGGATTCGTCGGGGTTGTTTTCGGCTCCGATTACTGGGAATTCGACGTTGCACGAAGACATTATCGTATAGGAAGAAAGAGGAGAGAGATTAGGGTTAGGGTTTCGAACCAGAGATGAGCAAGGAGGAGTAGACGACGTTAGTGCTGATTGACGGATTGTGGAGGGGAACCGTATTAAACTGCTAACGGTGTGATCTGTCATTGCGATCATGTTGACGCCTGTCTTCACGAACGTAACGATTTCTGTCATGACTTGCATCCACGTAGCTACGTTCCAGTTTCCACTATATTTGGCTGTTAATGCCAAAGTAATGTCTGTTTCTCAAAATAATACTCCATCCGGGATAAAAATTCTAATTGATTTTAAAAAATAAAATAATAAAATTATTTATATTTAAATTCTCTTTTAATTATACAATTTTATACACATTATTAATGATCTTTAAATAAATGTCATGTAGAGAATAAAATATAACAATCAATAATAAGAGTATTATAGGTAAATTATTATAAAAAATAGATCATTTAAGGTAAATAAACATTTTTAACTTGGCGTTTACATTTTTATCTCCAAAATAATAACAAAAGACTTTTTTATTCAAGCGGAAGGAGAAAAATATAATTTGTACATATTAAAAAAAATTAAAATTTATTTTTAGTGGCCTCATAAGTTTATATAATATTAAGTGATAAGTACTTTAGTTTATATAATTTTTATATACAAATAGATTTCACTAAATGACATATTTATCTTTTACGTTATGTACTTTATCTCATCTTTGAGGAATAAAATAATTTGTAACTTTAGTTATCATTTTAAGGACGGAGGAAGTAATAATTATGTTTTCTCAGCAAATATATTTTTAGCTACACTTTTATATTTTGTTAAATTTATATTTCGAACATTTTACAATACTTATCATTCTCACGGCACGATTACTGTGTGACGCCCCCAAAATAAATATACATCACCCATTCTGAGTCGTCAAATACATGGTATAGAAAACAACTACAACTTTATTATTACAATTGTCGTGCAAAATACGACAACACATACTGTGAGTTTAAATACAAATATCGTCTTCTAGGCAATATCCACACCCAGATAAAGTTCTCATTATAATTATTGACACACTATTTTACAAAATAGTGAGGACTGCTAAACAACTGTCTAGAACCATCATTCCACACCCCGACTACTTCCCGCTATGTTTGTGACGCCCCCAAAATAGGTATACATCACCCATCTTGAGTCGCCAAATACATGGTACAAAAATCAAATACAACTTAATTATACAACAGTCGTGTAAAATACGACAAAATATATGCTGTGAGTTTTAATACAAATATTATCATCTAGACAATATCCACACTCAATTGAGTCCTCATTACATTTATTATCATACTATTTAACAGAATAGTGAGGATTACTAATGCTATTATTTGAATGATCACTCGCCGTTCCCCGACTAGTCTCTCGCCACGTTCTCTCATTTCTCAAGAGAATAATGAAAGTAAAAGGGTGAGCTCAACTAGCCCAAGAAGAAATATTATGACTAAGATAATACGTAATAAATTATCGTTAGCCTCAACAATGATGTTAAAGCGATACAATATAACAAACATCAAGTTTAAGCTGCAATGAACAAATAATCCATTAAAAGAGTCAAGTAGAGAATACAATCTACTATCTTTTATGATTTAAAAGGTTTTTCATCACTTTTATCGCTGTGACTCAACTTAATAAATAATCCACATCATCCCTGCACTACGGCCAATGATATTCATTAATATCACAACCACAAATTATCCATGCACTACGAGCCAAGGATATTCGTGTATTCATCAATGGTCATGATCATGCCAACAACTGTCCATCAATACACTACGGGTCAATGAGAACTTTTATCACATCATTTGTAACATTACGGTCTTGATTATACCGATTAATCCCTGGTCATAATCTTACCAAGTCCATCTATGCACTACAGGCCACAGATGACTTTCAACATAATATAAACATGAGGATGATGACAATGATATAAGAATTCAATAAAACAAGTTCAAGAATTAATTTATCCAGAACTAATAACGTCTAAATTGTCAACATGATACGTTCTTTGTAGAGTAAAGTTCAAGAATGCTCAGAAGAATATTTCCATGAAAAGATACTGGATGAAGCGCAAATATCAAGGATATTCCACTAATTTCATGGAGTATAAAAGCCAAAACTTTAACCAACTGAGTATAATAAAGAATGGAATAACAAAAGAAATCACCAGACGTGCGATAGACCGCACAGACAGGTTATTCCAACAGAATAATAAATAACGGAACCAGGTCATACGTAAACGCATAGACAGAATATTCCAACAGAATAATAAATAACGGAACCAGTCAAAGTAAATTCATGATCGATGGGATGTTCCAACATAATAATAAATAACGGAACTGTGTCATGCAGAAACGCACGTACAAGATTTTCCAATGTAATAATAAAGAATGGAATAATAGAAGAATTTTACCATGTATGCGGTAATTCGTATAGACATGTTATTCCAACATAATGATAAAGAATAGAATAACATAAGAATTTCACCAAGTATAGGGTAGCCCGCGTATACATGTTATTCCAACAGAATAAAAAAATGGAATAACATAAGTTTTCTTCATGAATACGAAAGAAATAATACCCCTTACCTTAAAAAGATGAGTGTTCTGACTGGTAGGGCGAGGATATTCTTGAAGAAAACTTATACTGTTTTTCTACGCTCAAAACTTCTGAAAACTCTAAAGAAATACGCTCAAGATTATAGAAGAGAATTCTTTGAATTTCTGGTGTGATTTCAATTCTAACTAAGCATCCTATTTATAGGAGAATGGAAGGGTATTGTTAAGAAACGGACGCAACAGTTATTTTTAAAAAAAAATCACGGACGAATATCACAGCTTCATTGATCTAACGCATCAGTAATCCTTTTTCAAGGAGTTGGCCAATGAAAAAAAATGAACACATGCCAATTTAAAAGCCTTGACCAATTAGAATGCACCATAATTTACAAGTTGTCAACAATGCTGCATGATTGGAAAAAGTTGTCCAATAATATTCAAGCTTGAAAAATCAATCCATAATCTGCCAAATTTATCTACTAGGACCACCATCACCCACCCACATGCTATACAATTATATATATATATATATATATATATATATATATATATATATATATATATATATATATATTCAACATCACTACCACCCCATTTTCTCCCTCCCATTTCCTTATCCCTTATTTCTACGGCACCATTTATTCACATACTTTCACCCACACACACTACTTCACATGCACACATATATACATGTCAAATATATATATATATATATATATATATATATATATAATACATATATATATACATTATAACTTCCTTTTGATTATTTGAAAAATGGGTAAATGGGAGTTCATAAAATAAATAAAATTCACATCAAATACTTCATAAAAATTCCTTCAATATTTTTAACAACATTTATCATTACTGTTATAATTCACAATATTAATCGACCAGGTCGTTCCCAGGAAAAAGGGGGATTTCCAATAAGGATTTCTCCTTATTGGTGCGCAATTAGGTGACCAAACCTCTCCTTGACAGAATTTCTAGACATCGTTAATATTGCAAATAATAATGTTAATAACTTCGTCGTCTCAATTATTGATTTAATAATATATAAAATATCGACAATAATTGAATCAAATAACATGAGATACAATGCAACAATTACTGTAACAATAATTGAACAAAACTGAGTGACTTCTCACGTAAACATCAATAATCAATACCGTGTGCTACTATGCAACCACGCGTATTACTGTACTTTTAACACCAGGTGTTTCAATAGTTAACGGTAAAACTTCCGCCGTTATTTTCATAAAAATATTTTTGTCGTTTTCTCAATCCGACAATAATTCCGTTGTGGGGTCCACCAATGATTGTGCTGTTGTATGAATATTTTCTGTTAAAACGAATATTTCCCGACCAATCGAATATTATATAACAACTTGCATACTTTTGCAAAATTTATAAATATTACCCACAACTATAACATTATATCAAATTCATTCCATAATATTTAAAAATGATATTAAAAAAAGTTGGGGTCTTACAATGTTCTCGCTTCTTGAGAAGAAAAATGGAACAAAAAGGAAAAGGGTGAGCTCAACTAGCCCAGTAAAGAATATTATGACTAAGATAATATACAAAAAATTATCCTTAGTCTTCAACAGGGAAAAATCTAATAGAATATAGTAGACAACAAGTTTTAGATCAACAACTGCAACGGAAATAATAATTTATTAGAAGAGTTAAGTAGAGAATGAAATCTACTATCATCTATGAATTTAAAAGTCCATCATCAATATTTTATCCCTATAACATCAATCAATATACATCTTGCATCAAACATTCATCTTTGCACTATGGGCCAAAGATATTTATTTGTATCACCAGTTGGTCATGTTCATCTCAACACCTGTTCATCTTTGCACTACGGGCCAAAGATATTCGTCAGGTAATTATACATTTTTGCACTACAGGCCAAAGATATTCATCAAGTATCACCATTAAGGACTGAGGATGATGAAAAACATTTTAGAGAATGAATCCAATGAGACAGAAGGACAAATATTAGGGATTTGTATCTTGGTTTATCCAAATTCAATAGTACTCCATAATAACCAAGTGTGAAGTAGAATTCAAAAATATAGATCAAAACATGGATACAATCAAAGATAGTAACCATAAAAGACATCTGGGACGAAAAAGAGAAAATTTCATTTTTCGATGAATAGTCCAGATTTGTGTGAATAATAGTCAGAGTATCGTGAATAGTGCCGTATACGTGAATAGTAACCTCGACACAAAAAGATAGAAATTCCACAATAAAATTCATAACAATATCTCAGCTTAATGATATTGAATAAAATAATATCATTTAAGAAGAAAATAACATCCCTTACCTCAAAGAAACAATACTTCGGAATGAAAGGTCGGATGTGATGCTGAATGAAACTTGTACTGAATAGCAACTCTGAAAGTATCTAAATACTCACAAAATACGCTCGATAATATAGAGAGAGAAAGAGAGAAAGCTTATGTTTCTGGTGTGATTTTCAATTCTAACCTAAGCACCTATTTATAGGAAAATGCTAACACAAAGCGAGACTTTGATTTCGCTACCTAATGGCTTTACCTGCTACTATTGCCACCCACCATATTTGAAATAAATTTGAGCACATTTCTCACCAACCAAAAGTGGGGCCCACTCAATTCTAGAATTTTCCACCAAAAATCATTTATAACATAATTTCTGAATCAGTCACCTCTTAAAATTTATAACAAATCATACATTCATTTTTAACAGTTCAAAATTTGTGGACATATACTCAACTTATATATGTATAACATATCTAAAAATCACAACTATCCAACGTTCGGATTAAAAATTATAACTCACGTAATATATCTCAAGAACACTGATTTGATTTTTAATACCTCTATTCTGACAAAAATACTGATAAAACACATTAACATTAATAGCCACATAAAATAAATATTTCCTTATCATATAAATCAATAAATAATTATTCATAAATAATATTACAGAATCAAAATAATGACAACCAGGCCGTTCCCAGGAAAGAGGGGGCTTTCTAATAAGGATTTCTCCTTACTAGCGCGCATTTAGGTGACCAAACCTCTCATTAGATAGAACTTTCAAGACATTGCCAATAATGCAATCGAATAATATTATTCAAATAATATGAATTATTGATCTGATAATGGGGAATACTGTGCAGTGATAATTATTGAAACAACAATAATATAAAATATAAACGCAACAATTATTGAATCAATAAATAAAATATCGAAGCAATAATTATCGTAATAATTATTGAGTAGTGCCTTTTACGTAAGAATCATAATAAAAAAAATCATGCAATGCAATACCGTGCTTTGTCGCGCAACCACAGCGACATCGTATTTTAACCATCGGGTATTCCAACAATGTTATCGGTAATAATTACGCCTGTTATTTATAAAAACTCAAACTTGTCATTTTTCTTCATCCAAGCGGTTATTCTATTATGAGGCCCACGAATGGTCTGCTACCATCGCATTTAATATTCTCCGACAACAAGAATATTTCACGACCAAACAAATATTTCTGGACAAAAATGAATATTTTATAACCACTTGCTTATTTTGTAAAATTTGCACATTTCACCCATAACCAAAGTATTATATCAAATTAACTCCTTATTATTTCAAGATAATAAATATAGAAAATTTAATTTTATTCATAATAAGTTGGGGTCTTACATACTGCCTTATATATTTCTTTAAATTTTATATGTTTTATTAAGTACATTAAATATTAAAATACAATTATATGTTGATTAATTTTGTATCGAATGTAAATTATGAATAATATGCAAGTAATAAAATAAAAAATAATATATGAGTATTTTATTATAGGCAAGGAAATTGTACCTCGCTCGATTAAGATTTCGAATTGGGTGAAGAGAACATAAATCCACAAATAGTACAATAAATGATCTAAGATTTGTAGAGGGGAGAAGAATGAGTAGACAATCATCAAGGTAACACGTGACAGAACTCTAGAGTGTCTTCTTATGTATCTTGGAGTGTCAGAGAATCAAAAGTCTTTTCCTCTGAAATGAGAGGGCTATTTATAAAGGTGGCATATCTGATAAGTGGTCACGTGTTTTACACATGACTAGGTCACGTGTCTGACATGTGACTTCAGGTTAAATACCAGAAATGTCCCTCGTTGCAAAAAGTGATACCCAAGTCGTCTCATTTTTCTAGTCGCCAATCCAAATCACTTAATCATTTTCCTCTTGAAGTTACCTCCCTAAATCTTTTGCCTAGGAACTTACGAAGGCCCTTTCAATCTTCGAATCTAATCATTGTTCTATGAATCAAATCTCGTTTTCCTTCCATTTCATCTTCGTGCTCTGATCCAAAGATTAATCGAAGAAGTTCATTGGGAAAACAACGCTGGAGCCCTAAAGGACCGAGCCATGAGGGGCCAAACCCTATGTTTATGCCTCCTTCGACTTTCTTCGTTCTTTCTTGCTTATTTTGCTCATTTCTCATCCTTTTATCATGATTTTCGGGCCTTTGAGTAGTTTTCCATGACATGACAGACTTAAGAGAGATCATCCCTAAGTCTCAATGTATTTTCACCTCTTTTCTTGGCTTTAATCTCCTTGAGTTGTCCTTGCGCTTAACCTAAGTTTGTTTAGTGAAATCATTTCAAAACTCGTAAAGGAGTATGCCCTTAGGGGACCAAGCCCTAGGGGGACCGAACCCTAAAGGAGCACCCTCAAACTAATCTTTTTCTTTTACTCGAAAATGATCGTTCATTAGTATCAATCGAAGAGGTTGAATACTAAGGACTGAACCTTAAGGAGCTTAAGCCTAGGGGGCTCGCCTAGGGGTTCTCCTAGGCCCGGTGGGGTCTCCTAGGGGATCTTTTTAAAATCTTAATTCTTAATTTTATCCAATCTTTCATTATTCAATTTTTAGAAATAAAATTCAATTTTTTTTAGAAACTAAAGCAAATCAAATCATATATTCTCTATTCTAGATTTATGGAAATCAAATATTTCCTTTTCATATTTTAGGAAATCAAATCCCATCTTTTTAATTTTGGAAACTAAATTAAATCTTTTCAATCTTAGGAATTGATTGCTTCTTTCCATAAGTTTTGTAGCCATACTTGAATCATTCCTCATTTACTCCAAGCTTATTCTTATTTTCTTCATTCTTTCAAATTTGCAAAAAATTTGTTCTCTTTTTAATTTTATTTTTCTCTATAATTGTGATAACATAAATTTTCGAAAAAATATTAAAATAAGAGTTTAATGAATAAAATTCTTATTATGAGATAAAAAAAGATTTGAATGTTTAAATATACATGTGGTATTTATATATATGTGGTTTATGTGCCAAACTTAATGTGTATATTTTAAGTCTAATATATATATATATATATATATATATATATATATATATATATATATCTATATATGTTAATCGTATTGTCTATGGCGACAGTTCGATCCGTCGCCATAGCCATGTAGTCTTTAATGCCAATTGAGGCGTCGCCATAGACACCAAAGACGACGTGTTGTCTTTAGTTCGCTTTTTAAGGTTCTTTAGAGCTCTCAGGTGTATATATATATATATATATATATATATATATATATATATATATGTGTGTGTGTGTGTGTGTGTGTGTGTGTGTGTGTGTGTGGAGTGAGAAAATCGATAGTTAACTAAACTATTGAATGAGTTGTGCGAGTGGATTATGGACTAAAATATGGAGGTAACTATGAGATCAATTGAGATTAAGAAATGAAAATTAGTGAAAAATAAAATTAGAGGGAAGATATTAACTTATAATAGTTAATCATTTTATATATATATATATATATATATATATATATATATATATAATGTAAATGAGATATTAAGTTTTTAAAATAACTTAATACCTAAGGTAATTATTAAACAAGAAATTATTTAAGTATTCGAGGAAGTAATTTATACTATGTACTGATGTTATTGGCAATAAAGAAATTTATTTATAAAGTTTAAATAAATTATTTAAATAGTTATTTGAATAAACATTAACCTATGTTGGGCCATGATTATTTGGGCCTTTGAAGTATAATGGGCCATTAATTATGTGAAATTAATTGGGCTTGGACCAGAAGTGGATTTAGCGGATGGGGGATTTATGGGTTGAGGTTCCTAATTATATTTGGATTCTGATTTTGGAAGGAAGTGTTGGACTTTGAATCCACTTCCTTAATTATAGCAGATTTGATACAATCCTGTTATGGAATGGTCATTGGCTGGGAACCTTAACCTGATTCGGAGAAGGATTGCTTACAAGTGGTGAGATTACTATAAATACAAGGCACTTCATTGGTTTTAAGGTACATACAATTTACTTTCCAGCACTATAGCATTAAGCCTCCATTATTAACCTTATATCAGATATACTTATTCTCACAATCGAATGTAACGACCGAGAAATTCAGATCTATTGCAAAATAATTTTATTTAATTAAATAATGAATAAAATTATATTATTTGTTATTATTACGTGTTAGTAAGATGAATGTCGATTCTATAACCTAGAAACGTCAGAACGTTGTAGTATTTCGACTACGTGACGGAATTAAAGTGTTTAAATTTTCAAGACGAAAATAAAAGTTTTCTGAGAAATTTTCTGAAAATACTATTCATCAATTTCTTCTCGGGAATTAATTTTGAACTTTCGAGAACTACGTAACGGTATAATATCGAGGCGAGACGAATTATGTAATAATAATTCGAGTACGGAAAATGTAATTTTTCGCTTGTGGACTTAATTTGAGAACGTTAGGAAAAATAAAGCCTTAAGAAGCTAAAGAGATGATCATATAATACATATGAATTGTACGAGGAAATGAATATGAGTATAATACGAAGTATTATACGAGTATGTACGAATGATGGAATATCGTATATTATTAATGAGTATACGAGTTAGAATACGAGAATAATACGTAAATAATACGTTATAAGGCTTTAAGCCAAATGAAATGGACTTGTAGGATTGTGTGGAAATTTGTAAAATCCAATAGAAGTTAATGTGCAAGCCCAAGTGTAAGTAATGGTAAAGTTCAATTAGGTTTGTTAATACAAGCCCAAGTGTAGGATAATTTAATTAAACCTAAAGCCCAAACTATTGATCCAATGGGTTAGGGTGACCCATGGGGCAACCCATGATCATATGGTTAATCTTGGTGACCAAGGAAATAATGTGATGACCAAGTAATTAGTGTAATGAGCAAGTTAACTTAATTATGAAGTAATGAATAGTATGGAGGTTTATTAAGGAGGTGGGATTGGCTATTGACCACTATGCCCTAACCTTAGAAATCCTATAAATAGAAAGCTTTGGATTTCATTTGTTGTTTGTTAACTTTCATCCAACAACTTCCAACTTAATTGTTAGAGAGAATAAGTAAGAATAAGTTAGACTTCCATTGTTAAAAAGAAGAAGAAAAGCTTGTTCATCAAAGGTAATGATCCTATGTCATTAGTCTTCCATCTCTACAATTATAGGTTGATAAGAGAAGTGTGGATTAATAGACATGTATGCTAAGAAATGATAAGAATGAATAATTAAGGACTTAAGTCTTAATAAGCCGTGAATAAGCACTTTGTTCATAGATAAGTTATGAACTAAGGAAGAACTTGTAAGAATTTGTAACATGTTTACATGAAGGAAGTTTGTATGATAATAAGATTGTAAGGATGATGGTTAGAAGACTTAAACCATTATAAGTCATGAGAAATGAAATTATATGTAGTTTATACTTTGATTAGTTATAAACTTATGGAGAATAAGTAATAACTTATCACGTAAAAAGTTCACGTAATATACATGTTAAGATGTTATTATGATGGATAGAATTCATTTGAAACGATGAACAAATCATAAGTAACGAAGTTATGCCAGAATTCATACGATTGGACGATAATCGTCGAATTCGTGAAATTCTCGGATTAGAAGTCAAATTTTGATATTGAGCTCGGAAACGTTGGTTTTCGATGGAGACAAGTCTTATTTGGCATTATAGAGTTGCGGACTCAAAAATGACCGAATTCTGACTTAGAACGAAGAAACAAGCGTTGAACGTTCACGAACGTTTATCGTTTTTGTTAAAAATGAACTCGTAGGTGAATTTTGAGTTAACGAAGTCAAAAATATAAAATTCTTGCATGAACACGTAGAGTATGTGATTTGTGAGCTAATGGCTTTTAAACGAGTCAATTCGGACTTAAAATGATCAAATTTAGAGTCCAGGAAGTTCGTTGAGCAAATCAAAACTGTCAACTATCTGGTGCGGCGCCAACCCATGGCCAATGTGTGGCACTGCAGTGCCGTGTATAGTGTCTTGACATACTAAAGAGTCGCGCCGCAACGACGAGAGATAATCTTGAGACTCAGCGCATTTGAAAGTACAGAGAATTTAGACATGAGAGAGTGGCACCATGACGACTTCTTGATGAACAAGGACGCATGGCAGCAGCTAAGAGCCTAACCCTTGCCATCGCTAAACGTGACCGCAATGCAAGCAAAAGAAGGGAAGTGGAGTTAAAGCACATACCAAATGCCTTAGGATTAAGATAAGGAGAGTTTATAAGTAAAGGAAGAACATTAATTGAATGGTAATGAACTAAAACTTAAATATAACATTGTTTAAGACATTGTTAAATCTTAAGTATGATAACTAAATGTTAAAAATAATCAATCGAACGTGAATGTAATGACAATGTAAACTATAACGGCAAGCCGAAACTAATAGTAACAAATCTAATACATGATTAGATTGAGAAGAAGGGTAAGATTCATTAGGAACCATGTATGTTTATTCATGACCTAATGTGTTACGTTATGTGATCATATATTGTAGAGACCTTAAAGACTTAAAGAGAATGTGTAATAACAGTAGCAGATGCTGAAGGCAAGTATTCTAACCCTTGTCTATGTTCAATCTAGACAAGATTTATGATTCATGTATTCTTATGCATGAATTGATGTATGATGAAGTCAAAGCTTCGGCTAGACTTAAGATGTTTTGGATTTCTTATAATCTATCAAAGTATGGTTAATGTTTACCAAACTATATTGGTATGGTTTTCAAATGAAGACCGAGTATGCTAAACAAATGTTTTGTCGTCAAACGACAAGCACGTGAGGTTGCCACAACTTAAACGTACATACGTTTAAAGAATGTAGTGTTGATCAACATAGAGTACTATAGGCTGATCACCTAGACGTGCTCGTAAGTAATGCCGGACTTACGGACTTAGTGTCGGGTTATCCTTTTCAAAGAAAGTATGAAATGCTCAAGGTCTTGGACCGGAATTGATGTTTTACTGAATGTTGTCATTGTAAAATATTTTAAAGAAAAGAGAAGTGCTATTTTAAATTATCGATAGTACTTCATATCTATTGTTCAATTATTGAAGATATATGATTTGTATGATTCAAGCATATTGTTAAATGGAATTGTTGTACTTGCTGAGCTAGTTATGCTCACTCTTGCTTGAACCATATGAATGCAGCTAAGACCGAACGGACCGAAGGATCCGATAAGGATAAAGGAAAGGCTAAGGCGAACCTGTAGATTACCTATGTAATAGTATAGGTTTATAATGATAATATTTGATATTATGACAAGAAAAAATATAACGGTTATAAAGAACCTGGGGAATGGTAATATTGATTTGCAATATATATAAGACATATTCGTTCTTTTGAGGCATTTTAATTGAATGTTTGTGTGAACTGTAGCACCGTGGAGCACCATATGTCGGGTTGGAAGATACCCGGATTTGGGGGCGTCACAGGGTTGGTATCAGAGCATTAGGTTATAAAACTTAAGGGGGAAAATTAAAACCTTAAGTCATAACCTTAAGAGAAGTCAAAGAAGTAAAAGATGAAAGTAACCTTAAAAATGCATTATATATATGATATGTGTTTTTATTATTCTACTGACATGTACTAATCAAACTTTATTGTTTTGTTGTAGATGTCAGGAGGAAATGGAATTTATAGAGATGTATAGGTAGATAGTGAAGAATCGGTTAATCAGATAGAGGTTATACCAAACCCAATAGCAGAGGAGCCAGAAGTGGTGGTGATTGAGTCTGGAGACTCAGAGAACCACGACCTAATGTCAATTTTTGACAGCATATCGGAAGAAGAGGTGGAGGTAGTGTCCTTCAACCCGGTAACACTTGCTGAAGAGACACCCCTGGGGGAGTCAATGATGTCACTGTTTATGACAATGCTAGATAGAAACCTCCACTACTATCAGGAGGTGAAGGAGTTAAAGGCAGAGATCCATGCTGTCTTGCAGGATAAGACGGATGTGGAGTCGATGTGGGAACAGGAACATGAGGAGAGAGTTTTATCCAAGGACAAGGTCCATGAGCTAGCTCTAGGGGGAGCTAAAGACCAAGAAACAAAAGATAGGGAGAATGTCCTATATTCATAGGAGTTTTCATAAGGATTTCAAAGCAAGTAGTGGGTATCCAATAGAAAGAGGTCAAGGAGACTCTAAGATACTATCAGCCGTGATGTTATCGCCGGTCTTACCACCGCAGATTTTGATAATGCCTTAAGGCATATGTAATCTATTATTAGCTAGAGTAGAATTAGATATGTAAATATTGTGTATCTAGTAGTGACGTAAAACCCTCTTTTGTATATCAAAGGGTAGTCTTTTGTAAATCCCAATTTTTGGAAAGCAATTATGGGATGGTAATGTAATCAGCTTAGGTTGTGTAATGGAACGATGTAGTATTATACTACAAGGAATGAATTAATATAAACCTTTTCACGAAACATATTGAGTAATTAATGTGGAAGTTATTGTTTAATCTTGAATAATAACTAAGTAATAAGAAAGAGAATAATAATGAAATGTGTTGTTTATTGTAACAACAAAATGCCGCCAAGAAGGAGACAACGAAACCAAGACGCTAATGTAAATCAACCGGAGGGAGGTCCGGTTAACCCGATGCAGGAGTTTGTTAACTTGTTAACAGCCGCGTTTAATAGAAATGGGGCTAATATCCCCGTAAATCCTGGAGTAGTCCGAGCTACTACTTTTAAGGATTTTAAGAGTGTCGGTCCGTCAGAGTTCAAAGGAACTACGGACCCTATAGAAGCCCAAATGTGGGTGAAAGAAATAGAGAAGGCATTTGTTATTGCAAATGTCGACGAAGGTCAGAAGGTTGCCTTTGCAACCTATATATATGATGAAAGGAGAAGCCAATTTTTGGTGGGAAGCTAACCAGGCTAGGGTTGGTATTGAGAACCTAACGTGGGTGAGGTTCAAGGAGATATTCTTTGAGAAATACTTTCCCACGAGTATGTAGGGGAGGATGGAAATGCGGTTTCTTGATTTGAAACAAGGGGAAATGATTGGTTCCCAATACGCCGCCAAGTTTAATGAACTGGCGAGGTTTGCTCCACACCAAGTGGACAGAGGTTAGGAAAGCTAGACGGTTCGAAAGGGGCTTGAAACCTTGGCTCTATAACCGGATATCTGTGTTCCAAAGTACTTCATTTGGGACCATTTTAGAGAAGGCGATAATCGCCGAAGGTGAAAGCGAGGCTTTAAGCAGTACCACAAGGACAAGAAGAATAAGGGAAAAGTTGATGGGGAGTGAAGATAGAAAGGAGCCAAGGGGAGTGGTGAAGGAAAATGAAAAGGGTTTAACTCTGGGAATACCGGAGTGAAACAAGGAGATCCGAAGAGGAGAATGGAGGCATGCAAGACCTGTGGGAAGACTCATTTAGGAGTCTGTCTCAAGGGGAAGGCAATATGCTATAACTATAGACAGGAGGGGCACATTTTGCCAAATTTGGCAAGTCCGAAAAAAACCATGGATGCTTTGTATGTGGGTTAACTGACCAAATAGCAAAGAACTGCCCGAAGAAGGGGACGGACGAGAATAAGGGCGCTAATAGCGGTAAGTTAGCTATTAGTGGTCCAGCGCAGCCGGGTAGGCCGATGGCCCGCACCTTTATTATGACGGTCCAAGATGCAGTTGCATCAAGGGACATAGTCGCAAGTATTATTTCGATCAACAACATAAATGCTTACGTGCTGTTTGATTCAGGTGCTACTTATTCGTTTATAGCATGTGATTTTGCTAGACGATTAGGATTACTTCCCGAAAAGTTGCCTATACCTTTAAATATTAAGGTAGCAAATGAAGAGATAATTCCTGTTGAAGATATTCATAGGATTTATTGCGTAGACATATGGGGTTATAAATTATCGATAGATTTGATACCGATAAAGTTAGGAGAATTCGATGTAATTTTCAGAATGGATTGGTTGTTTAACCATGGGGCAATTATAGATTGTCAAAAGAAATGTGTAAATATTAGAACGTTGAGACAACCTCAGGTAGTATTTTACGGTAATAGATCGCCGGGGCGTTCGTGTTGTCTTACCATGACACAAACTAGGAAATTATTGAGGAAGGGATGTGTAGGTTATCTGTGCCATGTTGTTGATACCCAGAGAGTGGGAGCAACCATGGAACAAATACCTATAGTTAAAGAATTCACGGATGTATTTTCAAGTGAATTGTCGGGTCTTCCACCGGATAGGGAGATCGAGTTTGTAATAGACATTGTGCTAGGGAGCGACACACCATTTCTGAGGGCACCGTATCATATGGCGCCAGTGGAGATGAAGGAGTTGATGGTACAATTACAAGAACTGTTGGACAGAAAGTACATACAACCGAGTGTTTTGCCGTGGGGAGCACCTATATTGTTTGTAAAGTAGAAGGATGGATCGTTAAGACTTTGTATCGACTATCGAGAGTTTAACAAGTTAACGATAAAGAATAAATACCCATTTCCCAAGATCGATGATCATTTTGATCAGTTGAAAGGGGCAAAGTATTTTTCTAAAATAGATTTAAGGATGGGTATCACCAGTTGAAGGTTAGGAAGGAGGATGTACCAAAGATGGCATTCAGGACTCGTTATGGTCATTACGAGTTTCTGGTGATGTCATTTGGGTTGACTAATGCACCAGCTGCATTTATGGATATGATGAACAGAGTGTTCAAACAATATTTGGACAAGTTCGTCGTGGTGTTTATCGATGATATTCTAGTCTATTCTAAGACGCCAGAAGATCATGTTGAACACCTAAGAATAGTGTTGGAGACACTAAGGAAGGAGAAGTTGTATACAAAGTTGACAAAGTGTGAATTTTGGTTGGAGAAGGTCCAGTTTTTTAGGTCATGTCATTGACCATGAGGGGATTTTAGTAGATCCAGCGAAGGTGGAAGCCGTGATGAATTGGGAACAACCGAAAATGCCGACTGAGGTGTGGAGTTTCCTAGGGTTAGCGGGATACTATCGGAGATTCATCCAGGATTTTTCGAAGATAGCTACTCCGTTGACTAACTTGACAAGGAAGACGGTGAAATATGTGTGGACTGAGAAATGTGAAGATAATTTTCAAGAACTGAAGAAGAGGTTAAGTGAAGCGCCTGTTTTGTCAATACCCGATGACACAAGAAATTTTGTAGTTTATAGTGATGCTTCGCATAGAGGACTTGGTTGCGTGCTCAAGCAAAATGGCAAGGTCATTGCGTATGCATCGAGGTAGTTGAAGGATTATGAGAAAGTTTACCCTACTCATGATCTGGAACCGGTCGCAGTAGTTTTTGCCTTAAAGATATGGAGACATTATCTTTACGGAGGAAAATGTGAGATATACACGAACCACCATAAGAGTCTAAAATATATCTTCACACAGAAGGAGTTGAATATGAGACAAAGGAGATGGCTGGAGTTGATAAAGGATTACGATTGTGAAATCCTGTATCACCTTGGAAAAGCCAATGTAGTTGCCGATGCCTTAAGTAGAAAGGGTCGGGAGAAGTTGTCTATGTTAATAGCTCAAACTGAGTTAATAACAGAGATGGCTAGAATGGAGATAGAGGTGAAGTTGCCGAGTGAATCGGGACAGAGACTGTTTGTGACAGAGATTCAATCTACCATCGTAGAGAGAGTCAAGGAGGTGCAGCTCAAAACTGATGAGTGTGACCGGATAAAGGAGTGGTTAACCAATGAAAAAGATTTAAAGTACAGTCTCGATAACGAGGGGTTATTGAGATTTGAAGGAAGAATTTGGGTTCCGAATGAGACGAAATTAAAGGAGCAAGTCTTACAAGAAGCTCATAGTTCGAGGTAATCGATTCATCCTGGTAGTACTAAGATGTATCAAGACCTTCAGCAGAGGTTTTGGTGGCCAAACATGAAGAGAGAGATCGCCGAGTATGTGAGTAGGTGCTTAAATTATCAAAAAGTTAAGGCCGATCATCAATGACTAAGTGGCTTATTACAGTTATTGGAGATTTTAGAGTGGAAGTAGGAGCATATCACGATGGACTTTGTGGTGGGACTTCCGATTACAACGAAAGGGTATGATGCGATTTGGGTAATAGTGGACCAGTTGACAAAGTCGGCTCACTTTTTGTCAATTAGGGTCAAGTATAACTTGGACCGATTAGCTAAACTTTATGTTAAGGAAATAATTTTCGGACATGGGAGTACCAGGATTTGATTGTGTAGATCGTGATCCACGATTCACATCAAACTTTTTTTGGAGAGTCTGCAAGAACATTTGGGAACGCATTGAAGTTGAGTAATGATGACGTATCATCCACAAACCGATGGACAAAGCGAGAGGACAATTCAGACGTTAGAAGATATGTTGAGATCTTATGTCATGGATTTTAAGGGTAGTTGGGATGATCATCTACCATTAGTAGAGTTTGCGTATAACAATAGTTATCATGCAAGCATAGGTATGCCTCCTTACGAAGCCTTATATGGAAGGAAGTGCAGAACACCACTGTGTTGGGACGAAGTGGGAGAACGCCGAATGCTAGGACCAGAATTGGTGAAGTAAACAGCGGAGGTAGTGAAGTTGATACGAATTCTTCTCGTAGTAGCTCAAGACAGACAGAAGAAGTATACGGATTCGCATCGAGAAAATAGGGAGTTTGAAGTAGGCTCTTATGTGTTTCTAAAGGTATCTCCCTGGAAAGGAAAGATACGCTTTGAAAAGAAGGGAAAGTTAAGTCCAAGGTTTATAGGACCTTTTGAAGTGTTAAAACGGGTAGGCGAGGTAGCTTATATGATAACATTACCTCCAGACCTAGAATGAATACATAACGTATTTCACGTATCTGTGTTACGTCCCTATAAGCCGGATTATAAGCACGTAATAGAGTATGAGCCTATTCATATCGAGAAGGACTTAACGTACGAAGAGATGCCGATTCAAATTATCGATAGAAAAGAGCAAGTTCTGTGGAACAAAGTTATACCTTCTGTAAAGGTGTTATGGAAGAACCATGATGCAGAAGAAAGCAACGTGGGAATTGGAAGAAAAGATAAGGAAGGATTACCCTCAATTGTTTGTGTAATGTGAGACGAGATTTTGGGGACAGAATCTTTATAAGGGGGAAGAATGTAACGACCGAGAAATTCGGATCTATTGTAAAATAATTTTATTTAATTAAATAATGAATAAAATTATATTATTTGTTATTATTACGTGTTAGTAAGATGAATGTCGTTCTATAACCTAGAAACGTCGGAACGTTGTAGTATTTCGACTACGTGACGGAATTAAAGTGTTTGGATTTCCAAGAAGAAAATAAAATGTTTTTCGAGAAATTTTTTGAAAAATATTATTCATCGATTTTTGCTCGGGAATTAATTTTGAACTTTCGAGAAATACGTAACGATAGAATATCGAGGTGAGACGGATTATGTAATAATAAATCGAGTATGGAAAACGTAATTTTTTGCCTGCAGACTTAATTAATTTGAGAACGTTAGGGAAAATAAAGTGTTAAGAAGCTAAAGAGATGTTCGTATAATACATAGGTATTGTATGGTGAAATGAATACTGAGTATAATATGAAGTATTATATCAGTATGTATGAATGATGGTATATCGTATATTATGAATGAGTATACTGAGTTAGAATACGAGAATAATACGTAAATAATACGTTATAAGGCTTTAAGCCAAATGAAATTGACTTGTAGGATTGTATGGAAATTTGTAAAATCCAATAGAAGTTAATGTGCAAGCCCAAGTGTAAGTAATGGTAAAGTCCAATTAGGTTTGTTAATATAAGCCAAAGTGTAGGATAATTTAATAAAACCTAATGCCCAAACTATTGATCCAATGGGTTAGGGTGACCCATGGGGCAACCCATGATCATATGGTTAATCTTGGTGACCAAGAAAATAATGTGATGACCAAGTAATTAGTGTAATGAGCAAGTTAACTTAATTGTGAAGTAATGAATAGTATGGAGGTTTATTAAGGAGGTGGGATTTGCTATTGACCACTATGCCCTAACCTTAGCAATCATATAAATAGAAAGCTTTGGATTTCATTTGTTGTTTGTTAACTTTCATCCAACAACTTCCAACTTAATTGTTAGAGAGAATAAGTAAGAATAAGTTAGACTTCCATTGTTAGAAAAGAAGAAGAAAAGCTTGTTCATCAAAGTTAATGATCCTATGTTATTAGTCTTCCATCTCTACAATTATAGGTTGATAAGAGAAGTGTGGATTAATAGACATGTATGCTAAGAAATGATAAGAATGAATATTTATGGACTTAAGTCTTAATAAGCTGTTAATAAGCACTTTGTTCATAGATAAGTTATGAACTAAGGAAGAACTTGTAAGAATTTGTAACATGTTTACATGAAGGAAGTTTGTATGATAATAAGATTGTAAGGATGATGGTTAGAAGACTTAAATCATTATAAGTCATGAGAAATGAAATTATATGTAGTTTATACTTTGATAAGTTATAAACTTATGGAGAATAAGTAATAACTTATCACGTAAATAAGTTGATGTAATATAAATGTTAAGATGTTAGTATGATGGATAGAATCCATTTGAAACGATGAAAAAATCATAAGTAACGAAGTTATGTCGGAATTCACACGATTGGACGATAATTGTCGAATTCGTGAAATTCTCGGATTAGAAGTTGAATTTTGATATTGAGCTCAGAAATGTTGGTTTTTGATGGAGACAAGTCTTGTTTGGCATTATAGAGTTGCGGACTCAAAAATGACCAAATTCTGACTTAGAACAAAGAAACGAGCATTGAACGTTCACGAACATTTATCGTTTTCGTTAAAAATGAACTCGTAGGTGAATTTTGAGTTAACGAAGTCAAAAATATAAAATTCTTGCATGAACACGTAGAGTATGTGATTTGTGAGCTAATGGCTTTTTAACGAGCCAATTCGGACTTAAAATGATCAAATTTTGGAGTCTGGGAAGTTCGTTGTGCAAATCAAAATTGTTAACTATCTGGTGGACAAAGCTGGCGCCGCGGCGCTAGCCCAAGGCCAATGTGTGGCGCTACAGCGCCATGCATAATGTCTTGACATCTTTAAAGAGATGCACATGTGAGACGACGATATAATCTTGAGACTCGTCGCACATGGTCAATGAAGTCGGGAATTTAGGCACTGAAGAGTGGCGCCGCAGCGTGGCCCACTAAACAAGGACTTACGCCGCAGTGCCGAGCCCTGACCCTTGCCACTGCTAACTCGCGTCGCAATGCGGCACAAAGAAGGGAAGCTGGCGCCACAACGCACGCCTTAGGGATTGCACAATAAAGAGAGTTTATAAGTAAAGGAAGAACATTAATTGAATGGTAATGAACTAAAACTTAAATATAACATTGTTTAAGACATTGTTAAACCTTAAGTATGATAACTAAATGTTAAAAATAATCAATCGAACGTGAATGTAATGACAATATAAACTATAACGGCAAGCCAAAACCAATAGTAACAAATCTAATATATGATTAGATTGAGAATAAGGGTAAGATTCATTAGGAACCATATATGTTTATTCATGACCTAATGTGTTACGTTATGTGATCATATATTGTAGAGACCTTAAAGACTTAAAGAGAACATGTAATAATAAGTAATTTGAAAGCAAGTATTCTAATCCTTGTCTATGTTCAAAAGACAAGTTTTGTGATTCTGTATTCTTACGCATGAATTGATGTATGATTCAAAGCCAATTCTTTTCGGCTAGACTAGATGTTTGTTTTTTGTGATTCTATAGAAGTATGGTCAATGTTTACGCAAATATATTGGATGGTATGATGAAGTCAAAGCTGGGGTTCGAGAATGGTGAAATATCTAAAAGAGTTGAAGGATCGGCTTCAGTATTTCAATTCTTATGAATTTTAGGGGATTAACCGATCTGATAATTTAATTGCCAATGTGTTAGAAATGTTGGCTACTACTAAAGCAAGTACCTTCGATGGGTCAGTTTACTTAGAGATCTGAAAATAGCCGAGTGTTCAATATGAGGAGGTGATGTGTATGGAACGTTTTAACTGCTGGATAATCCTTATCTTGACTACTTGGCGGATGGCGTACTGCCTTTGGACCGGATGTTGGCCAAGAAAGTGAAGTACAGAAGCGCGAATTTCGTACTTATTGATGGGGATCTTTATCGAAGGGATTATTCATCTCCTTTGTTGAAATGTTTACTATCGTCTGAAGCTGAGTATGTCCTTTGAGAGGTTCATAAGGGGATTTGTGGTGATCACATGGCAGCAAAATATTTAGCATACAAGGTGATTCGGTAGGGGTATTATTGGCCAATGATTTTCAAAGAAGCTACTGATTATGTAAAGAAGTGTCCGAAGTGCCAGTTGAATAGTTCGATCCCACCTCAGCCACCAAAAGAGTTATATTCAGTTTTTTCTCCCATATCTTTTGCTGTTTGGGGGGTAGACATACTTGGTCTGTTGCCGAAGGCTAAGAGGCAAGTCAATTTTGTTATATTGGCTATCGATTACATGACTAAGTGGGTGGAGGCAAAACCTCTTCGGGCAATCACGGAGCAGGAGTGCTTAAAATTTCTAAAGGAGTACATGGTGTTCTGATTTGGCATCCCCACAGTGGTGGTTTCAGACAATGGACGTCAGTTTATGGGTTTGAAGAGTTTTTGAAGGAGTTGGGAATTCAGCATCGAAAGACTTCGGTTACTCATCCACAGTCGAATGGGCAGGTTGAGGTGACCAACAGAACTCTTCTGAACGACATTAAAAGAAGACTGGATGAGGCAAAATGAAGGTGGCCAGAGGAGTTTCTTAGTGTATTATGGGCCTATCGAACTACACCAAGAACTACTTCAGGAGACTCGCCTTTTAGATTGGCTTATGGTTCAGACATTTTGGTTCCTGTGGAGATTAGCTCGCTAAGCCTTTGGGTCAGTCAGTTTCGGGAGGTGTATAATGATAAGGGGCTTAGGGTCAACCTGGATTTGCTTGATGAGGTCAGGGAAGCAACCTTGGTAAAGTTGGCAGCATATCAGCGTCGAGTGGCTAAACATTATAACAAAGGGATAAAGCTTTGAAGATTTAAAGTAGGGGATCTTGTGCTTCAGGAAGTGGAAGCTTCTATGCCTCAGAATTTGGGAAAGCTGATGCCGAACTAGAAAGGTCCTTATTAAATTATTAAGGTACAAAAGCCAGGAACTTACCGATTGCGAGCATTGGATAGGACAAAGATAAAGAATACTTGGCATGCGGGAAGGCTTCAGAAATATTTTTAGTAGGGTCAATGTCAGAGTACATGAGTCTATAATTCTTCTGATAATTATCAATAAAGAAAGCTTTTTTTTCCAATGTTGTTTTGTCTACTGGTTATTTAGGGGTTCGGTGGCCTGCTCATCCTAAAGATGGTGAGCAGGGTCCTGATTAGTCCTAAAGATGGCGAACAGGACTGTTCGGTGGTTTGGTGGTCTGTTCATCCTAAAGATGGTGAACAGAATCTGCTCATCCTAAAGATGGTGAGTAGGGTCCTGATTCGTCCTAAAGATGGCAAATTGGATTTTTTGGAGGTTTGGTGGTCAGTTCATCCTAAAGATGGTGAACATAACCTGCTCATCCTAAACATGGCGAGCAGGGTCCTGATTCGTCCTAAAGATGGCGAACTATATTTTTTAGAGGTTCGGTGGTCTGTTCATCCTAAAGATGGTGAACATAACCTGCTCATCCCAAAGATGGTGAGTAGTGTGAGACCCCAGATTTTATTAATAAAGATTTAAATTTGGTCGAAATAATTTTTTAATATTATGGTGTGAATTTGAGATAATATTATAGTTGTGGGTAGTATTTATAAATTTTGCAAAGTATGCAAGTGGTTATATTATATTCGATTGGTGGGGAATATTAGGTTTAGCGGTGGAATATTCGCACAACAGCTCAATCATTGGTGGACCCCACAATGTAATTATTGTCTGATTGAGAAAACGACAAAAATATTTTATTGAAATAACGGCGGAAGTTTTACCGTGGTTCTTGTTGAACTACTACCGGTAGTAAAAGTACAATGAAAATAAGTGTGGTTGCATAGTTGCATTACGGTATTGATTATTGATGCTTATGTGAGAAGTCACTCGGTTTGATTCCATTATTGTCGATTAATAATATGAATTATTATAAGCGATAATGACGTTTTGTTTTATTCAGTATTATTAACGTAATAAAGCGAAACATCTTTTATATAAAATAGAATACTTTATTAAAGTTATTCTATAAATAGAATATATTATATTTTATTATGCATAGTGTTGCATAGTGTTTTGCATAGTGTTTTGCATAGTATTGCATAGTGTTTGCATAGTAAAATGTTTTTATATAAATAGAATATATTATATTTTATTTAAAAGATTTTTCTTTAAATATGGACCGTCGATTAAAGTAAATCAATACTGGACCGTTCGTGGATTAGTTCTTATGCATTTCATTTTCCTATAAATAAGCTCATTCCTTCATTATTTTCTTACGAATTCATTGAAACTCTAGAGAGAGAAATTATAGAGAGAAGCTATATAAGAGAAAAATAGAAAGAAGAAGAGTATTCTCGCTACTTCACTACTTCTATATTAGGTTCTTTTACGGTGAAGGGGTGTTATTCTTTCTTCTTGAAGAGAACTTCATTATTCCATTCATTATTATTACATTGAATAACTTTTGTAAAAAGTGGCATACCCTATACATAACCTTTGATACGGAGATACCCTATACTTGGTGAAATCCTTATGTTATTCCATTGCTTATTATTACATTGGAATAACCTGTATACTCTGGTTTACCCTATACTTGGTGACATTCTTCTATTATTCATTTGGAACATCACCGTGCGTGTGTTTTACAGGACACGGTTCCGCTTTTTATTATTACGTTGGAACATCACGTCATGTGTTTTACAGGACTGGTTAAAATCTTTATCATTCTCGTTGGAATATCCTATCTCGTGTGTTTTACACGGATCCGGTTCCATCTTTATTATTACGTTGGAACATCCCGCTTGGTGTGAATTTCACGACACGGTTCCGTTATTATTATTACATTGGAATAACTTTGTCTATATGCGGCACCGCATGCATGGTGATTTCTTTTGTTATTCCATTCTTTATTATACTCGGTTGGTTAAAACTTTGACTTCTATACTCCATGAAATTAGTAGAATATCCTTGATATTTGCGTTTCATCCAAAGATCTTCTCATGAAAATATTCTTACGATCATTCTTGAATTTTACTCTCACTGAAACAAGTATTATGTTGACAATTTGGACGTTAATAATTCATGGATTAAATAATTCTTGAATTTGTTTTATTGAATTATTATGTCATTGTCATCATCCTCATGTTATATTATGTTATCTTTGGCTTACGTGCATAGATGAACTTAGTATGATTATGACGAGGATCAATCGGTATAATCATGACTTGATATAAATGATGTGACAAAAGTTCTCGGTGGCTTCGTAATGCGTTGATGGATAGTTTTTGGTATGATTATGACCGGGGTGATTCGGTATAGTCATGACCATTGATAACTTGATGAAAATCCTTGACCGTAATGCGAGGGATGATTAGATGTGGTGGTTTATTTATTAAAGTCGAGTCTCGCCGATAAAAATTGATGAAAACCTTTTAAAACCTAAAAGATAGTAGACTTTATTCTCTACTTGACTCTTTTAATGGATTGTTTATTCCACTGCAGATTAAACCGGTTGTCATTGTATTTTATCGGTTTAACCTTTGTTGAAGGCTAATGATAATTTATTCTCGCATTATCTTAGTCATAATATTTCTTCTTGGGCTAGTTGAGCTCACCCTTTCTTTTCTTTATTCTCTTGTGAAATGAGAACATATTTGGGACGAGTCTGGGAACGGAGTAATGGTCCGAGAGGATAGCATTAGTAGTCCTCACTATTACGTGAAATAGTGTGATAATAGTTGTAATGAGGACTCCTTTTGAGTTTGTATAATATCTAGTAGATAATATTTGTATTCAAACTCACGGTTTATGTCGTATTATATATACAATAGTTATATTAGTAAGTTGTATTTGAATTTATGTACCATGTAAGTGGCGACCCAAGATGGGTGACGTATACCTAATTTTGGGGGGTGTCACGGTTGGTATCGAGCTTAGGATATGATCCCGGCTAAGATGTGAGAATAGTACTAGAGGGAGAGGCGGGAATTCCTTCGCTAGTATGACCTACCTAAATTTATTTGGTATTTAATTGGTCACGAGTATAGGGATAATATGTGATATGTTAATTAACCCTTATTTTATGGCGATATTTGAAAATGGCATCCGAGAATGTTGAGAATAGCAATGGAGCACAGGAGACTGTTGATTCTCCACAGATCAATAATCAGAACAATGTACAACAGGATGGCGATAATCCTCCTGTAAATAACAACACTGATCAATTGACTAACGACGGTACGTTTAAAAGGTTTTTAGAATTCATGCAACATCAGGCGAAAGCGACTCCTGTTCAAAACGTAGGTGGAAACACGGAAAACTCTCGGGCGGTCACCGCTAAACAATTCAAGGAGTTGGGACCACCGGAGTTTAAGGGAGAGCCAAAACCACTTCTGGCGGAAGCATGGATTAAGCAGATTACCAAGATATTTGATGTCTTGGGATGCTCGAGGAGCAAAGGTTCCTTTGCCGCCTTTATGTCTTGCGGAGAGGCGATTCTTGGTGGGAATCGATAAAACGTACTCAACTCTTTGTCATGAAGATATCTTGGGAGAAGTTCCGGGAGTCGTTTCAACGACAAATACTTTCATGAAAGTATTCGCCACATGAAGGAGGTGGAGTTTATCAAGTTGGAACAAAACAATATGACCGTGTCGCAATACGAGGCAAAATTTGCGGAGTTATCACGATTTGCGTCCCACTTGGTGGATAATGAAGAGAGAATGGCGCGAATGTTTTTAAGAGGTTTGAAGCCAGAGATACGTCAACATCTTATTTCTCATAAACTGTGTTTTTATTCAGATGTTGTAAATAGGGCTCAGTTAGTGGAGCGCGATAACGAGTCAACGCAACTAAAAGAGAGCAGCCGGCAAAATTATAATACCAGCGAAAGTAGTCATCGAAGCGGTGACAACAAGCGTGGAGGGAATCAACAAAGCCGGATATGGTAACCACTTGGTGGTAATCAAGGCCAAAATAATAAGAATGGACATTTCAAGAAAAGGAGATTCAACAATGATGGAAAGACGTCAAGACCAAGCTTTGTTGTTAAGGAAGGAGAAGGACCACCTATCATATGCTTCAAATGCGGAGGAGAGGGACACATCGATCGAATCTGCGCCATGCCATCCAAAGCATGTTATAATTGTGGAAGAGAAGGCCACTTAGCTCGATTTTGTCGTTCATCAAGACTTAATTCAACTAGGATGGAGGCACCAAAGGCTGTCCCAGACAAACCAGAGCCAGTAGTTTAAGAGAGAGCGTTTTTTCTTCTCGTGACGAGGAACCTGAATAAAATTATCACGGGTTAGTTAATTATAAATTCTTGCGAAGTCTATACCTTATTAATCTGGGGTTCTACCCATTCTTTTATCTCTCTTGCTTGCGTTCAACGTTTAAATTTGACTCCGGAGAAATTAGACTTTGATTTATCTATTGAAACTTCGTTGGGAGAAACCTTCGTTACCTCCACTGTTTATTAATCTTGTTGTTTCAAATAAACACTTTCATGTTACCTGTCGATCTTATCTCTTTGAAAATACTTGCCTTTGAGGTAATTTTTGAAAACGATTGATTAACTACTCATTATTCTTTTTGTAAGGTTGTTAGCTTTCATATTCCTAACAAACCTGTTATACGAATTCAAAGTAACCAAACCCTAAAGTTAATCATTGTCATATCAAGCCATAAGTAAAGAGCCTCGAACCTTTCGTTGTTGACTTCCTTGTGTGGAATGCACCGAAGCCGGACTTTCTGTAGGCGACATCGTGAATGAAGATGGCAAGTTTATAGGTATCATTGTGAGGTGCTATCTAGGTTAAGGGATAGAAGTCACAGTTGGTATCAATGTGACGTACTATCCAAGTCTTGGATAAAAGTAATGATTTTGAATGATATTTCTATCATTAATAAATTTCTTGACGTATTCTTGAAGATTTCTAGCCTACCCTAGAGCGTGAAATCGAATTTTGTATTGACCCAAAGATAAAAACCCATTTCTTAAACCCTTAAATATTTCTTCAACTAAATAAAGCAGGTTTACGTGGTTTATGATGAAAGTCATAATAAAAGCATTGGAATAATGAAAATCATGGGTATATGAAGTATTAGTAAGTTTTATGATGAGTTATGTTGGTTAGTACGTTAAAAACATGAAAGTTTCTTAGAAATCACAAAGAGTTGAAAATCGATTTTAGTGAAAAACGTAACATGAAATTAAATTGACCATATCTCCTATTATATTTTGAATTTTTGAATGTGGTCAAGTCCTAGAGTTAGATCTATGAGTTACCTAACTAATCCAAGTGGAATTACTGGAAAAGGTGTTGTAGATTTTTGTGTGGACTGATTTTAGCAAAGGAGTGCAAAGCTGCAAAAACCGAAAAAGCTTCTGCCATGATTTTAGAGAGGCTGTTTCGGCCACTTAAATTATGAGAAAAATTCTGGCCTTTTGGGACATGAAAGTATATGGTATAAAGTACCTCCTGTCCAAAAATGAGCTCATTCTGACTTAAAATGAGCAAGTTATGACTATTTCAATATTTAGGTTTTTCCGACGAAAAACGCTATAACCGGAGTTCTATAACTCCGATGACCATGAAATTTAAACTGGAAGCTCAAGTTAACATGTGTAAGGTCCTGCCAAGATTTGGGAATTTTTGGAGGTAAACTTGAGGTAGCTAATTTCTTAAGGAATTAAGTGGAAATTGATTTTTAAAAATAGTAAATAAATTTTAAAAATTCCTAGAAAAAATATATTTTCATTATGGGACTATATTATGCTAAATCCCAGAAAAGAAATATTTTTGGGGCTGATTTGGTATTTTCATGAAAATAGTTTAGTTCTGAACATATGAGTTAAATATGTTATGTGAAGTAACAAAGTTGAAAATAGGATTTTATGGCTAGAGAATCCTATATAGAGTATATGCATATTTTTTGATGAGGATTTGATAATTGGTGATGATATCTTATGAGTATGACATTTTGAATGATTAAATGCATTATATGGTAAAGTGTAAACAATTAAGATAAATTGTTTATAAATTTAAGAAGTGATTAAAATATTGTTATAATATTAATGTTATTAGATTATGAGATTATTAAATGATTGATAACATGGGGATATTCTTGAATCTCGGATAAATTATACTATAAATGTTTAATATTTATCCTTTATCTCATTTGATTGATTCTTTATATCATTATCCTCATGTTTATATTATGTTGAAAGTCATACGTGGCTTTGTAGTGTATAGATGAACTTGGTATGATTATGACCACGGATTATTGGTATAATCATAATCAGTAAATGAATACACAATTATCTTTGGTAGTAGTGCATGGATAATTTGTGGTCGTGATACTAATGAATATCCTTGGCACGTAGTGCGTGGATGATTCGATGATGTGGATTAATTATTGAAGTGAGTCTCAAAGAATGAAATATTAATTCATGGATGTGTTCAAAGTCATCCGTGGCTTACGTGCATAGATGGACTTGGTATGATTATGACCGAGGATTGTTCGGCATAATCATAATCAGAATGAAAAACACAATTATCTTTGGCCAGTAGTGCATGGATAATTTGTGGTCGTGATACTAATGAATATCCTTGGCACGTAGTGCGGGGATGATTCGATGATGTGGATTAATTATTGAAATGAAGTCTCGCAATGAAATATTAATTCATGGATGTGTTCAAAGTCATCGTGGCTTTACGTGCATAGATGGACTTGGTATGATTATGACCGAGGATTGTTCGGCATAATCATAATCAGAATTGAAAACACAATTATCTTTGGCCGTAGTGCATGGATAATTTGTGGTCGTGATACTAATGAATATCCTTGGCACGTAGTGCGGGGATGATTCGATGATGTGGATTAATTATTGAATTTGAGTCTCAAAGAATGAAATATTAATTCATGGATGTGTTCAAAGTCATCATGGCTTACGTGCATAGATGGACTTGGTATGATTATGACCGTGGATTGTTCGGTATAATCATAATCAGTAATTGAAAACACAATTATCTTTGGTAGTAGTGCATGGATAATTTGTGGTCGTGATACTAATGAATATCCTTGGCTCAGTAGTGCGGGGATGATTCGATGATGTGGATTAATTATTGAAATTTGAGTCTCAAAGAATGAAATATTAATTCATGGATGCGTTCAAAGTCATACGTGGCTTACGTGCATAGATGGACTTGGTATGATTATGACAGGATTGTTCGGTATAATCATAATCAGATTGAAAACACGAATATCCTTGGCCAATTGGTGCATGGATAATTCGTGGTCGTGATACTATTAAGTCGCTGCGTCTTAGCATTATTGGTTTTACTGATTTGTATATCTTTGCTTTTGTAGTGCAAAAGATGAATTGTTAATGAATAGCTTTGGTGATTTCAAAGATGAATTTAATATTTTTAAACGATAAAGGTATTCTAGGTATCCTCACTTCTTTATCATACTGTGTACGCATTCTAATTTCGAGGGCTTAAATTCCATAAGGAGGGAGATTGTGAGACCCCAGATTTTATTAATAAAGATTTAAATTTGGTCGAAATAATTTTTAATATTATGGTGTGAATTTGAGATAATATTATAGTTGTGGGTAGTATTTATAAATTTTGCAAAGTATGCAAGTGGTTATATTATATTTGATTGGTCTGGGAATATTGGTTTAGCGGGGAATATTCGTATAACTACTCAATCATTGGTGGACCCTAGCAAAATTATTATTCGGATCGAGAAAACGACAAAAAAATATTTTATTGAAATAACGGCGGAAGTTTTACCTAGTGGTTCTTGTTGAACTACTCGGTAGTAAAAATAAGATAATAAGTGTGGTTGCATAGTTACTTTACCGGTATTGATTATTGATGCTTATGTGAGAAGTCACTCGGTTTGATTCCATTATCACGATTAATAATATGAATTATTATAGCGATAATGACGTTTTGTTTTATTCGTATTATTAACGTAATAAAAGCGTAAACATCTTTTATATAAAATAGAATACTTTATTAAAGTTATTCTATAAATAGAATATATTATATTTTATTATGCATAGTGTTGCATAGTGTTTTGCATAGTGTTTTGCATAGTATTGCATAGTGTTTGCATAGTAAAATGTTTTTATATAAATAGAATATATTATATTTTATTTAAAAGATTTTTCTTTAAATATGGACCGTCACGATTAAAAAGTAAATCAAACGGACCGTTCGTGGATTAGTTACTTATGCATTTCATTTTCCTATAAATAGAAGCTCATTCCTTCATTATTTTCTTATTTAATTCATTGAAACTCAGAGAGAGAAATTATAGAGAGAAGCTATAGAGAGAAAAATAGAAAGAAGAAGAGTATTCTCGCTACTTCACTACTTCTATATTCAGGTTCTTTTACGGTGAGGGGTGTTATTCTTTCTTCTTGAAGAGAACACATTATTCCATTCATTATTATTACATTGGAATAACTCGTAAAAGTGGCATACCCTATACATAACTTTGTATACGTGCATACCCTATACTTGGTGAAATCCTTATGTTATTCCATTGCTTATTATTACATTGGAATAACACAGTATACTTGGGTTTACCCTATACTTGGTGACATTCTTCTATTATTACATTGGAACATCCATGCGTGTGTTTTACAGGACCGGGTTCCGCTTTTTTATTATTCATTGGAACATCCACATGCGTGTGTTTTACACCGGACTGGGTAAAATCTTTATCATTCACGTTGAATATCCTATCTCGTGTGTTTTTTACCGGATCCGGGTTCCATCTTTATTATTACATTGGAACATCCCGCGGTGTGAATTTCACCGACTGGTTCCGTTATTATTATTCATTGGAATAACCCGTCTACATGCGGCACACCGCATGCATGGTGATTTCTTTTGTTATTCCATTCTTTATTATACTCGGTTGGTTAAAACTTTGACTTCTATACTCCATGAAATTAGTAGAATATCCTTGATATTTGCGTTTCATCCAAAGATCTTCTCATGAAAATATTCTTCCGATCATTCTTGAATTTTACTCTTAAAAACAAGTATTATGTTGACAATTTGGACGTTAATAATTCATGGATTAAATAATTCTTGAATTTGTTTTATTGAATTATTATGTCATTGTCATCATCCTCATGTTATATTATGTTATCTTTGGCTTACGTGCATAGATGAACTTAGTATGATTATGACCGAGGATCAATCGGTATAATCATGACTTGATATAAATGATGTGACAAAAGTTCTCATGGTGCTTTCGTAATGCGTTGATGGATAGTTTTGGTATGATTATGACCGGGGTGATTCGGTAAGATAGTCATGACCATTGATAACTTGATGAAAATCCTTGACCGGGTATGCGGGGATGATTAGATGTGGTGGTTTATTTATTGTCGAGTCTCAACGATAAAATTGATGAAAACCTTTTAAAACCTAAAAGATAGTAGACTTTATTCTCTACTTGACTCTTTTAATGGATTGTTTATTTCACCGCAGCTTAAACCTGGTTGTCTATTGTATTTTATCGGTTTAACATTGTTGAAGGCTAATGATAATTTATTACGCATTATCTTAGTCATAATATTTCTTATTGGGCTAGTTGAGCTCACCCTTTCTTTCACCTTTGTTCTCTTGAGTGAAATGAGAAATATATTTGGGACTAGCCTGGGAAGCGGAGTAATGGTCGAGAGGATAGCATTAGTAGTCCTCACTATTCTGTGAAATAGTGTGATAATAGTTGTAATGAGGACTCCTTTTGAGTTTGTATAATATCTAGTAGATAATATTTGTATTCAAACTCACAGTTTATGTCGTATTGTACACAACAGTTATATTAGTAAGTTGTATTTGAATTTATGTACCATGTAAGTGGCGACCCAAGATGGGTGACGTATACCTAATTTTGGGGGTGTCACAAGTAGGGTCCTAATTCGTCATAAAGATGGCGAACTAGATTAGTTGGCAGTTTGGTTGGATCTGATTAAACCATTTGATGGTGAACAATATTACTTTGCATTATTATTTATTTTTATTTGAAGTATTGAGTTCAGATTATTTGATTATCATTTGATAAAGTAAATGTATGGGATGAATGTAAAAGGAGTAAAAATAAAGCAAATTGTATTTCATTTAACTGTAGAAGCGATTACAATGCTATATTTTTCAAGTTTAAAGTTAAGATTAAGGAGGGTCGTCTTTGGCATTTTCCTCATCTTCGTCTTTAAAAGAATCGAGAAGTGATGGGTTTAGAGAGGCGGCAACAAGCTTTGATTTGCCTTTCCTTCGGGCTGTTTCGTAGCCTTCAGCATACATCTAAACTATTTTATTTGTTAGTTCGGGCGATTTGCGGTATTCAGTTTGGATTTGGTTGCAGAGGTCTTCAGTTAGTGGGGGGCCAAGTGCTTTGAGTTCGTTAAGTTCTTTTTTAACTCTTCTTTAAAGTTTGAGATGTCTTTATTCAAATTTTTTTGTTTCGTTGATTTCTTTGGTGAGGGATTGGTTCTTTTGCATCAACACTTCGTTGGTCATCGTTAGCTCCTTGTTCTGTTCGGAAGTGGTTTGTTGAAGTTTTTCGGCCTTTGTCATATATTCTTTGAGTTTGGCGATATCTTTTTTGAGGCCTTCGGTATAAAAAAGGGCGTCACCATGCAGACTCCTTTCCCTCGCCAAGGCATATTTTAGGATAACATTTTCTCTTCGGGCAATTGCTTCTTCGGCTTTAATTTATGTATATCTTTGGTTGAGCATCCCAAAGATTCCGTTGGCCTGTATATGGTCAGAGTTTAGTGGGGGATATAAGATACTATGTTATAAATGGAAGTGGTTGAGTAATAATTGACTTACTCAGGCTTGGTGGGTCATACCGGCTCGGATGAGGTCAGAGGTTGAGCTATTTCTGAAGCGGTGATCGTCGGTACTGAGGATGAAGGCGTCGTACAGGTGTAGGGGGAAGTCTTCATTGTTATCCGACCATAAGGTGGGTGAACGAACAGTTTCAGGTATGATTGCAGAAGAGGATGGTCATTTGGGAGAATGTCTTGGTTGTTCGGTTGGGGATGGAGTGTGAGTTGTTGTTGGTAGTTCAGATGATGAGGGCGGTTGGTTGTTTGAAACATGTTTTCTTTTTCTAATAAGGGGGGAATCAGGTTCAGCTGTTTCCTCGGCTTCATCGATCTTGATTGGAGTAATGGGAGGTTGGTTGGCTTCGGTGGGAGGTACTCTTAGTTCTTCGATAGTAAGAGGGGTTATTTTGGCTTGATTCTTTTTGGTTCGGAGGATTTGGGTACGTTCGATGATGGGTATCAAGAAGGCTTTCACTAAGTGCTGGGACAGGGATGTGTTTCAGTTTTTTGGCAGCTCTTTTCTTCCATCGAGGTTATGTTGAATCTTCGGCGGGGGTTGGTTCGGTGGTTTGGGGTTCATTGACTTGGGGTTCGGTGGTTTGGGTTCTGTGTTTTGGGGTTCAACATAAGGTTGAGATGGGTTGGCAGAGAGGAATTCTTCAAGGTCTCTTCGGTCACTCGAGGTGGGTTTGATGAGGGATACTGCAGAAGATGAAGAAAGGTTTTTTTAGAATAGTTACTGAAAGTAAAGTAAAAGTTGTGCAAGTATTAAGTTCGGGACTTACGTTTGTGATCGTACAACCATTCTTGTTTGCTCAGAAGGATGAAGCTCCATTCCTTCAGAGGAAGTTTCTCGTTCAGCTTCACCATTTCTATCACTCGATCCTCGGAGATGTCGCTAAAGTCCAGAGTAATGCATTTGTGAGAAGACCATTCTAGGATTGAGGAAATCTCAAGTCCTGTGATGAAGAACCAGTCCTTGTGCCACCCTTTGTTGCTCGAAGGGGCATCCATCAATGGGCGTTTTTTGAATTTGGAGTTGGGTTTTGGGGCTTGTTTGCTCAGTACTTTGAAGCCTTTTTTGTGAGAGTTTTCGATGGTGAATAGGAGGGAGAAGAAGTCAATTGAAGGTGGAACTCTTATTTCATGGTAGAAGGCGATGAAGGCGAGGATATGGATGTAGGAATTAGGCACTAGCTGGGCTAGTCTGATGCCCATAAACCCTAAAATAGTGATGATGAAGGTATGGAGGGGTAGATGAACCCCTTTCTCCAAGAGGGTGAGTGGCATGACGGTCTAGCCTTCGGGACGGTGGTACATATGATTAGTGGGAGTGGGGGTTCTCATGTGGTGAGTGTCTGGGATCTGATAGTGTTCTCGGATCACACGGATGTCAACCTCTGTGAGTGGAGAGGGGGTGTTGGCATGGGGGAATTGATCCTCTTTTTTGTATTCAAGAGGAGCGTTTTGGGTGTCGGTTTTTGGTGGATTCTTGCTGGAGGAAGGAGAAGTGTTGGGGTTTGCTTCTGGAATGGTATTTGTAGGAGTAGGGGTGGCTGGAATACTAGCAAGGGGGATTACAGAGATTGGGATGGCATCTTCTGGATTTTGGGAGGCCATTGTTGTTAGTTTGCAGAGAGAAAGCTGGAGGAAAGAAGAATCGAAAGTACTTTTGAAATTCGAAATCCAAATGAGCAGGTGAAACCGTTTGATTTGGGGGAATTGAGTTTTTAGAAATACTAAGGGAAAATGTTGGGCCACGATTATTTGGGCCTTTGGAGTATAATGGGCCATTAATTATGTGGAATTAATTGGGCTTGGACTAGAAGTGGATTTAGCGGATGGGGGATTTATGGGTTGAGGTTCCTAATTATATTTGGATTCTGATTTTGGAAGGAAGTGTTGGTCTTTGAATTCACTTCCTTAATTATAGGAGATTTGATACAATCCTGTTATGGAATGGTCATTGGCTGGGAACCTTAACCTGATTCGGAAAAGGATTGCTTACAAGGTGGTGAGATTACTATAAATACAAGGCACTTCATTGGGTTTAAGGTACATACAATTTTCTTTCCAGCACTAGAGCATTTAGCCTCCATTGTTAACCTTATATCAGCATGTACTTATTCTCACACCGGAGCTATCCCCTGGTCGCTCAAGCCGTCACGCTTTTGGTGTTTACCGTTTACATCTTGATTGGACGAGGATTGATTGACGCGCGTGTGGATGAGATCTTGGCGTTAACAAACTATATAATTGATTCACTTCCATTCAAGTATTTATTTTAATTATGAATTTAAATTCATAATTAGTAAAGTAGATTTTTTTATATACATTATAATGTATAATTATGGAATGACATGAGCTATTATAAAGGCAATAAAATAGCATAATATATTAGTTTATATATATATATATATATATATATATATATATATATATATATATATATATATATATATATATATGAAGTAAGAATGTAATATATGAATGTTGTATGTTATGTAGAAAAGACTAAATACTTCATACATTAAAAGTATTAAACGTCCTAATTTTTTTTAGGATGTTTCTAAATAAATGTTCTATTTTTATATTAGTACTACCTCCGATTCTAAAAGATTGTCATTTAAAATTTTTTCACATGGATTAAGAAAGTTATTTAATATTATCATTGAACAATTAAAATTTGTTTAAAATTTCATCACTACTCTTTTATGGAAGTTGAAAACTATTAATACAAGGGAGAGAATTTCTTGGGACAATGCGAGTAGTTAGGGGTGATATAGGATAGTAAATAATTTATTTTCCTAGAAAGTTATAAATGACAAAGAAATTGGAATAATTTTTTTTTCTAAAACGATAATCTTTTTGGAACGAAGGGAGTAAGTATTTTTATCTTATTTTTCCACTTATACCCGCATAATCTTTTTAGTCAACTTTTGTTAGAAACCTAAGAAATGATAAAAAATTTACATTGGGAAATGATGTATTATTATACCATATTCTCTCTCATATACTTATTGAAATGTGAGAATAACAACAAAAATGATAATAGCTAGAAATTAAAATCAACAAATGTGGAGAGTTTGCATGTATGGGCATATGCATGTAATTAGTGGGTGACTTTGGAGAGAGAAATATATTTATTGGAATAAGAGAATAACAATAAAAAAGATTTAGAGAATTCATGCGGAAACTAGTAACGAATAATTAATGTCGGAGTCATAGAAAAGTGAATGAATACTTCAATTAATAAGTAATATAGAAAGGACAATTTAGGTAAAAAAATATATTATTAATTAGCGTGTCAAAACCAATTACAACATTTAATATGGACGGAGGGAGTAATTAAGGACTGAGTCATTAGCTAAAGCATGAGGTGACAATTATTGGCTAAGAAAAGGGTGACTAAGAAAGGCATTAGCTGAGAATGAAAGTCATGAAATAAATCACTATGCTCCTTCAGTTCATAGCTACTCCACTCTAGACCTGACAATATAGTTGGTTAACTATTGGGTCAACCCATATTAACCGGAATCAAATGGGTTGGTTAACTATTTTTATTTATTTAAGTTGGGTAAGGTTTGGAACCATATTTTTAAAAAGAAATATCGGTCCAAATCGGTTAACCATTTTTCGACTAATATTTCATTCCAAATCCAAATCAAAAGTTCTTTCCACCTTAGATTCAAAAAAATTTTGATTCAAAAAAATAATATTCAGTGATTATATATACATCCCCAACCCTCAACCCCCAACCCTCACCAAAAAAAAATAATATTCAGTAATTATGTATAAACTCCACCCCACCCCCACCCCCACCCCCACCCCACTCTCCACCCTCCACCCTCCCCCCCTCCCAATTTTTTTTAATGATTATGTATAAAATCTCCACCCCCGCATCCCCACCCCACCCCCACTCCACCCCCACCCCACCCCTTTAAAAAAATAATATTTACTAATTATGTATATACCCCCACCCCCTAAAAAATTATATTTACTGATTATGTGTATTTCATTAGATACACATATCCAAATCTTGAGTGATCATCAGTGAAAGTAATAAAATAAGAATACCCTCTTTTTGCATTCGTTGTCATAGGTCCACATGCATCTGTGTGAACCAACACTAACAACTCTGTAACCCTTTCTCCTTTTTCACTAAAAGGAGATTTAGTTATTTTTCCCATGAGACAAGATCACAAGTTGGATATGATTCATAATTTGATAGCTCTAGAAGCCCATCTTTATGCAACTTGGATAATCTTGTTTCATTAATATGACCAAGTCTACAGTGCCACATATAGGTATAATTAACATCATCTCTTTTCATTTTCTTAGTTTATTCAGTTTGAAGTATATTTTCATGCAAGTCAAGTATGTAAAGTCCATTTCGCAAATTACCAACACCATATAAAACATTATTATTATAAATAGAACAACTGTTGTTCTTTATTATAATATCAAAACCATTCATATACAATACAAAAATTGAAATAAAGTTTCTAATAAGTGATGTAACAAAATAACAATTATTTAAATTAATGAGCTTGCCCGTATGCAATACTAAACAATAAGTCCCTACAGCTAATGTAACAACCTTTGCTCCATTTCCCACTCGTAGGATGACCTCATCCTTGTTCAGCTTTCTACTTCTGACCAATCCCTGCATATTATTACAAATGTGAGAATCACAGCCGGTATCCAATACCCAAGTAGAAGATTGGTTTTCAAACAAATTAATTTTAATCATAAACAAACCTTGATTAAGAGTCGAAACTTCTCCAAGTTTCTTCTGCTTTTTTTCCTTTAGGAACTCCTTGTAGTTCCTTTTCTAGTGACCCAACTTGTTGCAATGGAAACAGATTCTTTTGCTATCTAGATAAGATTTCTTATTATCCTTTCCTTTCACCTTTCCCTTAGCTTTCTTGGATTTCTTTTTTTCAGAAGATACCTTGGGCCTCTTCTTTTTCTTGGAAGAATCATCCAATATTAAGACTTGGTTCTTCTTGGATGGGAAGTGACGTTCAATAGTTTTCAACATGTTAAGTAACTTAGGCAAGCTGACGTCCAACTTATTCATAGGAAAAATCATAACAAATTGTGAGAAGGTGTCAGGGAGTGACTGCAAGACTAAATCTTGACTCAACTTTCTGTGACGCCCCCAAATTCAGGTACTTGAAACCTAAACTCGGTTCTTCACGATATCATTTCTTTGAGCGGAATAATAATAATAATAATAATAATAATAATAATAATAATAATAATAATAATAATAATAATACTAATAATAAAAATAATATAAACATTAAACTTAATTTACATACATCAGAGTTTTCTAATCCCCCAGGTTTCCAACCTTTAATACATTACATTACATGATAATAATAAATTCCATTGTCTTAATAAAGTCAAAATATTACATAGGATAGCGTAGAATTTATTCTGCAACCTTTCCTTTTCCCTTGTTCTTGGCAGAGCCTTCAGGTTGATCACACTTAACTGAAAACATTTAAATTAAGCAAGGATGAGCATTTGAGTGCCCACCAAGTAACAACAAGCAATAAAAATTAGCTAAAGGAAGTGGATGTTTTCTGTGAATGGCACTTCCACAACGAATCAACAGTTGCGAAGTAAGCTGAAGCAACAATAAACAACATAACTATTTTATTTCAAATTTTTGAAACTACGTACTGACTATAGATGGAGATCAGTAGACAGACTATGAACATTATTTTCTATCTTTGAAAAGGTTAAACATAACTTCATCTGTAAACCGTCTTAACTTACAGGCACGGGGGTGATCAGCCTGTTAGTATTGATCAATATTGTAAGACCCTAGCTTTTATAAATAAAGATGAATTTTTCTATAAATATTATTTTTGAATATTATGGAATAAATTTGATATAATGTTATAGTTGTGGGTAATATTTATAAATTTTGCAAAGTATGCAAGTTGTTATAAAATATTCGTTTGGTCGGGGAATATTCTTTTTGTTAGGGAATATTCGTACAATGGCTCAATCATTGGTGGACCCCACAACAGAATTATTGTCGGATTGAGAAAACGACAAAAATATTTTATAAAAATAATGGCGGAGGTGTTACCGTTAAAACTGTTGAACTACCCGGTGGTAAAAGAAATGCGATGTCTGGCGTAGTTGCATAGAGTAAGACACGGTATTGATTATTGATGCTTACGTGAGAAGTCACTCAATTATGCTCAATTATTGCTACTGAGAATTCTTTGCATCATATCTCTTATATTATTGATTCAATTATTGTCACAATATCATCTGTATAATATGTTATAGTATTAAATTAATAATTGTTGAAAGATTAAATATGTGTTGATGAAAAAAAATGATTTGTGGTAAGTTTGATTATTTTATGGGGGGCTCATATGTCATCATCTAAGAGTCTCTTCGTCAATAGTAATTACCCTTGTGAATAGTATTTACCTTCGTCAATAGTAATTACCTTCGTCAATAGTAATTATCCTTGTGAATAGTATTTACCTTCGTCAATAGTATTTACCTTCGTTAATAGTAATTAACTTTACCAGACGTCGAACCACTTGTCGTTTCATATTACAGGCGTCGAACCACTTGTCGTTTCACATTACAGGCGTCAAACCAGTCGTCAAGCCACTTGCCTTTTCACACGGCAGGTGCTAAGCTAGAAATCTTCTATAAATAGAGGCCTAGGGCTTCATTATTTTTCACGAATTCATTCAAGCTATAGAGAGAGAAAGTATAGAGAGAATAAGAGAGAAAGAAGAAGAGTATTTTGTTACTACACCGCTTTGCGATATTCAATCTCCTACCAAATGTAAGGGTGTTATTCTTTCTTATTCATGAAGAGAAGCTGTTGTTATTCCATTGCTTATTATTACATTGGAATAACTTTGTATAAGTGGTTTACCCTATACTTGGTGACATTCTTCTATTATTACGTTGGAACATCACCGCTCGTGTGTTTTACAGAACACGGGTTCCGTCTTTATTATTATTATTCGTTGGAACATCACATGTCGTGTGTTTTACAGGACTGGTTAAAATCTTTATTATTATTCTGTTGGAACATCACATGCGTGTGTTTTACAGGACTGGTTTAAATCTTTATTATTATTACTCGTTGGAACATCACATGCATGTGTTTTACACCGGGACTGGTTAAAATCTTTATTATTCTTGTTGAACATCATCACATGCGTGTGTTTTACAGGACTGGTTAAAATCTTTATCATTCTCGTTGGAATATCCTATCTCGTGTGTTTTTACAGGATCTGGTTCCATCTTTATTATTACATTGGAACATCTCGCATGGTGTGAATTTCACTCGAAGCTGGTTCCGTTATTTATTATTCTCGTTGGAATAACTTTTATGCATGCGATCTATCGCATGCGTGGTGATTTCTTTTGTTATTCCATTCTTTATTATACCCAGTTGGTTAAAACTTTGACTTCTATATTCCATGAAATTAGTAGAATATCCTTGATATTTGCGTTTCATCCAAAGATATCTTTCATGGAAATATTCTTCTAATCATTCTTGAATTTTACTAATTTGGACGTTAATAATTCTCGGATAAAATAATTCTTGAACTTGTTTTATTGAATTCTTATATCATTGTCATCATCCTCATGTTTATATTATGTTGAAAGTCATCGTGGCATTCTGTAGTGCATAGATGGACTTGGTATGATTATGATTAGAGACTATTCGGTGTAATCATACCGTAATAAATGATGTGATAAAAATCCTCGATTGGTAGTAGTGCATTGGTGGACGATTGTTGGCATGATCATGACCATTAATGAATACACAAATATTCTTGGCCCGTAGTGCATGAATAATTGTGGTCGTGATACTAAAGAATATCCTTGGTAGTAGTGCGAGGGGTGATTCGATGATGTGGAATATTTATTAAAGTCGAGTCTCAACTATAATAGTGATGAAAACCTTTTAAAACCTAAAAGATAGTAGACTTTATTTTCTACTTGACTCTTTTAATGGATTGATATTCATTGCAGATTAAAGCTGGTTGTCTATTGTATTTTATCGGTTTAACATTGTTGAAGACTATTGATAATTTATTACGCATTATCTTAGTCATAATATTTCTTCTTTGGGCTAGTTGAGCTCACCCTTTTCTTTCACTTTGTTCTCTTGTGAAATGAGAATATATTTGGGACGAGTCTGGGAAAGCAGTGATGGTCCCGAAGATAGCATTAGTAGTCCTCACTATTACGTGAAATAGTGTGATAATAATTGTAATGAGGACTTTTTGTTTGAGTTTGTATAATATCTAGTAGAGCGATATTTGTATTTAAACTCACGGTTTATGTCGTATTGTATACAGCAGTTATGTTAATAAGTTGTATTTAAATTACGTACCATGTAAGTGGCGACCCAAGATGGGTGATGTATACCTAATTTTGGGGCGTCACAATTGGTATCGAGCTTAGGATATGATCCACTGGCTAAGATGTGAGAATAGTACTAGGAAGGAGAGACGGGAATACCTTCGCTAGTATGACCTACCTAAGTTATGTCTTTATTTATTGGTTGGTGGGAAGATAGGGATAATTTGTTACATGTCAATTAACCTTTTGTTTTGTGGCGATGTCTGAAAATGACATCCGAGAATGTTGAGAATAGCAATGATGGGCAGCGATCGTTGATTCACCACATATCAATAATCGAGGATAATGTGCATCGAAGGCGACAATCCTCATACAAACAACAACACCGACCAAATGATGAATGATCAAATGTTCGAGAGGCTTTATGCAATTTATGCAACAAAGAAAGAGAGAGCGACTCTGTCCAAAACGTAGGTGGAAATACGGAAAACTCTCGGCGGTCACCGCTAAACAATTCAAGGAGCTGGGACCACCGGAGTTTAAGGGAGAGCCAAAACCACTTACGGCGGAAGCATGGATAAAACAGTTACCAAGATATTTGATGTCTTGGGATGCTCAGATGAGCAAAAGGTTCCCTTTCACGCCTTTATATCTTGCGAGAGGCGGATTCTTGGTGGGAATCGGAAAGCGTACTCAACTTCTTTGTCTTGAAGATATCTTGGGAGAAGTTCCAGAGTCATTCAACGACAAATACTTTCACGAAAGTATTCGCCACATGAAGGAGGTGGAATTTATCAAGTTGGAACAAAACAATATGGCCGTGTCGTGTAATCTGAGGCAAAATTTATGAGTTATCACGGTTTTCGTCCCACTTGGTGGATAATGAAGAGAGAATGGCGCGAATGTTTTTAAGATGTTTGAAGCGGGAGATACGTCAACATCTTATTTCTCATAAAGCGTGTTTGTATTGAGATGTTGTAAATAGGGCTCGATTAGTGGGAGCGATAATGAGTCAACACAACTAAAAGAGAAGCGTAAGCAAAATTATAATACCGGCGAGAGTAGTCATCAAGCGGTGACAACAAGCGTGGAGGGAATCAAGCGAGCCGGATATGGTAACCACCGGTGGTAATCAGGCCAAAACAATAAGAATGGACATTTCAAGAAAGCGGAGATTCAACAATGGTGGAAAGACGTCAGCACCAGCACCCATTGTTAAGGAAGGAGAAAGACCACCTATCATATGCTTCAAATGCGGAGGAGAGGGACACATCAGTCCAAACTGCGTCATGCAGTCCAAAGCATGTTATAATTGTGGAAGAGAAGGTCACTTAGCTCGATTTTGTCGTTTCAAGACAAATTCAACTAGGATGGAGGCACCAAAGGCCATCGAGAAAATTCAAAATCGGTAGTCTGAGGAGAGCGTTTGTTGTGACCTCCCAAAGAGCAAGGAATCCGAATGAGGTCATCACGGGTAAGCTTATCATAAACTCTAATGAAGTCTATACTTTATTTGATAATCTGGGTTCTACCCATTCTTTTATTTCTCCTACTTGCGCTCATCGATTAAATTTGACTCAGGAGAAATTAGACTTTGACTTATCTGTGTGGAAACTCCGTTGGGAGAAACCTTCATTACATCCACTTTGTTTATAAGTCTTGTTTGGTTCAAATCGGTACCCTCACATTACCCTGTCGATCTTATTTCATTAAAAATACTTGCATTTGGCGTGATTCTAGGATTGATTGGTTAACTACTTATCATGCAAAAATTGATTGTTTTCGTAAGGTTGTTAGCTTTCATATTCCTAATCAACCTATTATGCAAATTCAAATGACCAAACCATTAAAATCAATCACGGTCATCTCAAGCCATAAAGCTATTCGTTTATTGAAAAGCGGATGTCAAGCTTTCTTAGCTCATGTCATGATTTAAATAAAAATACGCGGTTTTAAACGATATTCCTATTGTTAATAAATTTCCGACGTATTCCCGAAGAAGAACTACGGCCTACCCCAGGCGTGAAATTGAATTTTGTATCGACCTTGAACCCGAAGACAAAACCTATTTCTAAAGCCCCATATCGAATGGCTCTATTGAACTTCGTGGAGTTAAAGACCCAACCGCAGGAATTGTTAGACATTGGCTTTATTCGTCCTAGTACTTCTCCTTGGGGTGCTCTGTTTCTATTCGTGAAGAAGAAAAGATGGGAGTATGCGACTTTGTATTGATTATCGGGAGTTGAATCATGTCACCATCAAAAATAGGTATCCATTGCCACGTATTGATGACTGTTTGACCGATTGCAAGGAGCCAAATTCTTTTCAAAGATTGATCTTCGTTAGGATATCACCAATTGAAGATTAGAAGCTGCCGACATTCCAAAGGCGGCTTTCGAGAACTCGATGCGGGCATTATGAATTCCTAGTCATGTCCTTTGGATTGACTAATGCTCCTGCTGCCTTCATGGATATGATGAACCGAGTATTCAAGGAATATTTAGATCACTCTGTGGTCGTCTTTATTGATGACATCCTTATTTATTCCAAAAGCCGTGAAGATCATGAACAACACTTGAGGCTGACACTCCAAAAGCTTCGTGAATATAAGCTTTATGCCAAGTTGAAGAAATGCGAGTTCTGGCTTGAAGAAGTAGCATTCCTTGGGCACGTGGTATCAAGTCATGGAATATCTGTTAACCCAAAGAAAGATTGAAGCTATTCAAAGTCGGGAACAACCTAAATCGATGACCAAGTACGTAGCTTTCTCGGTTTAATTTGGTTATTATCGGAGATTCGTGGAAGGATTTTCTCGAATCGCTACTCCATTGACTCGGTGACTCGGAAAGATACAAAGTTCGGTTGGAGCGAAGAATGTGAGAAGAGTTTTCAAGAACTCAAGAGGAGACTTATTTCAAGAGACTGTTACGACAATACCATCCGCTCGGAGGATTTGTCATCTGATGATGCTTGAAGGGCAAAGGGTTGGGATGTGTTCTTATGCAACATGGAAAAGTTATAGCCTTTATGCCTCGCGACAACTCAAAGAATATGAGAGGAATTATCCTACTCATGATCTAGAGTTAGCGGTGTTATCTTTGCACTTAAAATTTGGAGGCATTACTTGTATGGGGAGAAAGTGGAGATCTTTACGGATCATAAAAGCCTCAAATATTTCTTCACTCAAAAGGAACTCAACATGCGATAACGATGTTGGCTTGAATCATTGAAAGATTATGATCATACCATCCAATACCATCCCTGGAAAAGCTTAACGTGGTAGGTGACACATTGAGTAGAAAATCATATGCAAGTACGAAAGTGCGATATTGTTGTATAAAGGCCCATTTTGTGTGACTTGCAAAGGATGGAGATAGAGTTAAAGACTCGAGGGGACGCATGTGATGATAGCGAGTATACTGAGTAGAACCGACTTTAATCGATAAAGTTAAAAGCCGCTCAAGCTACGGACACTGGAGGCGATGCGTATGAGGAAAAAAGTGCAAGAAGGTGCTATCTATCTTAGGAAGCAAGAATCGATGAAGAAGGAATACTTGAGTCAACTGCAGACTTTGTGTTCCTAACGACCACGATTTAAAGTATAATATCATGATGGAGGCGCACAACACACCATTTGCAATCCATCACAGGAGTACCAAAATGTATCATGATATTTCGTCATACATTTTGGTGGAGCAATATGAAGAGAGAGAGATATTTATTTTTATATCTCAAGGTGTCTAACTTGTCAACGAGTTAAAGCGGAGCATCAAGTACCAAAAGGTCCATTGCAACCACTTGAAATTCCAGAATGGAAGTGGGAGCACATTACCATGGATTTCGTTCACGGTCTTCCTAAGGTTTCTCAAGGCATTGATGCGATTTGGGTCATTGTTGATAGATTGACCAAGTCGCTCATTTTTCACCGATACGAGAAACTTATACACTTGAACGTCTTGCTTCGTATGTACATAAGCGAGATTGTAAGGCGCATGGTATGTCGGTATCCATAGTTTCGATCGAGACCCAAGATTCACTTCACGATTTTGGGTTAGTTTGCAAAAAGCTATGGGCACGGACTTACGATTTAGCTTGGCATATCATCCTCAGACGGACGGACGAATGGGGAGGACTATTCAAACTCTTGAAGATCTATTAAGACTCGTGTCCTTGATTTCAAGGGAGTTGGGACAAGTTCTTACCATTGGTGGAGTTTTCCCTACAACAACAGGTTATCAAGCAAGTATTGGCATGGCTCCATTCAAGTATTGTATGGAAGAAAGTGTCGTTCTCGGTATCTTTGGGATGAGGTGGGTGAAGCAACGTTGTTGGGACCGAGAGTTGGTACGTATGACTACGGAAAAGATTCAAACGATCCGACAACGTATAAAAACCTCACAAAATCGACAAAAGAGTTATCTTGATCTTCATCGAAAGGACGTGGAATTGATATAGGAGATCATGTGTTGTTAAGAGTTGCTCCATGGAAAGGAGTTACAAGATTTGGAAAGAGAGGAAAACTTAATCCTCGATTCATCGGTCCATTTTAATCCTCGATCGAGTAGGGCGTGGCCTATAGACTCGCTTTTACCGCCAAATATGTCTCGTGTTCATAACGTTTTCACATATCTATGTTACGTAAATATGTGAAAGACCCGAACCATATTATTAAGTTAGAACCGGATGAAATAGCGGAAGATTTGGCGTATGAAGAGGTTCTGTTCAAATTTTGGATAAGAAGGAACATATTCTACGCTCCAAGGTTATACCTCAAGTCAAAGTTTTGTGGAGGAACTACGATGTTGAGGAAATGACTTGGGAGTTAGAATCGAAATGAAATCAAGGTATCCTTACCTCATCGACATACCAGTGCACGTACCCTAATTTAGAGGGCAAAATTTCATAAGAAGGGAGGTTGTAAGACCCAAACTTTTATAAATAAAGATGAATTTTCTATAAATATTATTTTTGAATATTATGGAATAAATTTGATATAATGTTATAGTTGTGGGTAATATTTATAAATTTTGCAAAGTATGCAAGTTGTTATAAAATATTCGTTTGGTCTGGGAATATTCTTTTTGTTAGGGAATATTAAACAATGGCTCAATCATTGGTGAACCCCTAATGAAATTATTGTCGGATTGAGAAAGCGACAAAAATATTTTATAAAAATAACGGCGGAGGTGTTACCAATTAAAAGCTGTTGAACTACCCGGTGGTAAAAAGTATGCGATGTCTGGCGTAGTTGCATAGTAGCACACGGTATTGATTATTGATGCTTACGTGAGAAGTCACTCAGCTATGCTCAATTATTGCTACAGTAATTGCTGTATCATATCTCTTATATTATTGATTCAATTATTGTCACATATAATATGTTATAGTATTAAGATCATCTCGTATAATATGTTATAGTATTAAATTAATAATTGTTGAAAGATTAAATATGTGTTAATGAAAAAAAAATGATTTGTGGTAAGTTTGATTATTTTATGGGGGGGCTCATATGTCATCATCTAAGAGTCTCTTCATCGATAGTAATTACCCTTGTGAATAGTATTTACCTTCATCGATAGTAATTACCTTTGTCGATAGTAATTATCCTTGTGAATAGTATTTACCTTCGTCGATAGTATTTACCTTCGTTAATAGTAATTACCTTTACAGACGTCGAACCACTTGTCGTTTCACATTCTGAGCGCCGAACCACTTGTCGTTTCACATTACAAGCGTCAAACCAATTAACCGATCGAGCCACTTGCCTTTTCACACGGCGGTGCTAAGCTAGAAATCTTCTATAAATAGAGGCCTAGGGCTTCATTATTTTTCACTTAATTCATTCAAGCTATAGAGAGAGAAAGTATAGAGAGAATAAGAGAGAAAGAAGAAGAGTATTTTTGTTCTTACTACACTGCTGCGATATTCAATCTCCTACCAAATGTAAGGGGTGTTATTCTTTCTTATTCATGAAGAGAAGCTGTTGTTATTCCATTGCTTATTATTACATTGGAATAACTTTGTATAAGTGGTTTACCCTATACTTGGTGACATTCTTCTATTATTACATTTGAACATCCATGCATGTGTGTTTTACAGGACTGGTTAAAATCTTTATTATTATTACGTTGGAACATCACATGCGTGTGTTTTACAGGACTGGTTAAAATCTTTATTATTATTACATTGGAACATCACATGCGTGTGTTTTACAGGACTGGTTTAAATCTTTATTATTATTACTGTTGGAACATCACATCATGTGTTTTACAGGACTGGTTAAAATCTTTATTATTATTCTGTTGGAACATCACATCGTGTGTTTTACAGGACTGGTTAAAATCTTTATCATACATTGGAATATCCTATTCGTGTGTTTTACACGGATCTGGTTCCATCTTTATTATTCTGTTGGAACATCCATCGCTTGTGAATTTCACCGACTGGTTCCGTTATTTATTATTACATTGGAATAACATGCATCATGAGGTCTATCGCATGCATGGTGATTTCTTTTGTTATTCCATTCTTTATTATACCCAGTTGGTTAAAACTTTGACTTCTATATTCCATGAAATTAGTAGAATATCCTTGATATTTGCGTTTCATCCAGTATCTTTTCATGGAAATATTCTTCTAATCATTCTTGAATTTTACTAATTTGGACGTTAATAATTCCTGGATAAAATAATTCTTGAACTTGTTTTATTGAATTCTTATATCATTGTCATCATCCTCATGTTTATATTATGTTGAAAGTCATACGTGGCTTTTGTAGTGCATAGATGGACTTGGTATGATTATATTTAGAGACTATTCGATTGTAATCATGGTAGTAATAAATGATGTGATAAAAATCCTCGATTGGTAGTAGTGCATTGGTGGACGAGTTGTTGGCATGATCATGACCATTAATGAATACACAAATATTCTTGGCCGTAGTGCATGAATAATTGTGGTCGTGATACTAAAGAATATCCTTGGTAGTAGTAGTGGGGGTGATTCGATGATGTGGAATATTTATTAAAGTGAGTCTCACTATACTTGATGATGAAAAACCTTTAAAACCTAAAAGATAGTAGACTTTATTTTCTACTTGATTCTTTTAATGGATTGCATATTCACCGCAGATTAAACCTGGGTTTGTCTATTGTATTTTATCGGTTTAACATTGTTGAAGACTATTGATAATTTATTACGCATTATCTTAGTCATAATATTTCTTCTTGGGCTAGTTGAGCTCACCCTTTCTTTCACCTTTTGTTCTCTTGTGAAATGAGAATATAAATTTGGGACGAGTCTGGGAAGCAGTGATGGTCACGAAGATAGCATTAGTAGTCCTCACTATTCTGTGAAATAGTGTGATAATAATTGTAATGAGGACTTTTTGTTTGAGTTTGTATAATATCTAGTAGACGATATTTGTATTTAAACTCACAGTTTATGTCGTATTGTACACGACAGTTATGTTAATAAGTTGTATTTAAATTCTGTACCATGTAAGTGGCGACCCAAGATGGGTGATGTATACCTAATTTTGGGGGCGTCACAATTGGTATCAGAGCTTAGGGATATGATCCCTGGCTAAGATGTGAGAATAGTACTAGGAAGGGAGAGACGGGGAATACCTTCGCTAGTATGACCTACCTAAGTTATGTGCTATTTATTGGTTGGTCAGAAGATAGGGATAATTTGTTACATGTCAATTAACCTTTTGTTTTGTGGCAGTATCTGAAAATGACATCTGAGAATGTTGAGAATAGCAATGGAGCGCAGGCGATCGTTGATTCACCACATATCAATAATCAGGATAATGTGCATCAGGAAGGCGACAATCCTCATGCAAACAACAACACTGACCAAATGATGAATGATCAAATGTTCGAGAGGCTTTATGCAATTTATGCAACAAAGAAAGCAGAGAGCGACTCTGCCCAAAACGTAGGTGGAAATACGGAAAACTCTCGGCGGTCACCGCTAAACAATTCAAGGAATTTGGGACCACCGGAGTTTAAGGGAGAGCAAAACCACTTGGCGGAAGCATGGATAAAACAGATTACCAAGATATTTGATGTCTTGGGATGCTCCGATGAGCAAAAGGTTCCTTACGCCTTTATGTTCTTGTGGAGAGGCGGATTCTTGGTGGGAATCGGTAAAAGCGTACTCAACTTCTTTGTCTTGAAGATATCTTGGGAGAAGTTCCAGAGTCATTCAACGACAAATACTTTCACGAAAGTATTCGCCACATGAAGGAGGTGGAATTTATCAAGTTGGAACAAAACAATATGGACCGTGTCGTAATACGAGGCAAAATTTGCGGAGTTATCACGGTTTCGTCCCACTTGGTGGATAATGAAGAGAGAGAATGGCGCGAATGTTTTTAAGATGTTTGAAGTCGGAGATACGTCAACATCTTATTTCTCATAAAGCGTGTGTTTGTATTCAGATGTTGTAAATAGGGCTCGATTAGTGGAGCGCGATAATGAGTCAACACAACTAAAAGAGAAGCGTAAGCAAAATTATAATACGGTGAGAGAGTAGTCATCGGCGGTGACAACAAGCGTGGAGGGAATCAACGGGCGGATATGGTAACCACGCCGGTGGTAATCGGGGCCAAAACAATAAGAATGGACATTTCAAGAAAGCGGAGATTCAACAATGGTGGAAAGACGCGTCGACCAAAGACCCATTGTTAAGGAAGGAGAAAGACCACCTATCATATGCTTCAAATGCGGAGGAGAGGACACATTAGTCCAAAGCTGCGTCATGCCGTCAAAGCATGTTATAATTGTGGAAGAGAAGGTCACTTAGCTCGATTTTGTCGTTCATCAGAAGACAAATTCAACTAGGATGGAGGCACCAAAGGCCATCCCGAGAAAATTCAAAATCGGTAGTGCAAGGGAGGCGTTTGTTGTGACCTCCCAAAGAGCAAGGAACCGAATGAGGTCATCACGGGTAAGCTTATCATAAACTCTAATGAAGTCTATACTTTATTTGATCGGTTCTACCCATTCTTTTATTTCTCCTACTTGCGCTCATCGATTAAATTTGACTCAGGAGAAATTAGACTTTGACTTATCTGTGGAAACTCGTTGGGAGAAACCTTCATTACATCCTTTGTTTATAAGTCTTGTTTGGTTTAAATCGGTACCCTCACATTACTGTCGATCTTATTTCATTAAAAATACTTGCATTTGGACGTGATTCTAGGGATTGATTGGTTAACTACTTATCATGCAAAAATTGATTGTTTTCGTAAGGTTGTTAGCTTTCATATTCCTAATCAACCTATTATGCGAATTCAAATGACCAAACCATTAAAATCAATCACGGTCATCTCAAGCCATAAAGCTATTCGTTTATTGAAAAGCGGATGTCAAGCTTTCTTAGCTCATATCATGATTTAAATAAAAATACGTCGGTTTTAAGCGATATTCCTATTGTTAATAAATTTTCGACGTATTCCCAGAAGAACTTCTGGCCTACCCCAGGCGTGAAATTGAATTTTGTATCGACCTTGAACCCGTTACAAAACCTATTTCTAAAGCCCCATATCGAATGGCTCTATTGAACTTCGAGGAGTTAAAGACCCAACTGCAGGAATTGTTAGACATTGGCTTTATTCGTCCTAGTACTTCTCCTTGGGGTGCTCTGTTTCTATTCGTGAAGAAGAAAGATGGGAGTATGCGACTTTGTATTGATTATCGGGAGTTGAATCATGTCACCATCAAAAATAGGTATCCATTGCCCACGTATTGATGACTGTTTGACCGATTGCAAGGAGCCAAATTCTTTTCAAAGATTGATCTTCGTTAGGATATCACCAATTGAAGATTAGAACCGTGACATTCCAAAGGCGGCTTTGAGAACTTCGATGCGGGCATTATGAATTCCTAGTCATGTCCTTTGGATTGACTAATGCTCCCGCCGCCTTCATGGATATGATGAACCCAAGTATTCAAGGAATATTTAGATCACTTTGTGGTCGTCTTTATTGATGACATCCTTATTTATTCCAAAAGCCGTGAAGATCATGAACAACACTTGAGGTCGACACTCCAAAAGCTTCGTGAATATAAGCTTTATGCCAAGTTGAAGAAATGCGAGTTCGGCTTGAAGAAGTAGCATTCCTTGGGCACGTGGTATCAAGTCATGGAATATCATTAACCCAAAGCAAAGATTGAAGCTATTCAAAGTCGGGAACAACCTAAATCGATGATAGAAATCACGTAGCTTTCTCGGTTTAAATTTGGTTATTATCGGAGATTCGTGGAAGGATTTTCTCGAATCGCTACTCCGATGACTCGGTGACTCGGAAAAGATACAAAGTTCGGTTGGAGCGAAGAATGTGAGAAGAGTTTTCAAGAACTCGAGAGGAGACTTATTTAAAGACTGTTACGACAATACCATCGGCTCGGAGGATTTGTCATCTCTGATGATGCTTGAAGGCAAAAGGTTGGGATGTGTTCTTATGCAACATGGAAAAGTTATAGCCTATGCCTCGCGACAACTCAAAGAATATGAGAGGAATTATCCTACTCATGATCTAGAGTTAGCATTGTTATCTTTGCACTTAAAATTTGGAGGCATTACTTGTATGGGGAGAAAGTGGAGATCTTTACGGATCATAAAAGCCTCAAATATTTCTTCACTCAAAAGGAACTCAACATGCGATAACGATGTTGGCTTGAGGCTATTGAAAGATTATGATCATACCATCAATACCATCACGGAAAAGCGAGCGTGGTAGGTGACACATTGAGTAGAAAATCATATGCAAATCACGAGTGCGATATTGTCAACGCAAAGGCCCATTTTGTGTGACTTGCAAAGGATGGAGATAGAGTTAAAGACTCGAGGGACGCATGTGATGATAGCGAGTATCTGAGTAGAACCGACTTTAATCGATAAAGTTAAAGTTTTGCTCAAGCTACGGACACGGAGGCGATCGTATGAGGAAAAAAGTGCAAGAAGGTGCTATCTTAGGAAGCAAGAATCGATGAAGAAGGAATACTTGAGTCAACTCCGGACTTTGTGTTCCTAACGACCACGATTTAAAGTATAATATCATGATGGAGGCGCACAACACACCATTTGCAATCCATCTGGGAGTACCAAAATGTATCATGATATTAAATCATACATTTTGGTGGAGCACGATATGAGAGAGAGATAATATTTGTTTATCTCAAGGTGTCTAACTTGTCAACGAGTTAAAGCGGAGCATCAAGTACCAAAAGGTCCATTGCAACCACTTGAAATTCCGGAATGGAAGTGGGAGCACATTACCATGGATTTCGATTCTACCGGTCTTCCTAAGGTTTCTCAAGGCATTGATGCGATTTGGGTCATTGTTGATAGATTGACCAAAGTCTGCTCATTTCTTACCGATACGAGAAACTTATACACTTGAACGTCTTGCTTTCGTATGTACATAAGCGAGATTGTAAGATCGCATGGTATGTCGGTATCCATAGTTTCGATCGAGACCCAAGATTCACTTCACGATTTTGGGTTAATTTGCAAAAAGCTATGAGGCACGGACTTACGATTTAGCTTCGGCATATCATCCTCGAGACGGACGGACAATGGAGAGGACTATTCAAACTCTTGAAGATCTATTAAGACTCGTGTCCTTGATTTCAAGGGAGTTGGGACAAGTTCTTACCATTGGTGGAGTTTTCCTACAATAACAGTTATCAAGCAAGTATTGGCATGGCTCCATTCGAAGTATTGTATGGAAGAAAGTGTCGTTCTCCAGTATGCTGGGATGAGGTGGGTGAAGCAACGTTGTTGGGACCAGAGTTGGTACGTATGACTACGGAAAAGATTCAAACGATCCGACAACGTATAAAAACCTCACAAAATCGACAAAAGAGTTATGCTGATCTTCATCGAAAGGACGTGGAATTCAATATAGGAGATCATGTGTTGTTAAGAGTTGCTCCATGGAAAGGAGTTACAAGATTTGGAAAGAGAGGAAAACTTAATCCTCGATTCATCGGTCCATTTTTAATCCTCGATCGAGTAGGAACTGTGGCCTATAGACTCGCTTTACCGCCAAATATGTCTCGTGTTCATAACGTTTTTCACATATCTATGTTACGTAAATATGTGAAAGACCCGAACCATATTATTAAGTTAGAACCGGATGAAATAGCGGAAGATTTGACGTATGAAGAGGTTCCTGTTCAAATTTTGGATAAGAAGGAACATATTCTACGCTCCAAGGTTATACCTCAAGTCAAAGTTTTGTGGAGGAACCACGATGTTGAGGAAATGACTTGGGAGTTAGAATCTGAAATGAAATCAAGGTATCCTTACCTCATCGACATACCAGGTACGTACCCTAATTTCGAGGGCAAAATTTCATAAGAAGGGGAGGTTGTAAGACCCCAGCTTTTATAAATAAAGATGAATTTTTCTATAAATATTATTTTTGAATATTATGGAATAAATTTGATATAATGTTATAGTTGTGGGTAATATTTATAAATTTTGCAAAGTATGCAAGTTGTTATAAAATATTCGTTTGGTCGGGGAATATTCTTTTTGTTAGGGAATATTCGTACAATGGCTCAATCATTGGTGAACCCCATAATGTAATTATTATCGGATTGAGAAAGCGACAAAAATATTTTATAAAAATAACTATGAGGTGTTACCGTTAAAAGCGTTGAACTACCCGGTGGTAAAAAAAAATACGATGTCTGGCGTAGTTGCATAGTAGCACACGGTATTGATTATTGATGCTTACGTGAGAAGTCACTCATTATGCTCAATTATTGCTCTGATAATTCTTTGCATCATATCTCTTATATTATTGATTCAATTATTGTCATCATCACGTATATCATATAGTATAATATGTTATAGTATTAAATTAATAATTGTTGAAAGATTAAATATGTGTTGATGAAAAAAAAAATGATTTGTGGTAAGTGATTGATTATTTTATGGGGGCTCATATGTCATCATCTAAGAGTCTCTTCATCGATAGTAATTACCCTTGTGAATAGTATTTACCTTCGTCAATAGTAGTAATTACCTTTGTCGATAGTAATTATCCTTGTGAATAGTATTTACCTTCGTCAATAGTATTTACCTTCGTTAATAGTAATTACCTTTACTAATAGACGTCGAACCACTTGTCGTTTCACATTCTGAGGCGTCGAACCACTTGTCGTTTCACATTACAAAGGCGTCGAACCACCGATTCGTCGAGCCACTTGCTTTTTTTCACACGGCGGTGCTAAGCTAGAAATCTTCTATAAATAGAGGCCTAGGGCTTCATTATTTTTCACGAATTCATTCAAGCTATAGAGAGAAAGTATAGAGAGAATAAGAGAGAAAGAAGAAGAGTATTTTGTTCTTACACTCGCTTTGCGATATTCAATCTCCTACCAAATGTAAGGGGTGTTATTCTTTCTTATTCATGAAGAGAACTGTTGTTATTCCATTGCTTATTATTACATTGGAATAACTTTGTATAAGTGGTTTACCCTATACTTGGTGACATTCTTCTATTATTCTCATTGGAACATCCATGCATGTGTTTGTTTTTACACCTGGTTCCGTCTTTATTATTATTACATTGGAACATCACATGCATGTGTTTTTTACAGGACTGGTTAAAATCTTTATTATTATTATTCTGTTGGAACATCACATGCTGTGTTTTTTACAGGACTGGTTTAAATCTTTATTATTATTACATTGGAACATCACATGCGTGTTTTACAGGACTGGTTAAAATCTTTATTATTCTGTTGAACATCTCGCTCATGCGTGTGTTTTTTAAGGACTGGTTAAAATCTTTATCATTCTGTTGGAATATCCTATTCGTGTGTTTTTTACACGGATGCGGTTCCATCTTTATTATTTACATTGGAACATCCTGCTTGTGTGAATTTCACACGAATCGGTTCCGTTATTTATTATTACATTGGAATAACACATGCGTGCTATCGCATCGCATGCATGGTGATTTCTTTTGTTATTCCATTCTTTATTATACCCAGTTGGTTAAAACTTTGACTTCTATATTCCATGAAATTAGTAGAATATCCTTGATATTTGCGTTTCATCCAGTATCTTTTCATGGAAATATTCTTCTAATCATTCTTGAATTTTACTAATTTGGACGTTAATAATTCCTGGATAAAATAATTCTTGAACTTGTTTTATTGAATTCTTATATCATTGTCATCATCCTCATGTTTATATTATGTTGAAAGTCATCTGTGGCCTGTAGTGCATAGATGGACTTGGTATGATTATGACTAGAGACTATTCGGTGTAATCATGACCGTAATAAATGATGTGATAAAAATCCTCAGTGGCCGTAGTGCATTGGTGGACAGTTGTTGGCATGATCATGACCATTAATGAATACACAAATATTCTTGGCCCGTAGTGCATGAATAATTGTGGTCGTGATACTAAAGAATATCCTGGGTAGTAGTGGGGGTGATTCGATGATGTGGAATATTTATTAAAAGTGAGTCTCAAACTATAATGATGATGAAAAACCTTTTAAAACCTAAAAGATAGTAGACTTTTATTTTCTACTTGACTCTTTTAATGGATTAGATATTTCATTGCAGTTAAACTGGTTGTCTATTGTATTTTATCGGTTTAACATTGTTGAAGACTATTGATAATTTATTACGCATTATCTTAGTCATAATATTTCTTCTTGGGCTAGTTGAGCTCACCCTTTCTTTCTTTTTATTCTTCTTGAAATGAGAATATATTGGGGACGAGCCTGGGGAAGCGCAGTGATGGTCCGAAGATAGCATTAGTAGTCCTCACTATTACGTGAAATAGTGTGATAATAATTGTAATGAGGACTTTTTGTTTGAGTTTGTATAATATCTAGTAGGCGATATTTGTATTTAAACTCACGATTTATGTCGTATTATTATACTACATGCAGTTATGTTAATAAGTTGTATTTAAATTACATACCATGTAAGTGGCGACCCAAGATGGGTGATGTATACCTAATTTTGGGGGCGTCACAATTGGTATCGAGCTTAGGATATGATCCACGGCTAAGATGTGAGAATAGTACTAGGAAGGGAGAGCGGGAATACCTTCGCTAGTATGACCTACCTAAGTTATGTGTTTATTTATTGGTTGGTCGGAAGATAGGGATAATTTGTTACATGTCAATTAACCTTTTGTTTTGTGGCGATGATCTGAAAATGACATCCGAGAATGTTGAGAATAGCAATGGAGCGCTTGCGATCGTTGATTCACCACATATCAATAATCGAGGATAATGTGCATCGAGGAGGCGACAATCCTCATGCAAACAACAACACCGACCAAATGATGAATGATCAAATGTTCGAGGCTTTTATATGAATTTATGCAACAAAGAAGCGAGAGCGACTCTGCCCAAAACGTAGGTGGAAATACGGAAAACTCTCGGCGGTCACCGCTAAACAATTCAAGGAGCTGGGACCACCGGAGTTTAAGGAGAGCCAAAACCACTTCGCGGAAGCATGGATAAAAACAGATTACAAGATATTTGATGTCTTGGGATGCTCCGATGAGCAAAAGGTTCCCTTTCACGCCTTTTATGTTATGCTGGAGAGGCGGATTCTTGGTGGAAATCCAGAAAGCGTACTCAACTCTTTGTCTTGAGACAAGATATCTTGGGAGAAGTTCCAGGAGTCGTTCAACGACAAATACTTTCACGAAAGTATTCGCCACATGAAGGAGGTGGAATTTATCAAGTTGGAACAAAACAATACGACCGTGTCGTATGTCTGAGGCAAAATTTTATGAGTTATCACGGTTCAAGCGTCCCCACTGGTGGATAATGAAGAGAGAATGGCGCGAATGTTTTTAAGATGTTTGAAGTCGGAGATACGTCAACATCTTATTTCTCATAAACTGTGTTTGTATTCAGATGTTGTAAATAGGGCTCAGTTAGTGGAGCGCGATAATGAGTCAACACAACTAAAAGAGAGCAGCCGGCAAAATTATAATACCAGCGAGAGTAGTCATCGAAGTGGTGACAACAAGCGTGGAGGGAATCAACAGGCCAGATATGGTAACCACTTCGGTGGTAATCAGGGCCAAAACAATAAGAATGGACATTTCAAGAAACGGAGATTCAACAATGGTGGAAAGACGTCAGCACCAGCACCCATTGTTAAGGAAGGAGAAAGACCACCTATCATATGCTTCAAATGCGGAGGAGAGGGACACATCAGTCCAAACTGCGTCATGCCGTCCAAAGCATGTTATAATTGTGGAAGAGAAGGTCACTTAGCTCGATTTTGTCGTTTACCGAAGACAAATTCAGCTAGGATGGAGGCACCAAAGGCCATCCCAGAAAATTCAAAATCGGTAGTGCAAGGGAGAGCGTTTGTTGTGACCTCCCAAAGAGCAAGGAATCCGAATGAGGTCATCACGGGTAAGCTTATCATAAACTCTAATGAAGTCTATACTTTATTTGATACCGGTTCTACCCATTCTTTTATTTCTCCTACTTGCGCTCATCGATTAAATTTGACTCCGGAGAAATTAGACTTTGACTTATCTGTGGAAACTCTGTTGGGAGAAACCTTCATTACATTCACTGTTTATAAGTCTTGTTTGGTTCAAATCGGTACCCTCACATTACACTCATCGATCTTATTTCATTAAAAATACTTGCATTTGACGTGATTCTAGGGATTGATTGGTTAACTACTTATCATGCAAAAATTGATTGTTTTCGTAAGGTTGTTAGCTTTCATATTCCTAATCAACCTATTATGCGAATTCAAATGACCAAACCATTAAAATCAATCACGGTCATCTCAAGCCATAAAGCTATTCGTTTATTGAAAAACGGATGTCAAGCTTTCTTAGCTCATGTCATAGATTTAAATAAAAATACGTCAGTTTTAAACGATATTCCTATTGTTAATAAATTTCTGACGTATTCAGAAGAACTTCCGGCCTACCCCAGGCGTGAAATTGAATTTTGTATCGACCTTGAACCGCAGACAAAACCTATTTCTAAAGCCCCATATCGAATGGCTCTATTGAACTTCGAGGAGTTAAAGACCCAACTGCAGAGAATTGTTAGACATTGGCTTTATTCGCCCTAGTACTTCTCCTTGGGGTGCTCTGTTTCTATTCGTGAAGAAGAAGAAAGATGGGAGTATGCGACTTTGTATTGATTATCGGGAGTTGAATCATGTCACCATCAAAAATAGGTATCCATTGCCACGTATTGATGACTGTTTGACCCGATTGCAAGGAGCCAAATTCTTTTCAAAGATTGATCTTCGTTAGGATATCACCAATTGAAGATTAGAACCGTGACATTCCAAAGACGGCTTTCGGAACTCCGAGACGGGCATTATGAATTCCTAGTCATGTCCTTTGGATTGACTAATGCTCTCGCCGCCTTCATGGATATGATGAACCGAGTATTCAAGGAATATTTAGATCACTCGTGGTCGTCTTTATTGATGACATCCTTATTTATTCCAAAAAGCCGTGAAGATCATGAACAACACTTGAGGTCGACACTCCAAAAGCTTCGTGAATATAAGCTTTATGCCAAGTTGAAGAAATGCGAGTTCGTCAAGAAGTAGCATTCCTTGGGCACGTGGTATCAAGTCATGGAATATCCATTAACCCAAAGAAAGATTGAAGCTATTCAAAGTCGGGAACAACCTAAATCGATGGACCAAGTAACGTAGCTTTCTCGGTTTATTTGGTTATTATCGGAGATTCGTGGAAGGATTTTCTCGAATCGCTACTCCATCGACTCGGTGACTCGGAAAGATACAAAGTTCGGTTGGAGCGAAGAATGTGAGAAGAGTTTTCAAGAACTCAAGAGGAGACTTATTTCAAAGACTGTTCGACAATACCATCGGCTCGGAGGGATTTGTCATCTACAATGATGCTTCGGGCAAAGGGTTGGGATGTGTTCTTATGCAACATTGAAAAGTTATAGCCTATGCCTCGCGACAACTCAAAGAATATGAGAGGAATTATCCTACTCATGATCTAGAGTTGGCAGCTGTTGTCTTTGCACTTAAAATTTGGAGGCATTACTTGTATGGGGAGAAAGTGGAGATCTTTACGGATCATAAAAGCCTATCATTAATAAGATCATTCGTTCAATTAGAATAACATACTATACCATATAGTACTGCTATTTGCAGCTTAATCGCATTATCACGTAGTTATATCAGTCATTAGAACACAAACTAACACTTATCAAGTCAACCTATCTAAGTACAAATCAATTTCTGAAATATTTTGGTGTACCGACGACTTTATCGGATAATTATCGAGTCTAAAACTCTATTTTGTAGTTCATTATTCGTTTAGATAATTTAAGTATCAGTATATTATTTTTATATAGACTTATAATAATTTTTAAATAATTATAATTTATCATGATTTTTCAAACACCGGAATCATTATTAAATGATTTAAATATTAAATAATTCTATTATCATTAACATTTAAACAATAATAAAATATTAATGAAACCATTGTTAAAATATTAAAGTTATTTATAATAACTCAAAATATTTTTAAAGTATTAATATTACTCTTAAATGATTTTTAAAACAATTAAAATCATTTTAAATAATTACCATTAATATTTAAATATTAATGTATCATTTAAAAATATTAAAAGTCATTTATTATATCTTAAAATATTTTTAATTCATTTATATCATTTTTAAATGATTTTTAAATCAATAAAACTATTTAAAACTATTTATTTAATATAATTATTAAATAAATCAAATATCATTAATATTAAATAATTAATGAAATTTTCTTTAAAATATTAAAAGTTATGTTTTATAACTTAAAATATTTTAAATACTTTATTTTCATTGAAAATAATTTTTATAATATTAAAATCATTTTTAAACTAATTTATTTAATGTAATTATTATATAAATCTAATATCATTAATATTAAATAATTAATGAAATTTGCTTTAAAATATTAAAAGTTATATTTTATAACTTTAAATATTTTTAATTACCTTATTATCATTTAAAATGATTTTTAATATAATAAAATCATTTTTATTAATTTATTTAATGCATTTATTAAATAAATTAAATATCAATAATATTCAAATAAATACTAATATTTATGAAAAATATGTCCAATTATTAAAAGTTAATTTTTATAGCTTAAAATAATTTTTAAAATAATTTTTGTAATTTTCAGAAATTATTTTCTATTTTTAAAGAATTTTTGGAAATTTAATTAATTAAAATTATTAAATCTGCCGTTAAAGCCTTTAACAATAGAAAGTGTCGCCTAATGTGTTCTTGAGGCTCAAGAGCCCGTTTTCGAGTTACCTACTTTGACCATGAATCATTTAATGTGTAATGTGTTTCTGGGCTAGCTATTGATCAGATCTTGTAGTGTTAGTGTAACACTACAAGTATCAAGCAAGTTCTGGGTCAGATTACAACACACAAGTAAGATACAAAGCCTTGAACAAGATGTCAGAGCTGTTCTTTATTTTATGGGTTACCCAGAAATGAAGAACAGTTTGACTGGCTAGTTTTGGGCTTCCACAACTTGTTGTTTGTGTAATGTTTTTGTGATCTAAAGGTTCCAGTTTGTAGACAACATGTAAAGGTAAAAATATATCACATAAAATCAATAAAAAACAATACAATCGCTAGATCTGGAACGGTCAAACCCTGTCAAAGACAATGTTCAAGCGTTTTTTAGGTTACCTAGAAAACAACTTTCATGATCGTTTCATCTACTTTGACCAGCCACTGTGTTCAACCTACTTGAGGTTTTAGTGATCTAAAGGCATAATCTTGTAGTCTATATAACATATTACAAACTTGATACAAAACCAAGAACAGATCATCAAATCACTGTCAGATCCGAGCCCATGAAGATCTTGTCAGAGCCTTTTGGGCACGTTTTGGGTTACCCAGATTCGTATGGTCATGGCCGGTCAACGTGGTTTGACCACCCATATCTTACAATCTGTACATTATCTGAGCTTGATTCAAGTTCCAGATCAAAGCCCTTACAACATACTACAAGTACAAACATTTAAACAACCAAAATAATAAACAAACTGAGATCTAAGAGACCTGACATTCGACTGTCAGAAACATTAAAATTTTTTTTTTTCCAGATTTTTGAAAACATCAAATTCTTGCATTAAGATGTTATAGATCTACAAGATACCAACCCAAATCAACTTTATACACTACATACAACATGTTTAAACATAAAAACTTAACATCTAACATAGGATTAAAGATCAGATTCTTAGGTTTAGGTTTATACCTTACTTGAACAATGCTTAATTCTATGCTACTGATCTGTTAATGGAGGTAGTAGGGACTTGTTTTGGGACTGAAGTACTACTATATTTCGTGGGTTAGAGATAGAGAGAAGTCTCGGTAGAGAGTTTGTGTATAAATGAGCTAAATAATGTACCTTTCTCTCTCTTGATCTATATATATAACTTGTATGCAATAAATTTGGCTGGTGAATTGGCTGATATGTAGGTTTTGTAGTCACATGGCTAGGCTAGGGTTGCTCAACCACTAAAGTTTTGGTAAGTTTGACAAGTTAGCCACAATAATGCAAGAGGGGTAGTTTGGTGTTTTGGCTTATGATTTTAATGGCCATTTGGTAACTTGGCAAACCCTTAGGGTTTAACCCCAAGGTTCCACAAATTTTGATTTTTTTCTAGGATTTTTAATTAGGCCAAAAATGGAAATTTAGTTTCTAAAAATTACAAATTAGGATTACTAAATTAGTTTAGGTCTTCTAATTACATAGAACTTACAAATTAGGTTTAGGAATTTACTAATTACAGTTAGCTTTCCCATTTCGCGATTAGGATTTCTAATTTGACAAATAGGGTTCCTAATTTAGAAATTAGGGTTTCTAACAATTAGGGCTTCCAAATATTAAGTAGGGTTTCTCTACTGAACATAAAATTCTATAATATGCAACATAAATCATATAACACAATTACTATACAGTCTTGAATCTACCATTTGAGTTTCAAAATAGGGTTAAACAAATTAATGCTAGTGTTTGGTCATGATACAACATAATTGACCAACCATTATCGGTCTACACATACAGTATATATTTATAGCACTGGAATATAATTAATATTATATTAATATTCTCTTTCCATATTCTAAATCTAGAATTAGGGTTTTGAATCCATAACTGACATATCTTTCATATATACCATTATTAATTAAGTTAAAATAATTAACTTAATTAATCTAAAATAAATTCATATAATAAAATAATTATTATAATAATTTTATAATCATTTCATATATTATTTAAATAATATATAAACATATTTTCATGGAAAATAAATACTAAATATATTTTTACTACCAAATTAATTTATTATAAAATTATAATTTATAATTATCAATAATTCTAAAAAAATTATTTGTAATTATTTATGTAATAAATAAATTTTTATTTATCACATAAATATATACGCTTTACCTTGCACATATTCCCACCCTTGATTCTAAAAAAAAATTATACTCAAAATTTCTTATTTAATTATATAGAAAATATCGGGTTATTACATTCACCCTCCCTTATAAGGATTCCGACCCCGGAATCACCGTTTCAAAACCTATACACACTAGGGTAAAATAGCATACGCATTCATTTCAAGTAGATCTCGATCAGATTCGATCGGACTAATCTTTAATTATTCAACATAAAGCTTGTCTATTTGATTAAACGAAAATTTGATTTCTAATAGAACTCAAATTCTTCCTTCAAAATTTCTTTATAAAATAATTTACTATATATAGGAAAATCATACATAAGAAAAAAAATTTGCACAAATAATACCTGGAGTTCCATCATCAGCTGCCACGGTATCCTGAACGGTCATGTTGAAGACTCTTGCAGTTGACTTTGTTGGTTTGCTTGTTGAAGTCGGTCCTGTGATCGCCAGAGTCCCGCTGCCTTTTCTAGTAGTCACACTCGCTGCATCCATTCTCCTTTTCAGAAAATCCTCCACCTTATGCTCCGTTGACCCACACAGAAAACACCCACTATTCATTCTAGGATTGGGGCAGTTGGGAGAGATATGTCCCTCCTGCCCACACTTATAACAAACAAATTTTCCTTTCAAACACTTCCTTGAGTGATTCTTTCCAGTTCCCACACTGTACCACTTGCTTCTTCACACCTTCTTGCTTAACCTGGATATTGCCAAAGTTGTTCCCTTTTCTTTTCACATTCTTACTCCCACTGCTAGCTTCCACCTTTACTGCTCCCTCGACCGTACCCTTATTCTTTCTCTCCTTGTTGTAGAGGCTCATAGCCTCACTCCCCTCTTCAGCTATGATAACCTTTTCCATGAGTGCTACAAAAGTGTTTATCTGCAACACTGCCACCTTATTGTAGAGTCAGGGTTTTAATCCCAGCTCAAACCTCCTTGCCTTCCTAGCCTCCGTGTCAACTTGATGCAAAGCGAACCTAGCCAATTCGTTAAACTTTGCGGCGTACTCTGACACCGTCATATTGTCCTGCTTTAAGTCCAAAAATTTCACCTCCATCCAAGCCTGCATACTAGATGAAAAATAGTTTTCGAAAAATAGCGTCTTAAACCTAGCCCATGTTACCACACCTTCTCCTGCCCTAGCTTGATTTGCCTCCCACCAAAAATTTGCCTCCCCCTTCATCATATAGGTGATAAAAGCTGTCTTTTTCCCCTCAGCTACCCTATCAATCACAAACGCCTTTTCTATCTCCTTAACCCAAGTTTGGGCTTCTACATGGTCAGTTGTCCCTTTAAATTCTAGCGGTCCTACAACCTTAAAATCTTTGAAGTTCGCTAAACGATTGTCTGGATTATTCCCCGAGGCAGGCATTCCCTGCTGATACCATGTTTTCTAAGTTTTGCATCATGTCTAGTTGTTATCCTCCAGCATTGTTGACAGATTCTTCTGCCCTTTGATTTCGAGTTTGACGTGTTGGCGGCATTATCTGATTAAATAAAACATAATATATACCTTATTAACTTACATTCTAAACCTTATCGTATAAGTTTGAAATTTATCTAGGCACACTTAGAAGGGGGGGGGGGGGGGGGGTTTGAATAAGTGTGGAATTAATCTATGACAAATTTTTAAATTTTAAATTAAATTATTAATTTCAGGCTACTATAATGATTGAAATCAGCTTACTGAATTAATATAGCCTATTGAATTGACTGATTATTTTAAGAAAATATCCTGCTGAATTTATAACTTAAATAAAATACTTGGTGTTAAAGAATTTTCTTAATATAATGCAAGTATTCAAATTTTAATTATTAAGATAATTAAATAGCTTATGTGATTTTAAAGTAAAGCAAATAATAAAATCAATACCAAGATTTTTTACGTAATTCAGCTATTACCCTCTATAATAATAGCCTAGTCCACGTCCAATACCAACTAGTATTGGAGACTCACTTTATTTATTTCTTTATAAATAAACACAGATTACAAAATAGATTCTTACAAAAAATTAATTAACAATTAATTTCTCTTGAGCACTCTTGCTCCTTGTGCACCTATACACTCTTCAAGCACCTTTGCTTCCTTGAACCTATTTGTAAGTGATAAGTGGATTTTATATACACTTCTCCGGTATCTTTTACTTGAATTAGTTGCTTATATTTATGTGTCTTAGTTACTTTTCATGCATTTTGTGTTCATTTTGTAGGTTATACGTTTGGGAGCGGTGTGAGCGACTATTGGTAAGGAAAAGCAAAGAAAACACAAAGAAAAGCAAATCGGACATCATTTGGGCTTTCATGTTTACTTCATGTTCTTGGTTTGGAAGTTATCTTACAATGAAGAGCATCGTCTTAGCTTTCTGGAACATTTTGAATTATTCCAATCGGAGTTCGGATGCAAGAGTTATGATCGTTGTACCAACGGACGTTGAACGTCATGGTTTTGGGTGGTCATTTGCATATCAGTCACTTCCAGCTCAATTTCAGCCTTCATCTGCCCAGAATTTCTCAATCCTCAAAGAATGAAAGTTGTAGATCTCGTCGATTTGATAGGAGGCAGGCTCCGTAACTCCTCCCGGATCAAAGGTTATGGCCGTTTTACCAGAGGACGTCGGAATGAGTAAAATGTCGAACATGGGGCAGCGTCAGGCGCCCAAAATAGGCCTATGCCCATTGCCGGGAACCGGGAGAAAGCGATGTCTGGCGTCGTGCAGCCAGCTATTTGAAGTACTGGGGAAGAGCTTAGTGCGGCCCGGACGCGTTTTGGGCGAAATTTTGACACCTTTTTGACTCAAATTGGATTGGGTTTGTTCCTAAACTAAAAATTGGACTTGTAACCTATAAATACATGATGTAAGGCATAAAATAAGGGGAGATTACATAGATTAGACTAGATTAAACACTCCATTAAATTAGAATCTAAACCCTAGTTCTTAATTAGCCATTGGAGATTGAAGCAAATTGAAGAACACTGAAGATCAAGAGCAAGAGCAAGAGGGGAGCATCAGATTTCTTCGACAATGTATTCTATTCTCTTCTCTTATCATACTTTTATCTTTTAATGTCTATTCAATTGTGGATTCTTGATTTTAATTCATTAATTATGAACTAACTCTTTCATTAAGATTTCAATTAAACTTTTTATGATTATAAATTGATTATTTGATTTATTCCAATTATTTATGTTGAAGTGAATTGTTCATCTTGCTTTGAGCTTATTGATTAATTATCTGATCAATAATTACCTTGTTACTCTAGAAGGAATTGAGAGATGAATTCTAAGGTTAGAACTGGGCATGGTGACATGTGACTTAGTTATTTGCACAGTGAATAAGTAGGTTTGTGAGTAGAATGAAAATATCTATTTGCCACATGTAACACATAAGGAATTGGGATTGTAACAAGTTTAATTCAATTGTTTTGCATAGAGATATAGCAAAATTAATCTAGGTTAAATAGAAGGCAAATGATCACTTGAGAAAGGGCTTTTGGCATTTGAGAATTTCTGTTAACAATTCAGTAGGCATAATAATTGGGATAATTGGATAATTGGTTTATAGTTCATAATTGGGGATATTGGAGTCTTAATCTTTATTTATCTGAATTCATTCGTTAAAGTCTTAGTTTTAATTGATTAATTTAGTTTTCTTAATTAGAAAAATCACAATTTGCGATTGTTTAAATAAAATTGATTTGGTTAAGAGTTAGTAATTGGTAATTTTTATTAAATAATTCCTCGTGGGAACGATACTCTACTTTCACTTTATTACTTGTTGACCGTGTATACTTGCACGTATTCATTGATTGAGAAATCGATCAACAAGTTTTTGGCGCCGTTGCCGGGGAATTAGTTTAATATTATTTTACCAATATTAATTTCAATCAAATTTGTCTTAATTTAAACATTTTTTTTTATTTTTATTATTTTTAATTCTCTTCTTATATTTCTCTCATTTTAGGTACCATGGATGACTTTGAGTATCAATGGCCATACACGAACGTGACTCAACCAAGGGGAATGGAGATTGACAGACTTGCGACACTTTCCGCAATGTCAGCACAAATTAAAGAACTTTCGAGGAAGTTGGACGTTATCGCATCCCAACAGAGTCGAAGGATGGCAGTTATGTGTGACTATCATTGGTCGGGCAATCACCCGAGTAATCAATGCACCATCAATCTTGGGCCAGACAAAGTATGGTGGTAACTACCTCAATCAATATGCATATGATAATTATGAACAAGTTTGGGGGTATCACCCGGATTCTTCATGGAGCTACAACTATCAAGACCAATACTCTACTCCAAATCCAACATACACGCCGGAATTCTCATCTCAACCTCTATTAAAAGAAGAAAATTCAAGGTTGGAGGAATTGTGGTCCAAGTTCGAGGAGAGAGGGATTAATCAAACGGGGTCAATTCTAAAACTTGCGGATCAGATAGAGCAAATGACCAAAGTCATAAACAACCTTCCTCCAAACACTTGGCTTTATGACATGGATGACGAAATTGATGAAGTGCACGAGCCAAATCTACAACTGGATGAGAGACACGAGATGTTGAAAAAGAGGAGACAAGTGGGGATAATGAAAATAAGGTCGGTGAAGAACTAACTATGATTACCAACGAGGAGGAGCCGAAGTTATTAGTGCCCCAAGTTCCTTCTCCGCCAAAGTTCAAGAATCCGGTTAGATTTGCAAAACCTTGTCCGTTATGTAGTCATGTCGTCGGCAATACTCCTTGTGACGTAAAAGCAAGTACAACTTCGAAGCCATGGTTCAATGAGTTGGAGAAGATAGAAGAAGAGATTGTTGTGTCTGACAAGCCTCAATGCTAGAATCTATTCGCAGACACAATGGAAAAAACACCTAGATGTTGGACGTTCTTTAATGTGATCTTATCTAAACAAAGCATGCTAGGTGACTTTAATACAATGGCTATCATAAATAAGAACCTACCAAAAGCTATATTATTTCCGATGGATGGAGGGTTCCTCAACTTTCGACGAGGAATTAGATAGCATTGACCAGACAAAGTCAGGTTGAAAGACTATAAATCAAGTTACCGATCGGGAGGCAACCCAGGAATTTTTATATTTATATGCTTTACTAGTTTATTTAGTAGATAGGAATTAATTTGCTTAGTAAGTTCTCTTATAGTCTAATACATGTTGTCTCTCTTCATTGCAGGTATTGGAGGTTCAATGGATAGGAAACTGATCGTCGCTACCATCGCCACCAGCACCTCACGCTTAACTGATTACAGGGAAGTTCTCTTCTACTTATCGCTATATTCTTACAATGAGGACATTATAATTGCTAAGTTTGGGGGAGTTTAGTTTAGTTCGTTATTGCATGTTTAGTTTCATGTTTATGTTATGTTATTTTGCATATGTTGTTAATATAGTTTAGGTTCATTATAAAAAAAAAAATAAATTCAAAAATTCAAAAATTCAAAAATAATAGTTAGTTACTATGTTCATTTTTCATAAGTCCAGCTGTTTGTTGTAGTTAAGTTTATTTTGGCCAATGATGAGATTGGAATTCAAGCACAAGTACAAATCTCGACTATTAGAGCTTTGATGTGATTTCTTGTTATGAATTGAATCTTTTTTGTTTGAAACTAGTATAATAATGATAAAGACAAAGTAAAAACAACTTGTTGATTGATTGAGTTTAAATTGATACATAATGGGACTCTAAAGGATAATGCTAGTTTGAATGAAAGAATGACAAGAATAAGTAGTGATGACTAAAGTTAGACAAGAACCTAAGTTTGGGGGAATATTTGGGGTATATAAGCTATATAAAAAAAAAGAAGAAAGAAAAAAAGAAAACAAAGAAAAAGAAAAAAAAGTATGAATAAACACCGTGGCATGCTTGTCTAGTTTTGTGGCCTTTGTTACTTGAGAAAAGTAAGTGGCAGGGGATTGTTTTACAACTAGCGCCCTAAGGTCTTAATGTTCTGGGAGTCGTTGGTCGAAAGCTCGTTAAGGTAGCATTGAAAAGCCTAAGGGAATAAGACATTGCGTAGCTATGTGTATATATAAAAAAAGAGAATAAAGCGGGAAAAAAGAGCAAAAAGCCCCTGTAGATGAAAATAAAGCATGAGTATCTAATGTTGACCCTCGATATTGGTAATTGTTTGATTTTAGTTGGATCTAGCTTGTTTTTGGATTTCTTGAGTTTACACTGTATGATGCCTAGAGACTTGTTATGTGTTAAATTTGATTTTATATCAGTTAGCATGGTTGTTGAGCACACACACGCACTATACCAGTAATAACAGTTTAAGACTTGATGATTGACTAGGAAATTGTTGATTGGTTTTGATATAAAGTACTATCGTGTTTGCTTGATTGCTCTAAGGCCGAGTGAATAGATTTGATTCTATCAAATACTGCTGGATTCGTAGGCCTATAGATTAGTTGCATTTCATTGCATTGCATTATGTTGTGTTGCTTGGGGACAAGCAACAGTTTAAGTTTGGGGGTATTTGATAAGTGAATTTTATATACACTTCTCCGGTATATTTTACTTGAATTAGTTGCTTATATTTATGTGTCTTAGTTACTTTTCATGTATTTTGTGTTCATTTTGTAGGTTATACGTTTGGGAGCGGTGTGAGCGACTATTGGTAAGGAAAAGCAAAGAAAACGTAAAGAAAAGCAAATCGGACATCATTTGGGCTTTCATGTTTACTTCATGTTATTGGTTTGGAACTTAGCTTACATTTAAGAGCATCGTCTTAGCTTTCCGTAACATTTTGAATCATTCCAATCGGAGTTCGGATGCAAGAGTTATGATCGTTGTACCAACAGACGTCGAACGTCATGGTTTTGGGTGATCATTTGCATAGCAGTCACTTCCAGCTCAATTTCAACCTTCATCCGCCCAGAATTTCTCAATCCTCAAAGAATGAAAGTTTTATATCTCGTCGATATCTTTGATTTGATAGGAGGCAGGCCCCATAACTCCTCCCGGATCAAAAGTTATGGCTGTTTTACCAGAGGACGTCGGAGCAGAAAATGTCAGAACATGGGGCAGCGCCGGGGTGCCCAAAATAGGCCTATGCCCAGCGCCGGGGCGCTAGGGAGCAAGATGTTCGAAGGTCGTGCCCAGCATTGGGGCTTTGGGGAAGAGCTTGGTGCGGCTGGGACGCGTTTTGGGCGAATTTTGACAGATTTTGACTCCAAATTGGATTGGGTTTGTTCCTAAACTAAAAATTGGACTTGTAACCTATAAATACATGATGTAAGGCATAAAATAAGGGGAGATTACATAGATTAGACTAGATTAAACACTCCATTAAATTAGAATCTAAACCCTAGTTCTTAATTAGCCATTGAAGATTGAAGCAAATTGAAGAACATTGAAGATCAAGAGAGCAAAGAGCAAAGAGGGAGTATCGATTTCTTACGACAATGATTCTATTCTCTTCTCTTATCATACTTTTATCTTTTAATATCTATTCAATTGTGGATTCTTGATTTTAATTCATTAATTATGAACTAACTCTTTCATTAAGATTTCAATTGAACTTTTTATGATTTTGAATTGATTATTTGATTTATTCTAATTATTTATGTTGAAGTGAATTGTTCATCTTGCTTTGAGCTTATTGATTAATTATCTGATCAATAATTACCTTGTTACTCTAGAAGGAATTGAGAGAGGAATTCTAGGGTTAGAACTGAGCATGGTGACATGTGACTTAGTTATTTTCACAGTGAATAAGTAGGTTTGTGAATAGAATGAGAATATCTATTTGCCGCATGTAATACATAAGGAATTGGGAATGTAACGAGTTTAATTCAATTGTTTTGCATAGAGATATAGCAAAATTAATCTGGGTTAAATAGAAGGCAAATGATCACTTGAGAAAGGGCTTTTGGCATTTGAGAATTCCTGTTAACAATTCAGTAGGCATAATAATTGGGATAATTGGATAATTGGTTTATAGTTCATAATTGGGGATATTGGAGTCTTAATCTTTATTTATCTGAATTCATTCGTTAAAGTCTTAGTTTTAATTGATTAATTTAGTTTTCTTAATTAGAAAAATCACAATTTGCGATTGTTTAAATAAAATTGTGAGACCCCAGATTTTATCAATAAAGATTTATTATTTTGTTGAAATAATTTTTTAATATTATGGTGTGAATTTAAGATAATATTATAGTTGTGGGTAGTATTTATAAATTTTGCAAAGTATGCAAGTGGTTATATTATATTCGATTGGTCGGGGAATATTCGGGTTTAGCGGGGAATATTAAATACAACTACTCAATCATTGGTGGACCCCATTAATGTAATTATTGTCGGATCGAGAAAACGACAAAAATATTTTATTGAAATAACGGCGGAAGTTTTACCGTGGTTCTTGTTGAACTACTTTCGGTAGTAAAAGTAAAAGAATACGTGTGGTTGCATAAGTAGCATTACCGGTATTGATTATTGATGCTTATGTGAGAAGTCACCAGTTTGATTCCATTATCATCGATTAATAATATGAATTATTATAGCGATAATGACGTTTTGTTTTATTCAGTATTATTAACGTAATAAAAAGCGAAACATCTTTTATATAAAATAGAATACTTTATTAAAGTTATTCTATAAATAGAATATATTATATTTTATTATGCATAGTGTTGCGTAGTGTTTTGCAGATAGTGTTTTTGCATAGTATTGCATAGTATTCTGCATAGTAAAATGTTTTTATATAAATAGAATATATTATATTTTATTTAAAAGATTTTTCTTTAAATATGGACGTCCGATTAAAGTAAATCAATCTGGACCGTTCATGGATTAATTACTATGCATTCCATTTTCCTATAAATAGAAGCTCATTCCTTCATTATTTTCTTACGAATTCATTTGAAACTCTGAGAGAGAAATTATAGAGAGAAGCTATAGAGAGAAAATTATAGAAAGAAGAAGAGTATTCTCGCTACTTCACTACTTCTATATTGGTTCTTTTTATGGTAAAGGGTGTTATTCTTTCTTCTTGAAGAGAACTTCATTATTCCATTCATTATTATTACATTGAATAACTCGTAAAAAAGTGGCATACCCTATACATAACTCAGATACGCTGCAGATACCCTATACTTGGTGAAATCCTTATGTTATTCCATTGCTTATTATTCATTGGAATAACTCAGTATAATGAGTTTACCCTATACTTGGTGACATTCTTCTATTATTACATTGGAACATCTGCTCGTGTGTTTTACACCGGACCGGTTCCGCTTTTTATTATTACGTTGGAACATCACGCTCATGTGTTTTACACAGGACTGGTTAAAATCTTTATCATTCTGTTGGAATATCCTATCTCGTGTGTTTTACACGGATCTGGTTCCATCTTTATTATTCTCGGTTGGAACATCCGCTTGCATTGTGAATTTCACCCGACCGGTTCCGTTATTATTATTCTGTTGGAATAACTCCGTACATCGCAAGTACCGCATGCATGGTGATTTCTTTTGTTATTCCATTCTTTATTATACCCGGTTGGTTAAAACTTTGACTTCTATACTCCATGAAATTAGTAGAATATCCTTGATATTTGCGTTTCATCCAAAGATCTTTTCATGGAAATATTCTTCCGATCATTCTTGAATTTTACTCTCTAAACAAAAGATCATGTTGACAATTTGGACGTTAATAATTCATGGATTAAATAATTCTTAAACTTGTTTTATTGAATTATTACGTCATTGTCATCATCCTCATGTTATATTATGTTATCTTTGGCTTACGTGCATAGATGAACTTAGTATGATTATGACCGAGGATCATTTGCAGATAATCATGACTTGATATAAATGATGTGACAAAAGTCCTCAGTGGTCTGTAATGCGTTGATGGATAGTTTTGGTATGATTATGACCGGGGGTGATTCGGTATAGTCATGACCATTGATAATTTGATGAAAATCCTTGACCGTGGTACGTGGATAATTAGATGTGGTGGTTTATTTATTGTCGAGTCTCAATGATAAAAATTGATGAAAACCTTTTAAAACCTAAAAGATAGTAGACTTTATTCTCTACTTGACTCTTTTAATGGATTGCTTATTCCACCGCAGATTAAACCGGTTGTCTATTGTATTTTATCGGTTTAACATTGTTGAAGGCTAATGATAATTTATTTCGCATTATCTTAGTCATAATATTTCTTCTTCGGGCTAGTTGAGCTCACCCTTTCTTTCCACCGTTCTCTTCGTGAAATGAGAACATATTTGGGACGAGTCGGGAACGTAAGTAATGGTCCGAGAGGATAGCATTAGTAGTCCTCACTATTACGTGAAATAGTATGATAATAGTTGTAATGAGGACTCCTTTTGAGTTTGTATAATATCTAGTAGACAATATTTGTATTCAAACTCATAGTTTATGTCGTATTATACATGCAGCGTTATATTAGTAAGTTGTATTTGAATTTATGTACCATGTAAGTGGCGACCCAAGATGGGTGACGTATACCTAATTTTGGGGGCGTCACGGTTGATATCGAGCTTAGGGATATGATCCCGGGTGAGATGTGAGATAAGAACTAGGAGGGAGAGACGGGAATTCCTTCGCTAGTATGACCTACCTAAATTTATTTGGTATTTAATTGGCTCACGATTAGTATAGGGATAATATGTGATATGTTAATTAACCCTTGTTTTGTGACGGTGTTTGAGAATGATATCCGAAAATCTTTGAGATAAGCAATGAAACACATGAGAGTGTTGATTCAAATTTCAAACAAAAGGTAACGACCAACAATACGATAATAATCATACTGGTGGCAACGGCTATCAGAACAATGATAACCATCGTGGGGGAAATTATCATGCTAAGAATGGTAACCACTTCGGTGGTAATCATGGCAAAGATAATAGAAGTGGAAATTTCAAGAAGAGAAGGTCATTTAGCTCGATTTTGTCGTATAGTGAAGTCAAGTCCAGCTGGGATAGTGGCACCAAAGGCGGATACGGACAAAACAAAGTCGGTGGTTTCAGGAAGAGCGTTTTTCGTGACTTCTCAAAAAGTGGGTAACCCGAACGAAGTTAGCACGGGTTAGTTAATTATAAATTCTTGCGAAGTCTATACCTTATTAGATACCGGTTCTACCCATTCTTTTATCTCTCTTGCTTGCGTTCAACGTTTAAATTTGACTCCGGAGAAATTAGAATTTGATTTATCTATTGAAACTTCGTTGGGAGAAACCTTCGTTACCTCCACTGTTTATTAATCTTGTTGTTTCAAATAAACACTTTCACGTTACCTGTCGATCTTATCTCTTTGAAAATACTTGCCTTTGAGGTAATTTTTGAAAACGATTGATTAACTACTCATTATTCTTTTTGTAAGGTTGTTAGCTTTCATATTCCTAACCAACCTGTTATACGAATTCAAAGTAACCAAATCCTAAAGTTAATCACTGTTATATCAAGCCATAAGTAAAGAGCCCGATCCTTTCGTTGTTGACTTCCTTGTGTGGAATGCACCGAAGCCAGACTTTCTGTAGGCGACGTCGTGATTGAAGATGGCAAGTTGATAGGTATCATTGTGAGGTGCTATCCAGGTTAAGGGATAGAAGTCACAGTTGGTATTAATGTGACGTACTATCCAAGTCTTGGACGAGAGTAACAATTTTGAATGATATTTCTATCATTAATAAATTTCTTGGCGTATTCTTGAAGACTTCCTAGCCTACCCTAGAACGTGAAATCGAATTTTGTATTGACCCCAGTACAAAAAAAAAAAAACCCATTTCTTAAACCCTCAAATATTTCTTTAACTAAAAGGGATGCATTTACGTTGATTATGATGAAAGTCATAATAAAAGTATAGAACTAATAAAATCATGGGTATATGAAGTATTAGTAAGTTTTATGATGAGTTATGTTGGTTAGTATGTGAAAACATGAAAGTTTCTTAGAAATCACAAAGAGTTGAAAATCAGATTTTAGTAAAAAACGTAACATGAAATTCAATTGACCATATCTCCTATTATATTTTGAATTTTTGAATGTGGTCAAGTCCTAGAGTTAGATCTATGAGTTACCTAACTAATACAAGTGGAATTACTGGAAAAGGTGTTGTAGATTTTTGTGTGGACTGATTTTAGCAAAGGAGGTCAAAGCTGTAAATTTCAAAATGCTACTGCCCAGAAACTTTAAGGGACTGTTTCGGCCACTTAAATTATGAGAAAAATTCTGGCCTTTTGGGACATGAAAGTATATGGTATAAAGTACCTCCTGTCCAAAAATGAGCTCATTCGACTTAAAATGAGCAAGTTATGACTATTTCAATATTTAGGTTTTTCCAATTAAAACGCTATAACCCGAGTTCTATAACTCCGATGACCATGAAATTTAAACTAGAAGCTCACGTTAACATGTGTGAGGTCCTGCCAAGATTTGGGAATTTTTGGAGTTAAACTTGAGGTAGCTAATTTCTTAAGGAATTTATTGAAATTGATTTTTGAAAAATAGTAAATGAATTTTAAAATTCGAGAAAAATATATTTTCATCATGGGACTATATTATGCTAAATTCCAGAAAAGAAATATTTTTGGGACTGATTTGATATTTTCATGAAAATAGTTTAGTTACTTGAACATATGAGTTAAATATGTTATGTGAAGTAACAAAGTTGAAAATAGGATTTTATGGCTAGAGAATCCTATATAGAGTATATGCATATTTTTTGAGAGATTTGATAATTGGTGATGATATCTTATGAGTATGACATTTTGAATGATTAAATGCATTATATGGTAAAGTGTAAACAATTAAGATAAATTGTTTATAAATTTAAGAAGTGATTAAAATATTGTTATAATATTAATGTTATTAGATTATGAGATTATTAAATGATTGATAACATGGGGATATTCTTGAATCCTGGATAAATTATATTATAAATGTTTAATATTTATCCTTTATCTCATTTGATTGATTCTTTATATCATTATCCTCATGTTTATATTATGTTGAAAGTCATCGTGTATTCAGTAGTGCATAGATGGACTTGGTATGATTATGACCACGGATTATTCGGTATAATCATAATCAGTAAATGAATACACAATTATCTTTGGCCGTAGTGCATGGATAATTTGTGGTCGTGATATTAATGAATACACAATTATCTTTGGTAGTAGTGCATGGATAATTTGTGGTCGTGATACTAATGAATATCCTTGGCACAGTAGTGCGTGGATGATTCGATGATGTGGATTAATTATTGGTGAGTCTCGTGAATGAAATATTAATTCATGGATGTGTTCAAAGTCATCTCGTGGCTTTACGTGCATAGATGGACTTGGTATGATTATGACCAAGGATTGTTCGGCATAATCATAAGCAGTAATTGAAAACACAATTATCTTTGGCAGTAGTGCATGGATAATTTGTGGTCGTGATCTTAATGAATACACAATTATCTTCGGTAGTAGTGCATGGATAATTTGTGGTCGTGATACTAATGAATATCCTTGGCACGTAGTGCGGGGATGATTCGATGATGTGGATTAATTATTGAAATGAGTCTCAAAGAATGAAATATTAATTCATGGATGCGTTCAAAGTCATCTACGTGGCTTACGTGCATAGATGGACTTGGTATGATTATGACTGAGGATTGTTGGGTATAATCATAATCAGTAATTGAAAACACGAATATCCTTGGCCGATTGGTGCATGGATAATTCGTGGTCGTGATACTATTGTCGCTGCGTCTTAGCATTATTGGTTTTATGTTGTATATCTTTGGCCCAGTAGTAAAAGATGAATTGTTAATAAATATCTTTGGTAGGATTGCAAAGATGAATTTAATGTTTTCAACGATAAGGGTATTCAAGGTATCCTCATCTCTTTATCATACAGTATCGCACCCTAATTTCGAGGGCGAAATTCCATAAGGAGGGAGATTGTGAGACCCCAGATTTTATCAATAAAGATTTATTATTTTGTTGAAATAATTTTTAATATTATGGTGTGAATTTAAGATAATATTATAGTTGTGGGTAGTATTTATAAATTTTGCAAAGTATGCAAGTGGTTATATTATATTCGATTGGTCGGGAATATTCGGTTTAGCAGGGAATATTCGCATAACTACTCAATCATTGGTGGACCCCCAATGTAAATTATTGTCGGATTGAGAAAACGACAAAAATATTTTATTGAAATAACGGCGGAAGTTTTACCGTGGTTACTTGTTGAACTACTTCGGTAGTAAAAGTACAAGAATGTCGTGTGGTTGCATAGTAGCATTACGGTATTGATTATTGATGCTTATGTGAGAAGTCACCCGGTTTGATTCCATTATTGTCGATTAATAATATGAATTATTATAGCGATAATGACGTTTTGTTTTATTCAGTATTATTAACGTAATAAAATGAAACATCTTTTATATAAAATAGAATACTTTATTAAAGTTATTCTATAAATAGAATATATTATATTTTATTATGCATAGTGTTGCATAGTGTTTTGCATAGTGGTTTTGCATAGTATTGCATAAAGGTCTCGCATAGTAAAATGTTTTTATATAAATAGAATATATTATATTTTATTTAAAAGATTTTTCTTTAAATATGGACCGTCGAAAAAGTAAATCAAACGGACCGTTCATGGATTAATTACTATGCATTCCATTTTCCTATAAATAAGCTCATTCCTTCATTATTTTCTTATTTAATTCATTGAAACTCTAGAGAGAGAAATTATATAGAGAAGCTATAGAGAGAAAATTATAGAAAGAAGAAGAGTATTACGCTACTTCACTACTTCTATATTCAGTTCTTTTATGGTAAGGGTGTTATTCTTTCTTGAAGAAGAGAACTTCGTTATTCCATTCATTATTATTACATTGGAATAACTTTTGTAAAAGTGGTATATACCCTATACATAACTCAGACATATCTGTGACATACCCTATACTTGGTGAAATCCTTATGTTATTCCATTGCTTATTATTCTCATTGGAATAACTTTGATCGCTTATTTTTACCCTATACTTGGTGACATTCTTCTATTATTCATTTGAACATCCATGCATGTGTTTTACAGGACACAGTTCCGCTTTTTATTATTCTGTTGGAACATCACATGCATGTGTTTTACACCGGACTGGTTAAAATCTTTATCATTCTGTTGGAATATCCTATCTCGTGTGTTTTACACCGGATCCGGGTTCCATCTTTATTATTCGTTGGAACATCTGGCTTTGTGAATTTCACGACACGGTTCCGTTATTATTATTCTGTTGAATAACTTTGTCATGCAAGCACCGCATGCATGGTGATTTCTTTTGTTATTCCATTCTTTATTATACCCGGTTGGTTAAAACTTTGACTTCTATACTCCATGAAATTAGTAGAATATCCTTGATATTTGCGTTTCATCCAAAGATCTTTCATGGAAATATTCTTCCGATCATTCTTGAATTTTACTCTACTTAAACAAAGATCATCGTTGACAATTTGGACGTTAATAATTCATGGATTAAATAATTCTTAAACTTGTTTTATTGAATTATTACGTCATTGTCATCATCCTCATGTTATATTATGTTATCTTTCGCTTACGTGCATAGATGAACTTAGTATGATTATGACCGAGGATCATTCGGTATAATCATGACTTGATATAAATGATGTGACAAAAGTCCTCGGTGGCACTGTAATGCGTTGATGGATAGTTTTGGTATGATTATGACTGGGGTGATTCTGGTATAGTCATGACCATTGATAATTTGATGAAAATCCTTGACCGTGGTACGTGGATAATTAGATGTGGTGGTTTATTTATTGTGAGTCTCAATGATAAAAATTGATGAAAACCTTTAAAACCTAAAAGATAGTAGACTTTATTCTCTACTTGACTCTTTTAATGGATTGCTTATTCACCGCAGATTAAACCGGTTGTCTATTGTATTTTATCGGTTTAACATTGTTGAAGGCTAATGATAATTTATTACGCATTATCTTAGTCATAATATTTCATCGGGCTAGTTGAGCTCACCCTTTCTTTCACCGTTCTCTTGAAATGAGAACATAGGCGGGACGAAGTCGGGAAGTAAGTAATGGTCCAGGAGGATAGCATTAGTAGTCCTCACTATTTCGTGAAATAGTATGATAATAGTTGTAATGAGGACTCCTTTTGAGTTTGTATAATATCTAGTAGACAATATTTGTATTCAAACTCATAGTTTATGTCGTATTGTACACGACAGTTATATTAGTAAGTTGTATTTGAATTTATGTACCATGTAAGTGGCGACCCAAGATGGGTGACGTATACCTAATTTTGGGGGCGTCACAAAAATTGATTTGGTTAAGAGTTAGTAATTGGTAATTTTTATTAAATAATTCCTCGTGAGAACGATACTCTACTTTTACTTTATTACTTGTTGACCGTGTATACTTGCACATATTCATTGATTGCGAAATCGATCAACAGTAAGATTTTTCTCTAATCCATTAGGATTAACACCTTTAGACTACACTTAGTTTAAATAGAAAATTAAATATAAATATAGAGGTCTATGATCAATGCAAGAATAATCAATTTAACAATTAAAGGCTCAACTATATGCAATGATCAATTAGCACACAACAAATAAACAATTAACACCATACCCAATATTAGATAAATAATATCAGACGTTAATTCCTCAGCTGCTCAATGCTTGCACTTGATTAAAGTTTAGTTGCTCGATAAATATCAGTAAAAATAAGCGCAAGAATAATTTTATGTGTTGTAATTTTCCATACATGAAAAATACTTTTTTATAGCCCTCCAAATATTACCGTTAATTAAAGATGAGTCTTTGTTCAAGTCAATCGGTATGAAGATATCAAAGAATACAACGATAAGAAAGTCAATATTTATCTAGCAAAACAACCTCTTTGATTAGTTATGGATAAAACAAAAGACCCATTAGAAAGGTAACCCACTAATAACTTTGATTTTATCTCTCAAACATCAAGTAGCGTGTAGAGAGGAGTGTAACAGTCATTTATCATTTCCAAGACTCAAGGTATTTAAAATTCCAATGTAACTATAATTACCTCTCCTTGAAAACCGTATATCAAATCACCAAGAGATTAAACTGCCGTCATTTTAGCCTTTCTAGTAAATCATATCCACGTGTAGAAGTAATTAAAGTGACCCAAGAATATCAATTTTAAACACTTACTTAAGCATGCACACGTATAAACCAGATATCCAATATTTATGCATGAGAAATAATTTTTCCTTGAGAACCGCACATGCAAAAAATAATAAGAATATATAGCTTCCGTCTTTTAAGCTCTCTAGGCAATTCTTAAATCCATAGAACTCCACATGTAGCTAAAGAAAGAATTGTCCCAAGGTTTTTAACGCACATAAAAAATATTAATTCTTTTTGTACCCATAGCATATCTAATTTTAATATTTAGAAAAACCTTTTCCATTTAGATTTATTAAATAAATTTTCATTTAAGATATATAATAATATAACAAGATGTAAATAATATGTCCTAGAGCATTTAAATGAAAAATCAAATATTATGCAATTGACCTTACAGTTGGTTTTCCTAGTAAAGAAAAATTCTTCAAACTCTTGAATATCCAATCAAAGCTCCTTATCACCAAAATACCTGAAATGCCATAAAACAATTTAGTATATGAACATTTCATCATCAAAACATAATGATGAAATATGACAAAGTCAACATTCTCCCCCTTTTTGATGATGACAACCCAAAATTATTTAATTTATATTTAGCTCCCCCTAAATATATGCATAAAATAATTAGCTCTCCCTAACTCCATGCAATAACACCATTTCAGGATTCTAAAATTCGATTTTCAGTAAATTTATAAAATCCTGATTTTTGTAAACAATTGTAAGCAACCTGTTACCTGCAGTATTGTTAGTTCATCAAATATCAAAATATTAACTGCTAATAAATATATCAAATGTTAAAACCCAAATCCGAACTTAATAATAAGTCTTTTGGTGACACACACCAAACCAAAAACCATCATAAAACAACATAAGTCTTAAAATCCAAAAAACAATCATCATAAAACTTCTCCCCCTTTGTCATCAAATAAAAAGGGAAGTAGTCATCAATCGAGATCTACCACCGCTGCGCGCTGAGCTGCCCTTTATGTGAAATAGGGGTGATGATTGGCACGGTGAACTTTTTCAGCAACGCTTAGATCAACAACTAATTGAGTAGGTCTCGGAATGAAAGTTCCAGGGGGGTAAGGGCACGTCAAGAAATTCTCCAATGTATTCAGCAAGCCAGTTGCAATGAACCCATTCCGTGACTGTAGAATGTTTACGATGCATATGGAGCTTAGATCCCACATCATTGAAACGTGTAGACATGAACTCAACTAACTCCCCGATTTGAGTACTAACAAACTTGATCTCTTAACTCAACTGACAAGAATTCTGATTAAGCCTTCTCTGTATAACCTCTGCCAAAGCAGTGGTTTGCAGTTCAAAACCTGCCTTTAAGTCAATAAACTCATCTTTAAGATTGTTATAAAGTTTGTTAATTTCAGGAGCACCCAAAGGCAATTTGCCTTTTTCCAACAGAGTCATATGAGTGTTAAGGCCAGTCATTTCAGCTTGCATTTTTTCTTGATTACTAAGCACACATTTCAACATATTAATGATCTCAGAAGAAGATTGAGTTGCGGGTTGGACAAGAGAAGATGGAATTGAGATTGGAGGAACCGGATTCTCAGAAGTAACACGAACAAATTAACCATCAATCAAAGTGATATGAGACAACTTTAAAGTATTGACACTGAGTGAATCATTCATAATAACAGAAAGTTCATTCTCAAAAGAAATTTTAAAGTGATTGAAGAAAGTTGTGAGACTAGCACTATAAGGTAAACAGGTTTTCGTTTTTCTCAAACAGCTTGTCATTTGATGGAGCAGCATTTGGGATAAATTAAAAGACAGACCTTTTAAAATCATGGCAACAATGATCAAATCTTGATAAGTAAAATCAGCACTACCACCTAAACGAGGCAAAAGAATAAACCTAACAAGATGATGAATCACACAAGCAAGAGGAGATACATCTACAATTTTTGGAGTAAAAAAATCACTCAACATAGGATTATCCATTACATTCTTTAATTGTTCCAAAGGGGAAAATGGAGAATGGACAACCCCTTTCCGAGTAAATGGACAATCACCAGTGAATGGAATGTTTAAAATGCTACCAAAATCCATGACCGTGAAATACAAAGATTTTTCTTTAACAAATGAAGTGTAAAACTCCCCATGACATTCCAGATTAGTATAAAATTGTTGAACTAATATGGGATATGCAATAAATGGATGAATCCATGCATGGAAGAAATATAAAGATTTTAAACAAAATGAAGTGGAAAAAAGCATTTCATGATTAGTATAAAATGTTGAACTAATATGGGATTTTTGAAGATGGAGGAAAAAGCATGGAAGAAATACCAAAAGATTTAAACAAAGTTTTCAAAGGAGACTCTTGATAACAGATTTGATCTACTGATTTTTCATAAACTAACTGTTTTGGAAAAATAACAGTTTTAAAATGCACCTCATAGGCATTAGTTTAAAAGAAGTTGTCAGGAAGATCAGAGGAAAGATTAAGGTTTACCGAAATCGGTGAAGGTGTAACCTCCGGCTTAAAGGATGGAGTCGATGACGGACGTCGCCGAGAGGGTCTAGATGATTTTGGCAAGGAGGAATTGAAAGTTGATTCATCAGAAGACGAAGAGTCCACATACTCTGTTTCCTTAGACACGGCTTTCTTCATTTTTCTTTGCTTGCGTGAAGGTCCGACAGTTGATTGGGGTGGAACTATCTTCTGATCATCATTAGAATCGATCAACGATTTCTTGTACGTACGAGTTCTCATGGCGATTGAATTTTTCAGATGAAGAACAAGATGAGAGAAAGTCAGAAGAAATATGAAATGTATTTGGTAAAGAGAATAGAGATAGATAGATAAATAGACTGTCTAAATGCATGTACTCATACACGCTTACGTCTCCCGAGAAGTCTTTCTTCCGTCCAGTCTTTTCAGTTTTCAAAAATAATTATGATAGACTCCTTGATTATTGCATCCATGAATTAAGGAGTTAAGTGAGCAACCGAAAATTTTAAAACTCATAATTATCCTAATTTTATTAATTAATGAGATATACATGCAAACTAGGATAACACTAACACAGATTTAAAATCATGCCATACACATCCCAAGTTCTCTTCGCAGCATGCAAAATCTATCTTCACTTAATGGTTTGGTAAAAATATCTGCAATTTGATTTTCAGTTGGAATAAAAATTAATTTAATTAAACCTTTTGACACATTATCTCTTAAAAAATGTTGCCTTACTTCTATGTGCTTTGTACGTGAATGTAACACAGGATTTTTAGATATATCTATAGTACTAGAATTATCACAATATATAGGCACACAGTCACATAATATATCAAAATCACATAGAGTTTGTCGCATCCATAATATCTGAGAATAACAACTTCCTGCAGCTAGGTATTCACCCTCAGTATTTGAAAGAGCCACTGAGGTTTACTTTTTACTATGCCATGACATGAGACTCTGTCCCAAGAAAGTACAAGCACCACTCGTACTTTTTCTATCGATTTGACATCCTGCATAGTCATCATCTGAATAACCTATTAGTTCAAAGTGATTGGAAATTGGATAAAATAACCCTAAATTAATAGTACCACTTAAATATTTCAAAATTCTTTTAACATCATTTAAGTGTGATTCTTTGGGTTTAGCCTGAAATCTAGCACACAAACAAACACTATACATTATATCAGGTCTAGAGGCAGTTAAATATAACAAGCATCCAATCATACCTCGATATTTTGTTATATCAACATCAATACCTTTGTCATCAGTGGTGAGCTTTATTGATGTGCTCATAGGTGTACCTTTTGAGTTAGATCCTTTAAAGCCAAATCGCTTGAGTAATTCTTTTGTGTATTTGGTTTGATGGATGTAAATTTCGTCCTTCGTTTGCTTGATTTAAAGTCCCAAAAAGTAGTTGAGTTCTCCCATTAAGCTCATATCAAATTCTTTATGGATGCACTTGGAAAACCACTCACAAAGATGATCATTAGTAGCACCAAAAATTATATCATCTATATATATTTGAATAATAATGATATCTATATTTTTATGCTTAATAAATAATGTAGAGTCTATTTTACCTCTAATAAATCCATTTGATAAGAGATACTTACTTAACCTTTCATACCACGCCCTTGGAGCTTGTTTCAAGCCATAAAGTGCTTTCTTTAATTTGTAGACATGATTATGATACTTTTCATGCTCGAATCCAGGAGGTTGTTTTACATAAACCTCTTCATTAATGTATCCGTTGAGGAAAGAACTCTTTACGTCTATTTGATACAACTCAAACTTTTTGTAGCATGCAAATGCCAACAAAATTCGGATTGATTCTAGCCTAGCCACCGGTGCATAGGTTTCTTCATAGTCGATCCCCTCTTGTTGATTATACCCTTGAGCTACTAGCCTTGCTTTGTTACGAGTGATTGTTTCGTGCTCATCAAGCTTATTTTTGAATACCCATTTCGTACCAATGATGGAAGTATCTTTTGGAGGAGGCATAAGTTCCCATACTTGGCATCTCTCAAATTGTTGAAGTTCTTCTTGCATTGCCAATAACCAGTTTTCATCAAGAACTGCATCCTTTGCATTCTTTGGCTAAACCTGTGACAAAAATGCAGAGAATGCACAATGATTTTGTAAACCTCTTCGTGTGGTTACACCTTTGTTGATATATTTAATGATATTCTCCGGAGGATGATTCTTGACATATCTAGCTGTTTTTGGCATTTGAATATCATGTAAAATTTCCTCTTGATCATGAGATTCATCTTCTGCATCTTGCAAATTTTCAGGTTCACATTCCTGCTGGTTGTCAATTTCAGTTTCCTAAGACTGTTGATTAGGTCTCCTATTTTGTTCTTTTCGGTTTGCTGGAATTCTGACTGTCTCTAAATTTCCTGCATCATCTTCACTTTCTTTTGGAAGATCATTGTTAGTCTCATTGAAAGTGATATGAACAGATTCTTCTACGCATGACTTTTTAATATTGAAAATACGATAAGCCTTACTATTTTGAGAATAACCAATGAAAATTCCTTCATATGACTTATCATTAAATTTTCCCAAATTATCACTTGTATTTAAGATAAAACATTTAGAACCGAATACTTTGAAATAACTTATGTTTGGAATTTTATTTTTTAGAAGCTCATAAGGTTTTTTCAAAATAATAGGATGAATGAGTACTTTATTTAAAACATAACATGATGTACTTTATCGCTACGCTTAAAATTTCTTTGGAAGCTTACTTTTTCTTGCGATGAGAGTTCTTCTCGCCAGTCTCTTGTAGAGTCCTATTCTTCCTTTCTACCACCCCGTTTTGTTGAGGAGTTCTTGGGGCTGAAAATTCATGGCTAATACCTTTTTGATCACAAAAAGTTATAAAATCTTTTTGAAACTCAGTACCATGATCACTTCTAATTCTAATAAGTTTATAGCTATACTTTGTTTTAAGATTCCTTATTAATTTTTCAAATTCTTTAAATGCTTCATCCTTAGTTCTCAAAAATAATACCCATGTGTATCTTGAAAAAGCATCAATTATTACAAATGCATAAATTTACTATTAATGCTAGAATGTCTTTTCGGTCCAAATAAATCAATGCAAAGGGGAAGAGGTTGATACCATATTCTTTGATGTAAAAGAAGTTCTTACTTATTTTCCCAGTTGACAAGGAATACATATTCCTTTCTTTTCAAACCTGATTCTTGGCAACCCTTTGATGAGATTCTTTGAGGATAATTTCTTGATTAAGTCCATGTGAACATGTCCCATCCTTTTATGCCACAAGTTAGCCTCATCTTGTACGGATGTAAGACATAGCTCTTCATATTGTTGCTCAAAATCAAGAGTATATATATTTCCTTCTCTTTGTGCAACTAGAGTAGTATTGTTAGTACCATAAAATATTGTGCATTTATTTTTTTCAAAATTAACTTGATGGCCATTATCCATTAATTGACTAATACTAATTAAATTGAATTCAAGACCATTAACAAGGTGCACATTATTTATACTTATCTTGCCATTTCTAATTTTACCTTTTCCAATTATCTCGCAGGTTTTATTATCTCCAAACGTGACCGTTCCATTCTTCTTCTTGATATTTAGTTCTACGAATTTTGATTTATCACCTGTCATGTGCCGAGAACATCCGCTATCAAGAATCCATTTTTGAGATGGAACTCTTGCCTTTAAACATACCTGTCAAGAAAGAATAATTTATCCTTTTGGTACCCATATCTTTTTGGGCCCACTTATGTTAGTAGCAAGTAAATCATTCTTTTTAATCCATACCTTTTTAACCTTGTTTCGTTTCTTAAAATAATTTATATCTAAATGACCTTTAATACCACAATGTTTATAAGTAGTGAAAGGAGAGCAATAATTTAAACTAAATCGTGACTTTGATTTTAGCATTTTCATATTACTCTTTTTATGCATAGTATCATAACCAATTCATTGTCTTTCAAAACTAGGTCTTTGTTTACCTAATATGACATTTAAATTTTCTTCACCTTGGACAAATTTTGCAAGAGATAATTTTAATGAAGCTATTTCTTTTTGAAGTTCATTATTAGGAAAGGTTTTGACAGGAGATTTATCACTAAATGCATCAATACACACATTTCTCATTTTTAGCCCATTAGTCAATTTTTGGACTTCATTTTTCAAGAAATTTACCTTATTGAAAAGTATTTTGTTATAATTGTCTAAATAATCAATCTTAGCAATCAAAACCTTTTCTTCTTTACATGGAAATTCATTTTCAATTTCTTTCTTTTCATCTATTAGTGAATCCACTTCACTCATTAAAGTATTAACTAAACCTCTTAAGCATGCATTCTTTTCTTTTAACTTCTTATTTTCTTGTTCTAATGAGTTCAGTTCATTAAAAGATACCTGATTAGATTCACCTTCAATTCCCATGAAGCATACTTGCGCTATCTCATCTTTAGCATCGATCTCTACTTCAGATTTCTCATCACTCCAAGTCACAAGGGCTTTATTCTTCTTGTTGTCTTTGTAGTTTGTCTACCCTTTGTTCTTTAATTGAAAACAATCTTTCTTGAAGTGACTAGGACGTCCACATTTAAAGCATGTCTCTTCAGTTTTCTTTCCTTTGGACTTATTTGAATTGAAAGTATTTCTTCTCTTATTCTTCCTTTGTAGTAGCCCCTTGATTCTTCTTGACATCATGGCTATTTCTTCATCTGAGTCATCATCTAGCTCCTCTTCATTATCTGTAGTAAGAGCTAAGACCTTTCTTCGAGGAGTTTCCTCCTCCTCATCATATCTCTTTAACTGATGTTCATATTCTTCTAATTCACTAAACAAGGTAAAAGTATCCATGGAAGAAATAGTTGCAGAATCTTGAAGAGTAGTGATTTTAGAAGCAAACCTTTTGGGCATAGCCCGAAGCAACTTACGGTTGATCTCACTTTGAGGGATAGTCTTGTCCAGTAATTTCAAGGAATTTATAAGGACTAGAAATCTTGCTTGAGCTAGCTTAATGGTTTCATCTTTTTCTAGCTTGAACATTTCATAATCGTGTATAAACATGCTTAGCTTGACTTCTCGTACTTTGGAAGTACCTTCATGACTTACCACTAGAGTATCCCAAATTTCCTTAGCTGTGTTGCATGAGGAAACTTTGTCTAACTCGGATTGTACCATGCCACTGAGAAGCGTGTTCATTGCCTTTGAATTATATGAGACCATGTAGATTTTGGTTGAATCCATTTCTACTAGAATCTTTAGTGTCCCATCATCTCTTCGTGGAATAACTGGTCCGTTCTCCACAACCCACCATTCCCAAGGATCTCTTTTAAGATAGATCCTCATTCGGAACTTCCAGAAGTTGTAATTTTCACATTTCCAAACAAAGAAAGGAGGTGATTATTGGTTGATTGTTGTTCCGAAGCATGCGTGTCGTAGAATCTTTCCCTACAAGTCACCTTTAAGACCAAGATAAGTAGAGCCAAGCTCTGATACCAAATGAAATTTATCTAGGCACACTTAGAAAGGGGGGGGGGGGGGGTTGAATAAGTTGGGAGCAATGTATGACCAATTTTTAAACTTTAAATTAAACTATTAATTTCAGGCTACTATAATGATTGAAATCAGCTTACTGAATTAATATAGCCTATTGAATTGACTGATTATTTTAAGAAAATATCCTGCTGAATTTATAACTTAAATAAAATACTTGGTGTTAAAGAATTATCTTAATATAATGCAAGTATTAAAATTTTAACTATTAAGATAATTAAATAGCTTATGTGATTTTAAAGTAAAGCAAATAATAAAATCAACACCAAGATTTTTTACGTGATTCAGCTATTACCCTCTATAATAATAGCCTAGTCCACGTCCAATACCAACTAGTATTGGAGACTCACTTTATTTATTTCTTTATAAATAAACACAGATTACAAAATAGATTCTTACAAAAAATTAATTAACAATTAATTTCTCTTGAGCACTCTTGCTCGTTGTGCACCTATGCACTCTTCAAGCACCTTTGCTTCCTTGAACCTATTTGTAAGATTTTTCTCTAATCCACTAGGATTAACACCTTTAGACTACACTTAGTTTAAATAGAAAATTAAATACAAATATAGAGGTCTATGATCAATGCCAGAATAATCAATTTAACAATTAAAGGCTCAACTATATGCAATGATCAATTAGCACACAACAAATAAATAATTAACACCGTACCCAATATTAGATAAATAATATCAGACGTTAATTCCTCAGCTGCTCAATGCTTGCACTTGATTAAAGTTTAGTTGCTCGATAAATATCGAAAAAATAAGCCTTAAGAATAATTTTGTGTGTTGTAATTTTCCATACATGAAAAATACTTTTTTATAGCCCTCCAAATATTACCGTTAATTAAAGATGAGTCTTTGTTTGTTCAAATCAATCGGTATGAAGATATCAAAGAATACAACGGTAAGAAAGTCAATATTTATCCAGCAAAACAACCTCTTTGATTAGTTATGGATAAAACAAAAGACCCATTAAAAAGGTAACCCACTAATAACTTTGATTTTATCTCTTAAACATCAAGTAGCGTGTAGAGAGGAGTGTAACAGTCATTTATCATTTCCAAGACTCAAGGTATTTAAAATTCCAATGTAACCATAATTACCTCTCCTTGAAAACCGTATATCAAATCACCAAGAGATTAAACTACCGGTATTTTAGTCTTTCTAGTAAATCATATCCATGTGTAGCAGTAATTAAAGTGACCCAAGAATATCAATTTTAAACACTTACTTAAGCATGCACACGTATAAACCAGATATCCAATATTTATGCATAAGAAATAATTTTTCCTTGAGAACCGCAAATGCAACAAATAATAAGAATATACAGCTTCCGTATTTTAAGCTCTCTTGGCAATTCTTAAATCCATAGAACTCCACATGTAGCTTAAGAAAGAATTGTCCCAAGGTTTTTAACGCACATAAAAAATATTAATTCTTTTTGTACCCATAGCATATCTAATTTTAATATTTAGAAAAACCTTTTCCATTTAGATTTATTAAATTATTTTTCATTTAAGACATATAACAATATAACAAGATGTATATAATATGTCCTAGAGCCTTTAAATGAAAAATCAAATATTATGCAATTGACCTTACAGTTGGTTTTCCTAGTAAAGAAAAATTCTTCAAACTCTTGAATATCCAATCAAAGCTCCATATCACCAAAATACCTGAAATGCCATAAAATAATTTAGTATATGAACATTTCATGATCAAAACATAAGGATGGAATTTGACAAAGTCAACAAAGTTTAATATATTAAACTTGTTTCATTACTCAAACATAGATTCATATTCATTCAGCTAATTCAAAGTACTTTACATAGCATAACACATACTGCTATCCCTTTGTGACAACAAAAGTTGGGATTTACTTTTACAACTTATACAAAAGTTGAGAATATTATATTATATAGACAAACTTATCATAGAACACACACATTTCGAAACAGTACTTATACTACATATTCATTACGCCTTTTTCTTGATTTTGGACAACCTTTCGCCTGATAACCTTCTATCCCACAAATAAAACAGACACCTTGCTTTGGATTGGGACAATGAGGAGAGAAATGTCCCTTGTAATGCCCGTGAATTTTAATACATTATAATATTGAGAATAAAGATTGTTTGCATATTTATTTGAATATAAATATATATAGTATTGGCATGAGTGTGGAAATTAAATTAATTGACTAAGTATGTGATAATTAAGCAATGTAGCTAGAGTGATGAGAAGCTTAGTTTAAACTTGTGGAATTATGCCTAGTGTGACAAAGTGGTGAAATGAGAAAGTACTAATTAAATTAATGATGAAATAGATTAAATTAATTAGTACTATTAATAAATAAATAATGTCATTGACTAATTGTCATTCATTAATTATCATGAGTAATAACATGTAAGAAGAAATCTTATATAACAAGGTTTTTCATTCAATATAAGATCAACATTGGACTTATTATATAAAATTATATGATAAAAGTAAGCTTAACTAATGTAATTTATTAAGTTATGTGAAAAGAGTCTTATGTGACCCCATGTTGTGTGTAGGGGTATTTAAATGTGTATTCTAGACCTATGGGAAAAAATAACTTTGATTAAATAAATAATTAATAATAAGTGATTATTTTAATATCTATGTAGAATTGGAATAGGAAGTAATATTGGTACCCAATTAAATTATATCCTCGTCTAGGGTAAACATTATTTGAAATAAATCAATGTACATGGAGTATATGATTTTATGTGTAATGTATGAGTGGGTGTATATGTATGCTCAATTGTGAACAAAGTGTAAAATAAACCTAAGTGTGCTAGTAGTAATACAAATGCTGAGTATTAGAATGTCCCAAATTGAGTGTCACTCTTTTCTTCTTCACGTAATAGGCCATTGGCCTAGTCCCTCCTTACCAAACACAAAGCTAGCAAATTATGAGAAGGGGAGTGGCCTATATGGTACTCTTCTACCAAATCCTTCATAACCATTAGTTTCTTCTCCATTACAATGGTTTAATTCATTGAGTAAAGCTTAGATTGGTCACACGCTTTCCTATAAATGGAGCCCTTCACATTTATAACCATTTTGCTAATTCTCTGTCAAAACTTCAAGAGTGTGTGAGTGTGATTGGGTGGAGCTTATATAATCTGCAAAGTGAAGCTAGAGTAGCAATTCAACTCCACCAAAGGTAATATTCCTCTATATGTTCTTACATTCAAGTATTTGCAAAGTTCTTAGAAAAGTACAATAATACTTGTTTTGAGTTGAAAAGTTTATGGTTGCAGCATGCTAAAATGTGTAACTTGAAGCTAGACATTGTTAATATGGTTAAATGCGAAATCAACGAAAGTTAAGCGAAGTAAATTGGTCAAGTGACGAATCCGTAATGAAGAGAATCGGTAATTGTGTTAAACTTTGGAAAGATGATAAAAATCTTGAATTGATCCTTGAATTTAATTGTTTGTATGTTTGGAAGTGTTAGAAGCATGCTAGGGATGTTTCATAACAAGTTTATATCAATTATACACCATTATATTGTTGTTGGATGGTTGTTGGGTTGAAAATTGCTTGAAAGCTCGAAGCAGGGGATGCCTGTGATCATAAGACAGCAGCCATGCCCGCCTCGATAGGGGTCATGCTGCGTATAAGGCCCACCCTAGCGGGGGGGGAGAGATGTTCTGAGGAGCCATGCCATGCCCGTAGGGGTTTTATAGTGTTAATAATGCATAGCGGAGGAGGGGGTCTTTGTTGTGGTGACTTTTGTTTTTTTTGGTTGGTTTGATTTGTTTGAAGCAAGAAAGTCTTAATTTCACTTAAATTCAAGAACATACATACCTCTTAAACATGTATCAATGAAAGTTGCAAAATGTTTTAGTTGGTTTAGAGTTGAAGTATAACATTTTGGAAAGAAAAGTTAAAAGATGAAAACCATGTTATAAATATGAACCATTTTGAATCTAACCTATTGAGCATATGTTTATAGCTTAGTTAGTCTTGTAAATACATATGAAATATGGACTCAACGTACCTTGCATATATAGACTATTAGACCAGACATCTTAATATTTGAAAATCAATTGAGTTGAAAACTCTATGACTTATATTGTGAACTTTTGAACAATTAGGATAGGATGCTTATGCCTCTAGAGATAATCGATATGTTCACGCATCTAGTTAGACATTTTATAAACTATGCAAGCATGTGTAAAAAGAAGTTGTTTGGCAATATTATGTGGTGTAATGAATACTATGGCTAGTGGTTGACATAATGAACTCTTTTAACTTTGAAAGATGAAAATGTATGAGTAACCTTAATAAAGGGTCAAAACTAGCTTAAATGTAAGACCCCAACTTATTATTAAATGAAATTAAATTTTCTCTATTTATTATTTTGAAATAGTAAGGGTTGATTTGATTAATGTGGTTAGTTATGGGTAAAATACGCAAATATTTCAAATAAGCAAGTGGTTATAAAATATTCATTTTTATCGGAGAATATTCGTTTGGTCGTGAAATATTCTCACTATCGGGGAGTATTTGTACGACGGCGCAGTCTTGTGTGGGCCCCATAATGGAAAGCGATTGGATGAAGAAAACAATAAGTATGAGTTGTTTATAAATAATCTGGCGTAGTTTTATTCTTAATTATCTTGTTGGAATACCCGGTGGTTAAAAACACGAGGCACATAATAGTGCACCAATTATTGATTCTTACGTAAGAAGGCACTACTCGATAATTATTTACGATGAGTTTCTTGTTCAATATTTTATTTTATTGATTCGATAATTGCTACGTTGATATTTTATATTATTGTTGTTTCAATAATTGTCACCACACAATATTTTTCATTATCAAATCAATAATTCATATTATTTGAATAATATTATTAGATAACATTATTGGCAATGTCTAGAAAGTTACATCTAAGAGGTTTGGTCACCTAATTCTTGGCGCAAGAAGGAGAAATCCTTATTGAAAGCCCTTTTTCACAGGAGCGGCACGGTTGCCGAGATTACGATTCTATAATATTATTTGTGAATAATTAATTATTGATTTATATGATAAAGAAAATATTCATTTTACGTGGATATAGATGGAGAAAATTTTAAAGTGACAATTGTTAAAAAATTGATATTTTATCTTTTCTGATAAATAATTCATTTAAATATATTATTATATTTTTAATAATATAATAATGGTGATATTTTTACAATGAATGTGGGATATATGAGTATATGAGGAGGAGTATTTTTGTTACTAAAAATATTTAAAACATGTTTTTCATGTTTGTGGACCCCATTTCTTGATTGAAATTTGATTATAGCCTGCAAAATCGTCTGTATGTGGATTTCGGTCAATTTCTGATTGGAATTTGGAAAAACTTAAACTTACAAAGTTGTAGACAATGGAATTTCCTATGGAAAAGACATAAGGTTCGAATTTTTCTGATAAAAGGGCTATTTATTATGAATTATTGAAGTTCCGAAGTTCTAGAAGAATTGATTTTTGGAGCTTTAAATAATTTTATTAACAAAAACGTTTTTTGTGATTTTGGTGGGTTGGTGGCTGATGTCTTGACCAAAAAAGTGGGCTAAGGAAAATTTATATAATTATATTAATATTTTATTAAATTTTCTACTTTTGTGTTCTAAGTATTTTCCTATAAATAGGGTTCTTAGGTTAGAATTGAAAATCACACCAGAAGCTGAAGTTTTCTCTCTTTATATTATCGAGCGTATTCTTGTGAGTATTTTGATACTTTTAGTGTTGCTATACGGTGCAAGTTCCCTTCAGTACTATATCCGGTATTCCAGCTAGAAGTACAATCTTTTCGAGGTAAAGGATGTTATTTTTTTTAAATGATATTATTTCTTCTAATATCATTATGCCGGAATATTGGTAAGATTTTTTTTTTGTGAAATTCTTGTCTTTTAGTGTCGGGGTTACTATTCACGTATTGACCTTTATTCACGTATATATGACCTTATTCACGAATCGACATTATTCACGGAAAAATTAAATTTTTATTTTTTGTCCAAAATATCTATTATGGATACTAGCTTTGATTGTATCCATGTTTTGATAATTCTTGAATTTTACTTCTCTATGATTATTTATGAAGTATTTTTGAACTTGAATTGTTTAAAGTACGAATCCTTAATATTTGTTCTTTTGTTTCATTGGATTTGTTTTCTTTAAAATATTTTTCATCATCCTCAGTCTTAAATGATGGTATTACTGAATATTTTTGGCCTGTAGTGCAAAGATGGTTGATTTTCTTATGAATATCTTTGGCCCGTAGTGCAAAGATGTACAGGTGTTGAGATGAACATGACCGATTGATGAATATCTTTGGCCTGTAGTGCAAAGATGAATATTTGATTCAAGATGAATATTGATTGATGTTACAGGGATAAAATAATGATGATGGACTTTTAAATTCATAGATTATAGTAGATTTCATTCTCTACGTAACTCTTCTATGAATTGTTATTTCCGCTGCGAATATTGATCTGAAACTTGTTGTCTGTTATATTCTATCAGATTTTTTCCCTGTTGAAGACTAACGATAATTTGTTCTATATTATCTTAGTCATAATATTCTTAACTGGGCTAGTTGAGCTCACCCTTTTTCTTTTTGTTCTATTTTTCTTCTCAGGAGGCGAGAATGTAGCGAGTTCTAGTCGGGGTGTGGAATGATGGTTCTAGAAAGTTGTTTTAGTAGTCCTCACCATTTTTGTAAAATAATGTATCAATAATTGTAATGAGGACTTATTTGAGTGTGGATATTGTCTAGAAGACAATATTTGTATTTAAACTCACAGTTTATATGTTGTATTAATAAAGTTGTAGTTGTTTCTATACCATGTTATTATTGTGACTCAAAATGGGTGATGTATACCTATTTTGGGGCGTCATGATTAATATCGAGATCTTAGGGATATGATCTCTGGCGGAGATCGGGGAATAGAACTAAGAGGGGAGAGACGAGTAAAACCTTCGCTAGTGTGTCTTACCTAAGCTTATTTGTTGGTTGGTCAGTATATAGGGATATTATGTGATATGTTAATTTCTTTAATTATCCCTTGTTTTATGGTAGTATTTGAGAATGTCGACTGAGAATGTTAACAGTGAAGTAAATGAGATCGCGGAGACTCCTTTACTCACCAACAAGGAGAACGTGCAACAGGCTGGCAATGTTCCTCCTATGAACAACAACACACTTGAGTAGATGATGAGCAGCGAGATGTTTAGAAGCTTTTTTGCGAGTTCATGCAAAAATTAGGCGAGGAGACTTCGTGCACAAAATATAGGTGGAAATGATAATAACGCATACGATTTGTCACGACAAGCGATTCAAAGAGTTGGGACCACGAGTGCAGGGAATGCCGGATCCGATTAAGGCAGAAACGTGGGTCAAACAAATCACCAAGATATTCGTTGTCTTGGGATGCACGGAGGAACCGAAGGTTCCATTCGCCACCTTTATGTTCCGTAATGAGGCAGATTATTGGTGGGAATCTATGAAGCATACCCATCCAGCCGCACTCAGCATGTCTTGCGAGACGTTTTAGAAATTGTTCAATGACAAGTACTTTCCTGAAAGTATTCGTCATATGAAGGAAGTGGAGTTTATTAGATTAGAACAAAACAACATGACGATGTCTCAGTACGAGGCGAAGTTTGCAGAGTTATCCAGATTTGTACCTCTTTTGGTGGAGAATGAGGAACGTATGACGCGAATGTTTCTGAGAGGTTTGAAACCCAGCATACGTCAATATCTCATTTCTCATAAATTTTCTCTCTATTCAGATGTTGTCAACATGGCTCAATTATTAGAGCGAGATAACAAGTACGTTCAACCGAGGGACCACAACCAGGATCATACCGGTGACAGCAGTCATCAGAACAACGATAACCAGCGGAGGAAGAAAAATATGGATAAAAGCGGTAACCACTCTGGTGGTAATCATGGCCATGAAAATAGAAGAAGCGAGTAAGGGGAAGATTATAAAAAGAGGAGATTCAACAATGACCATGTGAAGACGTCAGCACCAGCAGCAACTGGTTCTAAGGGAGGAGAGCGACCACCGGTCGTATGCTATAAATGAGAAAGAGGGACATATCAGTCCAAACTGCCCACAACAGTTTAAGGTATGTTATAATTGTGGAAAGGAAGGACATATCGCTCGAGATTATACGATGGCGAAACCAAGTCAGTGAGGGATGGTGACTCAAAAAGTACATCCCGGAAAAGTCAAAGTCAGCGGTTCTGGAAGAAGCGTTTGTCGTGGATCGGTCAAAATGCGAGGAACCCAAACGAGGTGATCATGGGTAAGCTAATCATAAATTCTTGCGAAGTTTATACCTTACTAGATACCGGTGCTACCCATTTTTTTATCTCTCCTGCTTGTGCTCAACTTTTAAACTTAACTCCGGAGAAATTAGACTTTGATTTATCTGTGGAGACTTCGTTAGGAGAAACTTTCATCACATCCACTATTTATAAATCTTGTTTGATCCAAGTAGGCACCATCACATTACCTGTTGATCTTATCTCTTTAAAGATACTTGCTTTTGATGTGATTTTAGGGATTGATTAGTTAACTACTCATCATGCCAAAATTGATTATTTTCGTAAGGTTGTTAGTTTTCATATTCCTAACCAACTGTTATATTTAATTCAAGCAACTAAACAACTAAAATCAATCACTGTCATATCAAGTTATAAAGCTATTCGTTTATTGAAAAACGGATGTCAAGCTTTCTTAGCCCATGTTATGGATTTGAATAAAGACACGTCAGATTTGAATAATATTCCTGTTGTTAGTAAATTTCCTGAGGAACTTTCCGGTCTACCCCCAGAATGTGAAGTTGAATTCTTTATTGATCTTGAACCTGGTACAAAGCCCATTTCTAAAACTCCATATCGAATGGCTCTATTGAACTTCGAGGAGTTAAAGGTCCAACTACGAGGAGTTGTTGGACATCGGTTTCATTCGATCTAGTACATCTCCTTGGGGTGCTATACATTTTATTTGTAAAGAAGAAAGATGGAAGTATGCGACTTTGTATTGACTATCGAGAATTGAACCATGTCACCATCAAGCAGTGTATCCGCTACCTCATATTGATGACTGTTTGACCGATTGCAAGGAGCAAAATTCTTTTCAAAGATCGATCTTCGATTACGGATATCATCGGTGAAGATTAGAGCCGAGGATATTCAAAAAGCGCCTTGAATTGATGACGGGCATTATGAATTCTTAGTCATGTCTTTTGGATTGAATAATGCTCTATGACTTTCATGGATATGATGAACCGAGTTTTCAAATATTTGGATCAGTTTGTTGTTGTCTTTATTGATGACATCCTCGTATATTCCAAAAGCCATGAAGATCATGAACGCTATTTGAAGCTGGTACTCCAATGGCTTCGTGAAAACAAGCTATATGCCAAGTTGAAGAAATGCGAGTTCTGGCTTGAGGAAGTAGCATTCCTTGGGCACGTGGTGTCAAAAACATGAGTATCTGTTGACGGTGAAGATTGAAGCAATACAAAGTTGGGAGCAGCGAAGTTGGTGGCCAAGTCACGTAACTACGGGCTTAGCTGGTTATTATCGGAGATTCGTAGAAGGATTTTCTCGAATCGCTACTTCATTAACTCAGCTGACTCAAAAAGATACAAAATTCGTATGGAGCAAGGAATGCAAGAAGAGTTTTCAAGAGCTTAAGAGGAGACTCATTTCAGCACCTGTTTTGACAATACCATCTGGTTCGGATGGATTTGTTGTCTTCAGTGATGCTTCGGGTAAAGGGTTAGGGTGTGTTCTCATGCAATATGGAAAAGTCATAGCCTATGCCTCGCGACAACTTAAAGAATATGAGAGGGATTATCCTACTCATGATCTAGAGTTGGCAGCAGTCATTTTCGCGCTAAAGATCTGGAGGCACTATCTATATGGGGAGAAAGTGGAGATATATTCAGACCATTAAAGCCTTAAATATTTCTTCACCCAAAAGGAACTCAACATGCGGCAGCGACGTTGGCTTGAACTGTTGAAAGATTATGATCACACCATTCAATACCATCCTGGAAAAGTGAACGTGGTAGCTGACGCATTAAGTAGAAGATCATACGCGGGAACGAGTGCGATGTTGTTAACACAAAGGCCTATTTTGTGTGATTTACAAAAAATGAAGATAGAATTCAAGATTCCGGAGACCCATGCAATAATGTCAAGTATACGCATAGAACCAACTTTAATTGATAAAGTTAAAGTTGCTCAATCCACAGACCCGGAGCTGATGCGTATGAAGAAGAAAGTACAAGAAGGTGTTATTCCAGAAGCAAGAATCGATGAAGAGGGAATACTTTGAGTCCACTCCACACTTTGTGTTCCTAACAATTCTGATTTGAAGTACAAGATCACGATGGAGGCACACAATACACCATTTGCGATCCATCCTGGAAGTACCAAAATGTATCGTGATCTTCGACATACATTTTGGTGGAACAATATGAAGAGAGAGATCGCGAAGTTTATCTCAAGGTGTTTAACTTGTCAACGTGTAAAGGCGGAGCATCAAGTGCCTAAGGGTCCATTGCAATCACTTGAGATTCCGAAATGGGAGTGGGAACACATTACCATCGATTTTGTTACGGGTCTTCCCCTGGTTTCTCAAGGCATAGATGTGATTTGGGTTATTGTCGATAGATTAACTAAGTCTGCTAATTTCTTACCGATACGGGAGACTTATTCCCTTGAACGTCTTGCTCGTATGTACGTAAATGAGATTGTAAGATTGCATGGCATGCCAGTATCTATAGTTTCGGATCGTGACCCAAGATTCACTTCACGATTTTGGGTTAGCTTGCAAAAAGCTATGAGCACGGATTTACGATTCAGTTCGGTATACCATCCTCAAAAGGACGGACAATAAAAGAGGACTATTCAAACTCTTGAATTTAAGACTCTGTGTCCTAGACTTCAAAGGGAGTTGGGATAAGTATTTACCATTGGTGGAATTCTCCTACAACAACAGTTATCAGGCAAGTATAGGTGTGGCTCCATTGGAAGCATTGTATGGACGAAAGTGTCGCTCTCCAGTATGTTGGGATGAGGTGGGTGAAGCAACATTGTTGGGACCCAAGTTGGTACATATTACTACAGAAAAGATCCAAATGATTCGACAACGTATACAAACGGCACAAGATCGACAAAAGAGTTATGCGGATCTTCATCGAAAGGACGTGGAATTTAGTATTGGGGATCATATATTGTTGCGTGTTTCTCCATGGAAGGGAGTTACAAGATTTGGGAAAAGAGAAAAGCTCAATCCACGATTTATTGGTCCATTTCAGATTCTTGACCGAGTAGGAAATGTAGCCTATAGACTCGCGTTGCCTCTAAGTATGTCTCGTGTTCATAATGTTTTTCACATATCTATGTTACGTAAATATGTGAAAGACCCAAACCACGTTATTGAGTTAGAACCGGATGAGATAGCCGAAGACTTAACGTACGAAAAGGTACCTGTCAAAATCTTGGATAGGAAGGAGCATGTCCTACGCACAAAGGTCATACCGCAAGTCAAATTTTTGTGGAGGAACCATGTTATAGAGGAAATGACCTGGGAGTTAGAAATAAAAATGAAAGCGAGGTATCCTCATCTTTTTGAAACACCAGGTACGTATGTCAATTTCGAGGACAAAATTTCATAAGGAGGGGAGGTTGTAAGACCCCAACTTATTATTAAATGAAATTAAATTTCCTCTATTTATTATTTTGAAATAGTAAGGATTGATTTGATTAATGTGGTTAGTTATGGGTAAAATGCGCAAATATTTCAAATAAGCAAGTGGTTATAAAATATTCATTTTTATCGGAGAATATTCGTTTGGTCGTGAAATATTCTTACTGTCGGGGAATATTTGTCTGACTGGTAGCGACCTTGTGGAGCCCCATAATAGAAAGCGATTGGATGAAGAAAACGACAAGTATAAGTTGTTTATAAATAACGACGTAGTTGTTACCGTTAATACTGTTGGAATACCGGTGGTTAAAACACAGTAGCACACGGTATTGCACCAATTATTGATTCTTACGTAAGAAGACACTACTCAATAATTGTTACAGTAATTACTGTTCAATATTTTATTTTATTGATTCAATAATTGCTACGTTGATATTTTATATTATTGTTGTTTCAATAATTGTCACTACACAGTATTTTCATTATCAAATCAATAATTCATATTATTTGAATAATATTATTAGATAACATTATTGGCAATGTCTAGAAAGTTCTGTCAAGGAGAGGTTTGGTCACCTAATTGCACGCCAATTAAGGAGAAATCCTTATTGGAAAGCCCCCTTTTCACAGGGCAGTACGGGTTTCGATATTGTGATTCTATAATATTATTTGTGAATAATTAATTATTGATTTATATGATAAGGAAAATATTCATTTTATGTGGATATAGATGGAGAAAATTTTAAAGTGACAATTGTTGAAAAATTGATATTTTATCTTTTCTGATAAATAATTCATTTAAATATATTATTATATTTTTAATAATATAATAATGGTGATATTTTTACAATGAATGTGGGATATTGAGCCCTTTGGCTTTCATTGTTCTCTTCAGGAAATGAGAACGTAGCCGGGACTAGTCGGGGAATGAAGTGATGGTCCGAGATAATGTATTAGTAGTCCTCACTATTCTATAAAATAGTGTGACAATAAATGTAACGAGGACTCTATTTGAGAGTGGATATTGTCTAGAAGGCAATATTCCTATTTAAACTCTCAGCTATGTATTGTCGTATACTACACGACGGTTGTATAATTAAGTTGTATTTGTATTTTGTACCATGTATTTGGCAACTCAAGATGGGTGATGTATACCTATTTTGGGGGCGTCACAACAAATGTCAGACCTCCTAGATCTCATCCTGTTTATGTTTTTATATGTTTAAATGTTTGTATTGGTAGTATGTAATGTAGGCTTGGATTTGAAACTTGATTCAAGGTCAGATTATAAGCAGATTGCATGTTATTGATGGTCAAAGGCCGTTGACCGACCATGACCGTATGAAATCTAGGTAACCCAGATCATGCCCAGAAACGTCTGACGAGATGTTCTTGGGCTCTGATCTGTCAGGTTATTGATGATTTGGCCATGCTGTTGTAATAGGTTTATAGTTTGCTATAATGGACTACATGATTATGCTCTTATATCACTTTAATAAGTAAATAGATTGAATGTGGGAGATGGTCAAACCAAGCAGAAAGCTCACGGTTCGCGTTTTATGTGTAACCCAGAAAACACAATAGTATGATTTCTGACACGGTTTGACCGGACCTTATCTGCTCGATATGTTGTTGTTAGATGTGTTTTCTGTAATAGATCTCTTTATCTACATGTTAGCTACACAATACAGCTCTTAGATCACATAAACATTACACGAACAACAAGTAGTGGAGGCCCAAAGTAGGCTAGTCCAACTGTTCTTCATTTCTGGGTAACCCATAAAATGAAGAACAACTCTGATAGCTACTTTGCAGGCTTTGATCTCTTAATTGTGATGCATTTTGTTCTTGATTGTTGTTGGATCGTGTAGTATTACACTAGTACTACAAGATCAAGGTATTAGCTTCATTTGTAAACATTTGAATCGGTGTTTAATGTTTTGGTCAAAGTGAGACCTTGAACATCGATTATCGGTGTTCTTGGTGCTCAAGAACACTTTAAATGACGATTTACTCGCCGCTAAAAGCTATAACTTGATGTAATTATTAATTTTAATTATATTAATTTCTAAAATCATTTAAAAATAGAAAATAAATTCTAAAAATTACAAAATTAGTTTTAAAAATTATTTTAAGTTATAAAATTAAATTTTAATAATTTGACATATTTTCCATAAATATTAGTAATTATTTGAATATTATTAATATTTAATTTATTTAATAAATGCATTAAATAAATTAACTAAAAATGATTTTATTATATTAAAATCATTTTAAATGATAATAAGGTATTTAATAATATTTTAAGTTATAAAATGTAACTTTCAATATTTTAATGTAAATATCATTAATTATTTAATATTAATGATATTAGATTTATTTAATAATTATATTAAATAAATTAGTTTAAAAATGATTTTAATATTATAAAAATCATTTTAAATAAAAATAAAGAGTTTAAAGATATTCTAAGTTATAATATATAGCTTTTAATATTTTAAGGTAAATTTCATTAATTATTGAATATTAATGATATTGGATTTATTTAATAATAATATTAAATAAATAGTTTAAAAATGGTTTTATTGATTTAAAAATCATTTAAAAAGGATATAAATGGTTTAAAAATATTTTGAGTTATTATAAATGACTTTTAATATTTTAGTGAATAGTATCTTAATATTTAAATATTAATGGTAATTGTTTAAAAATGATTTTAAATGTTTTAAAAATAATTTAAGGGTAATATTAATACTTTAAAAATATTTTGAGTTATTATAAATTACTGTAATGGTTTCATTTATATTTGGATATTATTTAAATATTAATGATAATATAATTATTTAATATTTAAATCATTTAAAAATGATTCTAAAGTTTAAAAAATCATGATAAATTATAATAATTAACTTAAAATTATTATAAGTCATATGATTGATGTTTAAATTATCCAAGATAATCTTTAAGATACAGATTAGAGTTTTATTAACAATAAACTCGATAATTTCCCTATAAAGCCGTCGGTACACCGAAACGTTACCGAAATTGATCCAAACCTATATAGTTTGACTGTATAAGTGTTTGATTGTATCTTAATGATTGATATAACTATGTGACAATGTGATTAGGTTATGTGTTGACTGTATATAACAGTATGATGTGTTATGGTATGTTATTCTAATCAATAGAACTATCCTATAAATGATAGTTCGTTGAATTAAAGATAGAACTAAGTTGTGTAAGCATCAGACCAGGCAAGTATATTTACCCTTGCATTTACTTTATGCAATGGATACGTATAGGCAAGTATTTGAATTATCTTTTACATTGTGCAAGTATCCTAACCTTTGCATTTCCTTTATGCAATGAACATGAGTAAGGAAGTTTCAGAATTATATTATCATTATGCCAGATTATTAAACTCTATTGCTATTGATTATGTATCCAATTATTTATATTCATATAAGTTCCTAAACTTTATTCGTTCATTGTTTATCAGTACTGTATTACTATAAGATTCAGATATATATATTCTGTTCGTTAAATTCTAAGTATGGTTATACAAGTGTCCTCACTTGGATAATTATTGTACATGTTGATACATACTTGTTGATTTCCAGTATGTATACCTTAATTAAAAGTCGTCAAGCTATTTGACCTTCGCTGAACACAAATTTAAGAATATCGTTGAACATGATAGAATCCTAATGAAATCCAACCAAATTATTTTGGTTCGGATTCAGGATAAGTATGAACATCCCGAATCTGGGAAAATTTTGTGCGCCCAAGGCGGATATGATGAACGAGAATATCTTTCTGGTATGTAGTATTAATCAATACAGGCATAAGCAGGTGATCACCCCCGTGCAGTAAGTTATGACAGTTTCTGAGATGAAGTTACATTAAACCTTTTGAAAATTGAAAACACTGTTCATATTCTATCGACTGCTCTCAATTTATAGTCAGTACGTAGTTTCAAAAATTTGAAATAGAATTGTTATGTTAATTAGAATTGATTAAGTTACTTCACAACTATTGCTTCGTTGTAGAAGTGTCACTCAAAGAAAACATTTAATCCTTTTAGCTAATGGTTATTGTTGCTATTACTTGCTGGATACTTAAATGCTCATTCTTGCTTAATTTAAATGTTTCAGTTAAGTATGACCAACCAGAGGGCTCTGCCAGGAACAAAGGGAAAGGAAAGCTTTCAGAATAAGTTTGTGTTATCTTATGTAATAGCTAGACTTAAATAAGATGATGATATTTATTATCTATCATGTAATGAAATGTTTTAAGGTCGCGTACATGGGATTTAGACAACTCTGATATGTAAATTAAGTTTGATATTTATGATAATATTATTATTATTCCGCTCAAAGAAATGGTATCGTGAAGCACTGAATTCGGGTTTCAAGTACCTGAATTTGGGGGCGTCATAGGTTGGTATCAGAGCTTTAAGGTTAAAATCTTAGGTGGGGGGGGGGGATAGACCTTAGGCTATAACCTTAGAGCAGAGGAAAACATTGAAAGTACAAATAACTCACATAGAGTTTAAAAGGAGATGAATCAGATAAATTCATCGTCAAACAAAAATAAAAGATAACTTAAATAAAACTATTATTTGCTGTGTGTATACACTATATGCTAATCAGGATAATCTGTATGTAGATGTCAGGTGTAAAAGGCTTATTATATGCTTATAACATGAAGGAGGAGTCAATATCAAAGTCAATAGCTGAAATAGAGGCTCACATTGAAGATAACCTTGATGATGTGATCATTTTGGAAAATATAGTACTGGACCCAGAAATGGTGGAACTAACTGATAGTGATTCAGACATCGAAGTTGGAGCTGAACAAGCATCAACTGAAGTGTAGAATCTGAGGAACAAGGTTTCTTCTCTAGAAAATTTGTGGGAAATAGAAAAGTTACTAAATAGTCAATTGAGAAAGGCATTAAATCCAAACGATGGAAGAACAAGACAAGCTTAAAATTCAAATAGATCAGATAGGAGCTAAAAGCCGAATATCAGGTGCAACTCTGAGCGAGAAGGGGAAAAGAAAGGTGAACGACCGGGAGTTAAAAAATTCTGAAAACCTTAGCAATATAGGAAAGTGTGGAAATCGTAAAAGGAAACATAGAGGCATGTGCAAGAAAGGGAAAAAGATATGTTATATTTGCGGCTATGAGGGACATACCTCTCTTTATTGTCCTGACTATAAGTAAGGTGCATATTTTAAGTGTGGGTTGGAAGATCATCAGGCGAAAGATTGTCCAAGATTAGAAGAAGGTGTAGGAAATAAGTAGAATTAGTATGGTTGGTAATGTGCGTATGTAATGTAATATTCTCAACTTTGGTGTAAGTGTAGTAGCGAATCCCGACTTTTGTGGTCACAAAGGGATATCAGATGTTTAAAGCAGTATGTGTTATGCTATATAAAGTATTTTGAAATTGCTAAATGAATATGAATCTATGTTTGATTTATGGAATGAGTTTGAAATGTTAAACTTATACGATAAGGTTTAGAATGTAAGTTAATAAAGTATTATTTAACTAGAAAATGCCGCCAAGGCGTCAAACCCGAAACCAAAGGGCAGAAGAATCTGTCAATAATGCTGTAGGACAACAACCAGACCTGATGCAGAATGGAATGCCAACGGCGGGAAATCAGCCAGACAATCTATTCGGGAGTTTGAAGGATTTTAAGGCCGTAGGACCACCAGAATTTAGAGGTAACATTGACCTGATAGAAGCCCAAACATGGGTTAAGGAAATAGAAAAAGAGTTTGTAGTCCCTAGGGTAGATGAGGGGCAACATACAGCTTTTTCCACCTATATGATGAAAGGAGAGGTGAATTTCTGGTGGGAGGAAAATCAAGCTAGGTCAGGAGAAGGAGTGATAGCATGGACTAGGTTTAAAACACTGTTCTTTGAGAACTATTTCTCAGCTAGTTTGCAGGCTAGGATGGAGATGAAGTTTTTGGAATTGAAGCAGGAGAGCTTGACAGTTGCGAAGTATGCCACAAAGTTCAATGAATTAGCTAGGTTCTCTCCACACCAGGTAGATATGGAGGCTAGAAAGGCAAGGAGGTTTGAGTTAGGCCTAAAACCCTGGCTCTATAATAAGGTGGCGGTATTGCAGATCAATACGTTTGTCGCACTCTTAGAAAAGGCTATCATAGCTGAAGGGGGAAGTGAGGCCATGAGCCTCTACAATAAGGAGAGAGAGAATAAGTGTGAGGGAGTCGGGAAGGTAAAAGTAGGTAGTGGAAGTAGGGGAGAGAAAAGAAAGTGGAACAATGTTGGGAGTGTCCAAGTCAAGCAGGAAGGTGTGAAAAATCAGGCTGTGCAATGTAAGAATTGTGGGAAGAGTCATTCAGGTGAGTGTCTTAAGGGTAAGTTTGTGTGCTACAAGTGTGGGCAGGAGGGACATATCTCTCCTAACTGCCCCAATCCTAGGATGAGCAATGAGTTTTTTCTGTGTGGATCAACGGAACACAAGATGAAGGACTGTCCAAAAAGGAGGATGGATATAGGAAGCGTGAATGCGGGGAAAGGCAGTGGAACACTGGCGATAACGGGACCAACTTCGAAGAAACCAACCGCAAGAGTCTTCAACATGATGATTCAGGATCTTTGAAAGCGGTAGGGGATGGAACTTGGTATTATTCGTATGAATTTTATTTTCAGTATATATGATTTTTCTTAAATATAGTAAATTATGTTATAAAGAAATTTTGAAGGAGAAATTTGAGTTCTGTTAGAAATCAAATTTCCGTATAATCAGATAGACAAGTTGTATTTAGAATGGTTAAAGATCAGTTCGATCGAATTTGATCGAGATATACTTGAAATGATTACGTATGCTATTTGCTCTAGTATCTATAAGTTTCAAAGCGGTGATTCCGGGGACGTAATCCTTATAAGGGAGGGTGGATGTAATAACCCAATATTTTCAATAAGAAATTTTGCGAATAATTTTTTTTTTTATATATATAAGGATGGGAATATGTGCAAAGTAAAGTATATGTATATATATGATAAATAAAATTATTTATTACATGAATAGTTGTAAATAAATTCTTTTTAAGAATTATTAATAATTATAGGTTATATTCTTATAATAAATTAATTTTTTAATAAAAGATATTTATTGTAATAACCCAGGATTTCGAATAATCTAAATTTTTCGAATAATTTTTTTTTAGTTAATATTGACATTGATTGTTAATATTGTATTGTGTATCTATGATACAAGTCTCGAGAATTAGTCATTCTGTGTATTGACTGAGAAAATAAGAGTATAGTTGTGCGTAACAGCTTTAGAAACCTTAACCCTAATTCTGGATAGGGATTTGATGGAAAATATAATTAAAATAATTATATTGATATGTATGTGTTTGTACTTTATAGAATTATTGATCAATAATTGATCGGATAAGGTTTTAAACTAATAAACTCTAATAAAAGATTAGAAACCCTAATCTCAGGATTAGAAACCCTAACGCACAGTTAGAAACCTTAATTGAAAGTCGGGAAACCCTAATTTCATATCTGGGAATCCTAAGCCCTAATTAGGAAACCCTGATCCTAATTGGCGAGCTTAAGTAGTTTAATAAACGTTAATATGATTAGGAAAACCTAATTTAATTAGAAAACCCTAATTTTAGTTTTAAAATTTTAATTTTCTAATTTAAAAACCCTAATTAGAAAATCCTAGAAAGCTAAAGTTTTAAAACCTACAGGTTAGAACCTTAGGGTTAAACCCTAAGGGTTTGTATAATTGTCAAGTGTGCCATTAAATTGGGAAGGAAAAAGACCAAAAATGCCCTTTTTGGATTTTTAAATATGTAACTTGTAAATTTTCCAAGAGCTTTAGTTGGTAAACCACTACATTAACTTTGTGACATAAAATCCAGCAATATCAGCCAGCCAACATCAGATCTATGTAATATATCTTGATATATATAGATTTGGGAGAGAGAAAAATCATAAAACTTGCTCATTTTCTCTCTTGCTCTCACCAACTCTTTCTCTCACTAAGACCTCCAAAATTCTAAGGTAGATCAGTCACATTATCAGCCCCTAGATCACCTAATATCATATTGTAGAACTAAGATAAAGGATTGGTCAACAGAGGTATAAACCCTAAGTTTCATTTTGAACTAGCATGCTTTGTAAAATTTTTATTCAAGTGTTTGATCTTATGTTATATGATGTTTTTAGATGATCTATGTTGATCCATCATGGATCCATACCATCAAAGTGCTTTAAAATTGATTTTTTCCAAAACTGTCCAAAAACAAAATTTGTGGTCTGACAAGCTAATGTCAGGAGCCACAGATTCTTGTTTGTTTATGGTTTTTGATGTTTTAAAGTTGTTATATGTAGCTTGTCATTTGGTCTTTAATCTACAAGTGGAATCAGTGTCATTTGATGTCTATATTTGTAGTTATTAACGGTCAAAACCCGTTGACCGGGCATGACCGGGTCTGGGCAACCTAGAAAGTATGAAACCATGTCTGACATGAGTTTTGAAGGTCCAAATCTGACATATATGATGTTGTTTTAATGATGTGTTATATTCAACATGTATCCTGTTATATGTTCTTTTATTCCATGACTTTAGATCGTGTAAATAAACAACAGGTAGATCGTAGCAAGTGGTCAAAGTAGACCACTCACACTGTTTTTACGTTTCTGGAAAACCCAGAAACAGTTAGAACAAGCATTCATACATAGTTTGACCGGATTAAATCTGGCGTTTTGGATGTTGTTGAATTGAGATATTGTTATGTAAATGTACCTTGACATTAGTACTATAGTTTTGAACCTTAATAACATCAATACATTAACCGGAACTAGAAGAAAATGGAATTGCAAAGTGAGCAGTCGAAGTTGTCTGGGTTTCTGTGTAACCCAGAAAGCCCAGAAAACTTCTGACAGCCACTTTGAAGCTTTGGATTGTGAAGCTATGTTATTGTATGACTTTGATGATGATTGATTCATGTAGTGCTACATAAACACTACATGATTAATATTTAACATGACCCAGAAACAAAATGGATTGAAATTTAAAGCTGGTCAAACGAGCTATCTTGAACACTGATTTATCAGTGTTCTTGAGCCAAGAACACCTAAGATGACAGATAAGTGTCGCTATAGCCTATAGCGACGGTTACTAATAATTTTATTTTCCTAATTTTCAAAAAATGATTAAAAATAGATAATAAATTATAAAAATTATCAAAAATGGTTTTAAAAATTATTTTAAATTTTGAAAAATAGTTTTTGACTATTTGGAATATTTTTCATTAATAATATTAATTATTTGAATAAAATGATATTTAATTTATTTAATTAGTATATTAAATAAATTAGAGAAATATGATTTAATATTTTGAAAAATCATTTTAAATAAGAATAATGTATTTAAATATATTTTGAGTTATAAAATATAACTTTTAATATTTTAGAGAATTTTATTAATAAATTAATATTAATGATATTAGATTTATTTAATTATTAAATTAAATAAATAAGTTAAAATGATTTTATTGATTTAAAATCATTTTAAATAAGAATAAAGTGTTAGAAAATATTTTGAATTATAAAATGTAATTTTCGATATATTTGGAGAATTCTCATTAATAAATTAATATTAATGATATTGGATTTATTTAATTATAATATTAAATAAATGAATTAAAAATGATTTTATTGATTTAAAAATCATTTAAAAATAAGAAAAATGATTGAAAAATATTTTAAGTTATAATTAATTACTTTTAATATTTGGGTGATAATTTCATTAATATTTAAATATTAATGGTGATGATTTAAAATTATTTTAATTATTTTAAAAATCATTTTAAGTAGAATATTGATGATTTAAAAATATTTTAAGTTATTAATAATAACTTTAATATTTTGACAAAGTGTGTCATTAATATTTTTAATGTTATTAAATATTAATGATGATGGAATTAATTAGTATTTAAATCATTTAAAAATGATTTCAGTGTTTGAATTTTTTTTATAAATTATAATAAATGTTTATAAATTATTAAAAGCTTCTGAAAAATATTATAAATAATATACGATTTATCTAATGTAATATTGAAGCTTTGAAACCAAATTTACTTGACAATAATTGTGTTAATTGTTGGATAGGGTGACCAGAACACCTAGATGAGACCGAAGTCCAACTAGACCAAAATAGTTAGACTTGATAAGTGTTTATATAGGTTATGAACACTAATGTGACTATGTGGTAATGTGTTTAGGAGAAGATTGACTGTGAATTACAGTGTTGTGTGTTATGAAATATTTTACTAATTGTGAGACCGATATTATTGGTTATAGGTCTTTCGAAAGTAGATAAGTTTATTGTGTAGCTGCAATCAATGGAAGAGGCAAGTTTCCTAACGCAACCTTTAGTTAGTATTGTTTAAATATTATAGTGGTTAATTATTGTTAATTATACCACGTCCAAGAATTTATTGTTGATTATTCGCAGTTAGTGCATGTTTAATAATTCAAATTGAATTACTGATTCAGAAAATATACATTAGTAGAATAACTATTGTTGGATATTCATATCAAGTAGAAGCTAGTATCGAAAGATGAGATAATTCACATTTATTATCGAATTATGTTGAGAAATGTCTTAGCCAATTATTCTGGCTAGACGAACATTTGTTAGAACTTGATAGGTTCGAGAAGAGAATTTAATTATTATTGACAGATCGATGCCAATTATTTCGGCTAGATCGAGAAGTAATTAGAAATTGAAATCACAGTATTTCACTGTTAAATCAAAATCTTGATTCTGAGATTGAGAAGAACAACTTTTTTTAATATAAAGGGAACATTTTATTGGTCGTATATTCGGCCTTTGCGCGCGATTAAGTATTATGCATAATATAGGGTATAATAAAGCTGATCACTTTATATACTTGCAGAGGGGTATGATTTAATCTTTATGGTTATTTGATACACATGGGTATATCAAAGTCAATTCTTTAATAGTTACTCGAGAAGAGAAGTTCAAGATCCATTGGATCGCTCAGCATAAATCTGGAAAATATTCCACCTTGCTATTTCGTAGAATTAATTCTTGATTATTCATTTGAATATCGTAGAAAACCTTGAAAGCATTTTATTCTTTCATTATTAGATTATTATTGCGTAGAATGCGAGCAGACCTGTTATTTATTCCTATACATTTAACATATGTCTTAACTTGCGGGGCAAACTTGTTGCTCACCCTTGCTAAATAAAATTTTCAGCTAGGGACGAAGTGGCAGAAGGTGCAGTGAAGAATAAAGGAAAAGGCATCGTGATAAATTAGTATAATGAACATTATTATTATTATGTTATATTGTAAACCCTTTTTGTATATCTAAGGGGTATGTTTGTAATGTTAAGGTTAGCGGACCTGGGACTAATGTATTAACAACATATGTTAATGTGATATGTATTACTATTTCTATATGAATGGGTAGTTAGATGTTATTATATTGTGGATCATGAGCACCAAACTCGGGGGTCAGGTAACCCGGATTTGGGGGTGTCACAGGTTGGTATCAAAGCTGTAGGTTATAAACCTTAAGTGGGGTGGGGAAAACCTTTGGATTATAACCATAAGCGAAATCTAGAAAACTCATTTAGAGTACTAAGTGAAGGATTGTCGAAGCATATCGATAGTGAGGTATGTGGACACCTAGTGTGAGGAGTTTGTACTAGTGAAGTACTAATCAAGTTGTTTAAACTGATTATAGGATGTCGGGAGAAGATAAGATGAGTACGGAGATGGTGGTAATGGGTGTCGCACCGGTGCGATGGCAAGAGGTCGAGGTTCCTGCAGAGAAAGTCAGTTGAAGAGGCGGGGAAAGATGAACCTATGGTTAATCTCAGGAGTGATCATGATGATTATCCTGAGATGTATCTGAGTAGTGATGAGGAGGCGGAGTCTAAAGAAGCTAAGGTGGAGTTAAAGAATAAGATCAAAGTTGGAGAACAAGATCAGCTATCTGTAGAAGTCCAGGAACTCCAGAGTAAAGTATTTCTCTTGGAGGAGCTGTGGAAGACAGAGCGAGTGTTACGCGAAATGACTGAAGAACGGAACGAGCTGTAGGTGCATGTGGAGAGGATGAAGACTATAGGTGGTGGATCGTCTGAAGGAGCCAACAAGAAGGGAAAGAATAAGAGAAAGAGGGAAAAAGACAGTGACAACTCTGAAAATTCAAACCCGAAGAAGAGGCAAGCTTGTAGCAAGTGTGGGAAGACTCATGTGGGAGAATGCATGATATGGAAGAACGTGTGCTTCAATTATAAGTAGGAAGGGCATATTTCTTTGCAATGTCCTAAGCTAATATGAGGAAGTATTTTTTATGTGGTAGAATGGGTCACAAATTCAATAAGTGTCCCAACAAGAAGAAGACTAGTGAAGGGAGTGGTCAGTAGACAACTTAGATATAAGTGATAATATCTTTTGGTAGAAGGTTATGATATTAAGTGTTGTAATATCGAGAATGGTGTATAAGCATATGTAAATATATATGTTTTATTAATAAAATCTTTATTTTCTATATGAATGTAAGATTAAGATAAATTTGTGAGTTCTTAAAACTCATACTTATGGTAAGTTCACGACTCATAATTTTATGAAATGTTTTAAACCCCTCAGCGAATGGACGCTAAAGGTTTGACTAGGATAAGTTCATACACTCATATAATTATGACAAGTTACTGAACTCATAAGTGTGGTAAGTTTGATGAACTGGGAATAGTTATGTGAGAATGATAAATGACAACTTTTTGTAAAGTTGGAGAATTGAAACGTTTTGTGTAAAGTTGTGTATGTTAACCCTAAAATTTATTTTAAAGGGATAGTAATATGTGTTAAGTACTAAATGTACTATGTGCTATTTGAATAAATACGCGATTACATGAGAACTATGTGTTGAATTCTTATTGTGTTAAGAATTTGTATAGAGAAAGAGAATTAATATAAGATTTTTATTTAAATCAGATCATGCCGCCTAGATGACAAAATTGAAATAAAAGAGAAAAGCAGTCGGTAAATAATGAAGGAGGTCAAGCGGACCCAATGCAGAATTTTGTTGATATGCTAGCCCAAGCTATGGAAAATAGAGCTCCAGCTACAAGAAGAAGAGCGAGGAATCAGCCAAACGACAGATTGGCAAACTTCAAAGACTTTAAAGAGGTAGGACCGCCTGAATTCAAGGGGAACACAGATCCTATTGAAGCCCAAAGTTGGGTAAAAGAGATGGAGAAAGAAGTCGTTATTGCCAGAGTAGCGGAAGAGCAAAAGATGGCTTTTGCAATATACTTGATGAAGGGATAAGCTAATTACTGGTGGGAGACTAATCAGGCGAGAGCTGGAACAACTATAGTCACTTGGACAAGATTCAAGGAACTGTTCTTTGAGAACTACTTCTCACCGAGTATGCAAGCTCGGATGGAAGTTAAGTTCTTAGAACTAAAGCAGGAGAATATGTCTGTTTCTTAGTATACGGCTAAATTCAATGAATTAGCAAGATTTGCACCTCATCAAGTGGACACTGAGGCAAGAAAGGCAATAAGATTTGAGAATGGACTGAAACCAGGGATATTCAACATGGTAGCGGTATTGCAGATCAATAAGTTTGCGGCTTTATTGGAGAAGGCATTAATTGTTAAAGGAGGGAGCAAAGCTGCATCTCGATTTCATTAGGAGAAGAAGAAGAAGAACAATGACGGAGGAAACAGTGGTGGTAGTAATTAGAATAAAAGAAAGTGGAGTGAGAATACCCAATCGGGTAGCAAAACTGAAGAGAATAGGAAAGGGATGGAACCATGCGCGATCTGCGGGAAGAACCATTCTGGAGTTTGTCTAAAGAAGAAAGGATTTTGTTACAACTGTGAGCAAGAGGGATACATGTCGCCCAATTATCCCAGTCTGAAGAAGATACAAGGTTGTTATGCCTGTGGATCGACTGATCATTTGGTACGAAAGTGTCCAAAGAGGAATACGGAGAAGGAAAGGGTCAACAAGGGACCCGGTGGTGGAACCTTGGCAATTCGAGGACTTGCACAGCCAGGAAGATCAACCGCCCGTACATTCAACATAACGGCGCAGGATGCAATGGCTACTCAGGAGGTGGTGTCAGGTAACTGATAAGTAGGTTTTATACCTGCTTATTGGATATCAATTCAAAGAACTATGTCCATCTCAAGTACATTTTAGTATGTTTTTAGTTGCATTTCGTGTTATTTTGCATTGCATTGTAATGAGAACTCCTCTGGTGTGAAAATGCAGGAAATGGCATAGATCGATGTTGGTAGGTGGCAATGAGACTAGTGAAGGAATGGCATGAGGAACAAGTGGAGATAAGTAACTGAGCATTAATGAAGGAAGAAGTATTAGCAACTGGACACAGAAGTAGCAACAGCAAAACTCAAGGATGAAGAGCACAGAAGTCGCGAGGCCGTGTGGCTGTACAAGCTGAAACTCGCGCGCCCGTGCCATCAACCGGCAGAAGCTAAATTTCCATACACGCGTGCCCGTGCCTGTTTTGTATACGGATCGCGCGTGGCCGCGTGAGTCATCGAATGCTGTTATTTTGACTTACGTTTGAATTTGAAATTGAAGTGTTTTAATTGATCTAAACTACTCTGGTTGGTACCAGACGCGAATTAGTATTATTTTTATCAGTTTTTAGACTAGAGAACTAGGGTTCTACGCTTTGAACGAATTTCCAAAGGGGATTCAAGCATAGACTTAAGATTTTTTTACCTCGTCTTTAGAATTCAATCATTGCATAAGAACTACTTTTATTTTGCTGGAAATCTTTGGAGATTTGTGTTAGGTTTGTAATATTCAAGAACACAATCAAATTGCAAAAATAAGCGGAAACGTGTAAAAATCAGAGTTTAAAAATTTACAAACCATATACCCGGATCACCCTTTATGCACAATTATTAATTAAACGAAAAAGATGAATAAGAAACATACCCTTGAAGATCCGAGCTTCCTCAGGTACAAGTTCACCTCCAATCCTTTTCGCGTTCAACTTGAATCCACCGGGTTTGGTTCCTTCCTTTGATCAACGTTAGCCACCCAAGTGTTTGGCCTCTAGAGGTGATCCACCAAGGGAAGAAAAAGGATTCAAGAAGATGGGTGGTTGGCTAAACCCTAGTTTTTCTATCTCTATAGAAAAGGAGCGTACTCTCCAACCATTGGAAATATCACGTAGTCTTAATATCTGATATAAGACTCCTCTTATAAAGATCTCAAGTAACCCTATTAAAATAAGGTATTATTTAATTAAACTATTTTAATTAAATGGGCTCCCTAATCTTATTAGGGATAATTAATTAAACTCCTTTAATTAATTTTCCCTTCTAATCCTATTAGGAATAAATGAGAGTACTTATATTAAATTAATTCCTAAACTCTTTTAGAAATTAAAATAATAATAATTGTAATAATATTAATAAGACTCCTCTTATTAATTTATATTTAATATTTCTAAAATATTAAATAATAAATATTAAGCTATTTAATTTATTCTATCACCATAGATTAAATTAAATATACTTAACATATATTATTACGATTATGCCATTAACTTCTTAAATAATTATTCTTCGTTTTATGGTGTGACCCTTTAGGTTCTCCATATTAAACGGTTGTGAATAAATTAATTAGAACAATTCTAATCTTATTTAAATAAATAAATTAAACAATTAATTTATTTAAATAAATAATATTTATTCTACAATAGGGATAAGCCTCCTAGCGATCAACGACTTTCCGGATAATATAGATTTCAACATTAATCATAAAAGAACCTTTGAGTAAATAGTTACCATACAATTCAATCCTTCCATCATACAATGTCCCAATTAAATATAAGACATGGAATTATCACAAGTCTTATTTTATTTAATTATATGTATTTCGATCCTTAAATGCACAACTCAAATAATGCAAATTAGAAACTCCTTTCTAATTTTATTACGCTTTTGGCCAAGGACTCTTTGGGTTGTCATTTATCGAATCACATAGGACATTTCTCTTCTTTTATTAGAAGTGGTAGATTCTTTATTGAACATATATTATCTCCATGTACAAATTGTTATACCCAAGCATACCCTTTGATATACCCTAAGGGTCTTAAGGAATAAGTCAAAGTATAACTCATCATACACAAGATACTATGATGATCTCAAGTCCAAGGATCACTCAGACTTACTATCACTCACAGTGAATTCCTATTGACAGCAAGTAAAACTCCATTAGGTATTCCTTAGCGAGCCACGTCAAATTGAATTTATTCTCTAATAAGCACCTACATACTTGCTTTAGTGTCTCCACACAAATGATCATGAGATCAATCATCCTCATCCAATGAAGCAACAACGTATGTACCAATCTATCCGGATTCACTAATCCCCAATTTAGTAATCCAATGATTGGGAACTATTTTAGTTTTAAGCTTTCTAAGAATTTAGATCTCATTAGAATGATCATCATCATTATTCTAAAAGCATTGCTTAAAACTATGGGTTTATCACATATTATAAAACAAAGATCATGTAGATAATTAAAAGCCTTTAATAAATTAATACTTTTTATTAATAAATGAATAAGATTGTTACAAAGTATATGCTTTATCATCAAACATGATTGGCTTGTGTGCATACTACTTTCAATCTCCCACTTGCACTAAAGCCAATCGTCATGGTATCTCATACTCTTCTTCTCTAAGTGACGATTATCATCTTTGTTGGATAAGCTTTAGTTAATGGATATGTAATGTTGTTCATGAGAGTCCACTATCTCTATAGTGATTTCCCATCTTTCAATGATTCTAATAATCAAATGAGCGTACACAACACATGTTTAGATCCAAGATCGGACTTAAGAACTATTCATAGTTACGTAATGAACTTTAATCCAAACAATCAACTTGCGACTTCATTTATAGCTATATACTTTGTCTTTATCACTAAACCAAAGAACTCTTTCTTTGTTTGGAACCTTTCAATTATTGCACCACTATTCAAGATAACGCTTTACCTTAAAGTGGATTTTTACATCATCTTGGTCTTTCTTAAAAACTTGAGTGCATTAAGCCCTCTAGTTTTAATTTAGACCCACCATGAATATGATCACATCCTTAGTCTTAGGCCAAGCACTTTAAGATGTTTTCAACGACTCGAGAGTGAACTTCTCCATAATATGGTGATCAACATCGGTCTCGTACATTTCATTGCATACATGATTGTCACTCATGCGACCTCTCTTTTCGAGGAGTCTGTGGGGACTATTAAAGAGATACACTCCATAGCTCATCGACATGAGACATCTCTTGGAGTTTGCCATGCTAAGCGACTTTAGCATCAAATGAATATCGTTCCTTGGGTTAAGTCAAGCATCCTCTTAAATCTATCTATATAGATTTATATCCCCAATTAAGATACTCTTCCAAATCATTCATGGAGGAATGTTTAGACAACTTTATCTTTCTTGATTGTAGCATTGGTATGTCATTCCTTATCAAGTAGTATATCAACATATAGTACTAGGAATGTCACGATGCTCCCACTGACCCTTTTGTACACACTAGGTTCATTCTTATTTTTGATAAAATCAAACTCTTTTGATTGCCTCATCAAAACGAATGTTCCATATTTGAGAAACTTGCTTCAATCCATTTCTCTGAGTGTCTACAACACTTACCTCATCGTATGTAACTTGATCATCATCTTCTATGATGTGTACCTCATCATCATCATCTATGATGAACCCATACCTCCTGTGTATATTCAAGACTATTCGATTTACTGATTTAGGTTGTGGTATAATAGGTTATCTCACAGGTTCCTCTTATTTGACTTATAGTATTTTGTGGTTCTTGAACTCTTCAAGATCTATTATCCTCCCACTAGCCCCTTTTAATGATAAACACCTTTATCTTAGAAGGCGTGTGTTTCGTAACAAACACCTTTTGCTAAGTAGAAATATAGAACATATACCCTAAACTTACTTTAGGATGTCCCACAAATCAGTACATGTCAAATCTTGTCCCAAGCTTATCCTTGAAACCTTTTTCACATAAGTTGGACAACCCTTATCTTAACATACTTAAGATTAGGAATCCTCCCCATCCATAACTTTTATGGAGTCTTGAAATTTGGATTTTGAGGTTACCTTTTCGTAGATATCGCTGACCATTTCTAGGACATGATTCTAGAAGGATCTTTGGAATGTCGGTAAAATCATTTTGGACCGTACCATGTTCAACAAGGTATGATTTTTCCTTTCGGATACATCAATCAATTATTACGTATCATGAGGTGTCCATTATGAGAAAAACCATTTGAGATGATCTAGAAACTTATTGCACAAGTATTTATTCCTTGATCTAATCAAAGAATCTTAATACTTTGTCAATTTGTTTCACTTATGAATTCTTTGAACTTTTCAAATAATTCACACTTGTATTCAACAAATACATACATTCAACTCTTTGAATGATCATCTCCTTTTCTTATACTAGTTTGTTCAATTTACAAAATAATTTTTCACACGTCGTCAAGTATACAAAATCCATTAAGTAATCTTTTCGGTTCTATCTGAAACATTATTATTATAAATAGAACAACAATTGTCCTTAATTATAATACCAAAAATTTTATTGTCCAACAATAAAATGGAAATAATGTTTCTAACAAGAATTGGAATACAATAACAACTTATTGACTTAATAGATTTGCCCGTAGGCAGTGCTAAACTATAAGTTTCTATAGCTAACGCAGCAACCTTTGCTTCATTTTCCACACATAGGATTACTTATCTTTGTTTAACTTTCTACTTCTTTTTAGTCCCTTCATAAATCTATATTTATGATAACCAAAGTCGGTATCCAATACCCAAGTAGAACCTTGACTTAATTTTTTTTTTATTTCAATCATGAACAAAAACTATATTGTAACCGAAACTTCACTAAGCTTCTTTGGTTAGCCTCTGCAAGATGCTTCTCGCAGTTTCTTTCCAGTGTCCATGCTTATTGCAGTGGAAGCAAACTCCTCTGCTATCCGTATCAGTTTTGTTCTTATTATCCTTTGTTTTTGCCTTTTTCATTTACCTTCTTTGAATCGTTCTTCTTTTCAGAAGATCCTTTGGCCCCTACCAGTAAGACTTGGTTTTTCTTGTTTGGAAAGTGACTCTCAACATTTTTCAACACGTTAAGCAAATCAGCGAGGCTGATATCTAGCTTGTCCATATGAAAAATTCACAACAATTGTGAAAGGAGTCCGAGAGTGAGTGCAAGATCAAATCTTGGCTCAACTCTTCATCCATGACAAAACCAGTTGTCCTAATTGATCAATCAAATTGATTATGTTAAGAACTTTTTATCATGCTATAGTGCCATTGGCCATTCTAGATCGGAAGAGCTCCTTAGATATCTCGATATCTATCGGTCCTACTTTCTTCACCATCAACTACTGATGATGTGCGGAATATAGTAGGAGCATCCATAGTTTCATCTTGCCGATTTGAAGCTCGTTACTCATGGATGCGAGCATGATGCATTGAGCCAACTGTGCATCATCTTGCCACTTTCTAAAAGTAGCAATCTCTTCCTCAGAGGCATTGTTTGCAACCATTGCAGGGATAGGCGTATTAAGGACATAAGATAGCTTTTCAGCTATGAGAACTATTCTCAAATTCCTTAACCAATCCGTTTAATCTTGATTCCAGTTAATTTAGCATCTAATATGCTTCGCAGATGATAGTAATTTTAGACATTGTAAAATTCTTTAAATGAATTTGTAATTAACAACATTTTAACATACATTCTTTTATTAATTACCAAAATAAATTAGGTCTTGTTTTAAATTGGTATCTCCCACTATTTTCTTCAAACTATATTACCCTCACTTATATAGTTCGGCAAAATCTAATTAAAGATTTGCTAGTGAGAATAAGGATCCCATTTCAAATGTATATAGCCTTGTGGTGACACAACAAACTATATATAAATAAATAGGTAGACAACTTATGTCAATTACATCAACTATGCAACTCCTTTTCTTTTTGCTTCTTAGATTATTTTGATCAGTGGTGGCACATCCGAATCAAAATTATCCAAGTTAAGTCCGACCTAGCACTCCATATATTCAAAAAGAAAAATATCATCCTTGTGGTGACACAACAAAACAATATTGTTCAATTTTCTTTATAAGCATCAAATGTGATAAATTAACATCTTAAATACTTAATACTTGCCTTGTGGTGACACAACAAACTCATATTAAATATTTAATACTCTATTAATTTTATCATGCTAGAAGACGACGTTTGATATTCCAAATATCTTTGAACGCTTAGGACTTAATATAAAAATTTGAGGGGTTTGTTATTAAAATGTCTCATCTTGTTTAGCGCGCATGCACATATATATATATATATAAAATACGCGTCATATTAACGAATGACTTTGAGAGATTATTCAATGCCTAATATTAATGGATTGCAGTCCAGTATAGTCAGACCAGCTTTAGCAGCTAATACCTTTGAGATACAGTCGGGAACTATTCAAATGGTGTAGAATTCGGTTCAATTTGGAGGTGCTGCTACAGATGATCCTAATGAGCACCTATTGAGTTTTATTGAAATATGTGATACTTTCAGATATAACGGGGTGACGGAGGATGCTATCAGACATAGACTGTTTTCATTTTCGTTGAGGGATAAAGCGAGAAGTTGGCTTCACTCTTTACCTTCGGGATCTATTACTACATGGAAGGACCTAGCACATAAATTCTTAGCCAAGTTTTTCCCAATGGCTAAGACTGCAAAGATGAGGACAACAATTTCCCAGTTCGATTAGCAACAGGGTGAAACTTTATATGAAGCCTGGTAGAGATACAAAGAGATGCTAAGGAAGTGTCTGCACCATGGCATGCCGGATTGGATGGTGATCAACACATTCTATAATGGATTGGGATGACAGTCAAGGCCTTTGTGTGTGAAACCCTACAGCCAGGATGCCACAGCCCAAAGTTGCAGGTTTGTTGGAAGTGGATGCTATTACTCAATTGTCAGCACAGATGGCATCCATGGCGAAGAAAATTAATTTATTGACAGAGACTAAGGCGAAAACAGTTACCTTTGTGTGTGAAATTTGTGCAGGGTCACATTCAACGGACCAATGTGCTATCAGCTTGGAGTCTGTACAGTATGTGAGCAACTATAGGAAGGATCAAGGACAATTTCAGAACACATACAACTCCAACAACCGCAACCATCCAAACTTCAGTTGGTCAAATAATGAAGGAAATCAACAGAGTCAATTTCAACCGAATAACCAATTTTAGTCACAGCCAGCTCAGCAACAGTTTACACCAAGACCACCTTATCCACCTGGATTTTCTCAACAACAACATCATACTCCATCTGCACCTCAGCAAGAAAAGAAATCAAAAATGGAGGAGATGATGATGAAGTACATGGCAAACACAGAGGTGATGATTAAAAGCCAAGCAGTGGCTATTAAAAATCTAGAAACTCGAATGGGTCAGATGGCGAGCATTCTTAATAATAGACCCCATGTTTCATTTCCAAGTACCACAAAGGCAAATCCAAGAAGAGAAGGGAAGGAACAATGTCAGGCGATCACACTAAGGTCTGGGAAACAGGTTGCAGGAAATCATCGAAGTCTTGCTTGCCATGAAAGAAAAAGTTATTTGAGAAGAAAGAAAATAATGAAGGTTCTGGACAACAGCAGGAAGAGGATAACATAGCAGGTTCAGTTGAGAAGCCCGAAAATAAAATACCACTAGTTCACCCTCCGGTTCCTTATCCATAGAGATTGAATAAGCAGAGGGAAGACATGCAATTCAGTAAGTTCTTAGAGGTCTTTAAAAAGCTGCAGATAAACATACCTTTCGCTGAGGCATTGGAATAGATGCCTAGTTATACAAAGTTTATGAAGGGTATCTTGTCAAGGAAGAAGAGATTAGAAGATTTCGAGACAGTAGCCTTGACGGAGGAGTGCAGTGCAGTGCTTCAGCGCAAATTACCTCCAAAGCTAAAGGATTCGGGTAGTTTCACAATTCCATGCACAATCGAAAAGATGAGCTTCAGTAAATTTATGTGTGATCTTGGGGCAAGAATCAATTTGATGCCCTTGTCAGTATTCAGTCAGTTGGGATTACCGGCTCCAAGACCGACTAATATTTCTTTACAGCTAGTTGACAGATCCATTACTTATCCACAAAGAATTGTTGAAGATGTATTGGTAAAAGTGGATAAATTCATCTTTCAGGCTGATTTCATCATTTTAGATTATGAAGAAGATAGAAGTATACCAATCATACTAGGAAGACCATTCCTAGCCACAAGAAGGACCTTGATAGACGTTCAGAAAGGGGAACTCACTATGTGTGTTCATGATCAGGAGGTTACCTTTAACGTATTTAAGGCAATGAAGTTTCCGACATATGAAGAGGAATGCTTCAGGGTTGATTTGGTGGACCAGGTCTTAAATGATGAAGTAGAGAGTTTGATGGGTCATGAACCGTTGAGAAGTGTTATTGCTAAAAATTTAGAATTGGAGGATGAGGAATTTGAAGAACTTGTGCAATTTCTTGATACTACTCCACAATTCAGAAAATTCAAAACTCCTGTTGAGCCATTGAAGAAAGATGGAGAGACGTCAGTAAAATTAAAGCCATCTCTTGAGACACCTCCAGAACTTGAATTGAAACCACTTCCAGACCATTTGAGGTATGCATTTTTAAATATCAAAGTTACCTGTGATTATTTCTTCTGCACTAACATCTTTTCAAGAAGAAAAATTGCTACGAGTTCTTAGAGAGTTCAAGTCAGCTATTGGATGGACTATAGCAGATATAAAAGGGATCAACCCTTCTTTTTGCATGCATAAGATCCTATTGGAAGATGATAGTAAGCCGTCAGTAGAGCAACAAAGAAGACTTAATCCGATCATGAAGGAAGTGGTCAAGAAAGAAGTATTGAAATGGTTGGATGCAGGCATAATTTATCCGATTTCAGATAGTTCATGTGTGACGCCCCCAAAATAGATATACATCACCCATCTTGAGTCGCCAAATACATGGTATAAAATACAAAAACAACTCAATTATACAACCGTCGTGTAGTATACGACAATACATAGCTGAGAGTTTAAACCGAATTATTGCCTTCTAGACAATATCCACTCTTAAATAGAGTGCTCATTACATTTATTGTCACACTATTTTATAGAATAGTGAGGACTACTAATACACCATCTCGGACTATCACTCTGTTCCTCGACTAGTCCCGGCTACGTTCTCATTTCCTGAAGAGAACAATGAAAGGAAAAGGGTGAGCTCAACTAGCCCAGTAAGAAATATTATGACTAAGATAATGCAGAATAAATTATCATTAGTCTTCAACAATGTTAAACTGATAAAATACAATAGACAACAAGTTTAACTGCAGCGGAATAAGCAATCCATTAGAAGAGTTAAGTAGAGCATGATATCTACTATCTTCTATGATTTAAAATGTTTTCATCAATTTTTATCGCTGAGACTCAGCTTAATAAATAAAATCGAATCATCCCTGCATCACGGCCAAGGATATTCATGTAATCATCAATGGTCATAATTATACCGAATAATCCCTGGTCATAATCATACCACAACTGTCCATCAATGAACTACAGGCCAATGAGGACTTTCACCACATTCATTTGTCACATTATGGTCATGATTATACCAAAAATCCCTGGTCATAATCATACCAAGTCAATCTATGCACGTAAGCCAAAGATGACTTTCATCACAATATAAACATGAGGATGATGATAATGATATAAGCATTAATCAAACAAAACCAAGGATAAATATTAAAGACTTTAAATTTATCCAAATATCATCAATCACTTAATAAACTCATAATCTAATATTATTAATATTATAACAATATTTTAATCACTCCCTAAACTTATAAACAATTTATTTTAATTGTTTACACTTTACCAAATAATGCATTTAATTATTCAAAACATGCCATACTCCTAAGATTTCAACACCAATGATCAAATACCTCATCAAAATTCTGCATATATCTTATATAGGATTTCCATGCCATAAAATCCTATTTTCCAATTTTGTTACTTCACATAACGTATTTAATTTATTTACTCATAACTAGTTCATTTTCATGAAAAATACCAAATCAGTCTCAAAAATATTTTTTTTTTGGGATTTAGTAGAATATAGTCCCATATTGAACATATATTTTTCTCGGAATTTTTAAAATTCATTTACTATTTTTCATATGGCCAAAACTGTGACGCTCCCAAAATAGGTATACATCACCCATTCTGAGTTGTCAATACATGGTACAGAAACAACTACAACTTTATTATTACAACAATAAAACTGTGAGTTTGAATACAAATATTATCTTCTAGACAATATCTATACTCAGATAAATCCTCATCACATTTATTGATACATTATTTTACAAAAATGGTGAGGACTACTAAATAACTCTCTCTAGAACTTTCATTCCATACCCCGACTCGTACTCGCTATATTCTCGCCTCGAGGAGAAGAAAAATGGAACAAAAAGGAAAAGGGTGAGCTCAACTATCCCAAAGAAAGAATATTATGACTAAATAATATACAACAAATTATCGTTAGTCTTCAACAGGGAAAAATCTAATAGAATCTGATAGACAACAAATTTTAAATCAATATTCGCAGTTGAAATAATAATTCATTAGAAGAGTTAAGTAGAGAATGCAAACTACTATCTTCTATGTATGAATTAAAAGTTCATTGTCTATCTTTTATCACTGTAACATCAATCAATATATATCCGGAATCAAATATTCATCTTTGCACTACAAAAGCCAAAATATTATTCATTAATTGGTCATGTTCATCTAAACACTGTTCATCTTTGCACTACAGGCCAAAGATATTCTTGAGAAATCATTCATCTTTGCACTCTGAGGCCAAAGATATTCAATAATATCATCATTTAAGATCGAGGATGATGAAAATATTTTTAAAGCGAATCCGGTGAAACAAAATGACAAGGATTAAGGATTAAGGATTCGTACTTTGTTTTATCCATGTCCAAAAATACCTCAAAAATAATTATAGTGGTGTAAAATTCAAGAATGATCAAAACATGGATACAATCAAAGCTAGTATCCGAATAGATATTTTAGACGAAAAGAAAATTTTTATTTTTCAATGAATAGTGCCAGATTCGTGAATAATAATCAGATATCGTGAATAGTCTTAGTATCGTGAATAGTAACTCAGACACCAAAAGTTCCAAATTTGATAAAAACTTTGGATCAATATTTCAACATAATGATATTGAAGAAATAATATCATTCTGAAAAAAATAATAATATCCCTTACCTCACAAAAGAAGTGATTTAGTTAAAAACAGGATATAAATTTATGACTTGAACTTGCCAGAGTATAGCAATACTCAAAGTATACTCAAAATACTCACAAGAATACGCTCGATAATATAGAGAGAGAAAACTTGATTTACGGTGTAATTTTAATTCTAACCTAAGCACCCTATTTATAGGAAATTGCTTAGAACACCAAAGCGAGAAAATTTAATTTAATATTATTATATATATCAAAATTCCTACGCCACTCTTGAAATCTGATTTCAGCTCAATAAGCACATGCGACCTTCTAGAAAAAGTAAGAAAAACGTTTTTCTAATTTAAAATAATTTAAACTTCCAAAAATCAATTATTTCAGAGCTTCGGAACTTTAATAATTCACAATAAATAGCCCTTTTGTCAGAAAAATTGAATCTCGCGATTTTTTATAGGAAATTCAATTCTCTACAACTTTTGTAAGAAAGTTTTTCCAAATTCCAAATAGAATTGACCGAAATCCACAAAGCAGACGATTTTACATCTATAATCAAATTTCAAATTCGATAAATGAGGTCCACCGAGCATGTTTAACATGTTTTAAACATTTATTGCAACAAAAATACTAAATCCTCCTCGTATACTCATATATCCCACATTCGTTGTAAAAATATCACCATTATTATATTATTAAAATATAATAATATATTTAAATGAATTAATTTATCGAAAAAGATAAAATTTCAATTTTCAACAATTGTCACATTAAAATTTTCTCCATCTATATCCACATAAAATCAATATTTTTCTCATCATATGAATCAATAATTAATTATTCACAAATAATATTACAGAATCACAATATTGACAAATGTGAGTTCCCAAGAAAGAGGGGGCTTTCAATAGGAATTTTCTCCTCTTGGCGTTGCAATTAGGTGACCAAACCTCTCCTTGAGCAGAACTTTCTAGACATTGCCAATAATGTTATCTAATAATATTATTTAGGATAATATGAATTATTGCTTCGATAATGAAAAATATTGTGTAATGACAATTATTGAAACAACAGCAATATAAAATATCAACGCAACAATTATTAAATCAATAAAATAAAATACTGATCAGTAATTACTGTAACCATTATTGAGTAGTGCCTTCTTACGTAAGAATCAATAATTGGTGCAATACCGTGTGCTACTGTGTGTTAACCACCGAGTATTTTAATAGTATTAATGTAAGAATAACTACGCCGTTATTTTTAAACAACTTATATTTGTCGTTTTCTTCATCCAATCGCTTTCTAGTTATAGGGCCCACACATGGTCGCTGCTGGTCGCATGCGAATATTCTCAAGCGATCACGAATATTCCACGACCAAACGAATATTCACAACAATGATGAATATTTTATAACCACTTGCTTATTTTGAAATATTTGCGTATTTTACCCATAACTATCCACATTAATCAAATCAACCCTTACTATTTCAAAATAATAAATAGAGAAAATTAAATTTCATTAATAATAAGTTGGGGTCTTACAAAAACTGGCGAATATTTAAACATTTATCATAAACTGTACTTTTGTCCAAAAATTCTAAAATTTACAGAGTATACTTCTGTTATATATATGTACTCCCAATAAAAATTTCACTAATTTTGTAGTTAACCAGAAGGAGTTATAAGGGTTTACTTTTAAAATAGTCTTTTCCCATAAAATTCATAACTCCTAATCTATAAATCCAAAAATCGCCATTTTTGGACACAATCTAGAAAACTCAACAAATCATCATTTCAAATTTTTCCAGAATTTTTGAGTGTCAGAAAAATTACGAAACTGCAAATGGATTTTTACCCGCCATGCGGTAATCCACGTAGGCAGATCATTTCCACAATTTAATAAGGAATGAATACGAAGGATCATTCACCATGCATGTGGTAATCCACATAGACATGCTATTCCAACAGAATAATAAAGATTGGAATAACAGAAGAATTCACCATGCATGAGATAGACCGCACAGACAGGTTATTCCAACAGAATAATAAATAATGGAACCAGGTTATGCGTAAACGCACAGACAGGATATTCCGACAGAATAATAAATAATGGAACCAGGTCATGCATAAACGCACAGACGGGATATTCCGACTGAATAATAAAGAATGGAATAATAGAAGAATTTCATTATGTATGCGGTACTTCGCATAGACAGGTTATTCCAACATAACAATAAAGAATGGAATAACAAAAGAATTTCACCATATATACGGTAGTCCGCATATACAAGTTATTCCAATAGAATAATATACAAAGCAGTGCCGAACTCCTCGTGGGCATGAAAACCATCTGAGGAAATGTGACGCCCCCAAATCCGGGTTACCTGACCCCCGAGTTTGGTGCTCACAATCCACAATATAAATAACATTTAACTACCCATAATATATAGATAGTAACATACATAAGTCTTTATCAGAGATTTATAATACATTACCCAGGTTCTCTAACCTTAACATTACAAACATACCCTTTAGATATACAAAAGGGTTTACAAACATAACATAATAATAATGCTATTCATAACTAATTTATTACAACGCCTTTGCCTTTGTCCTTTGCAGCACCTCCTGCAACTTCGTCCCTAGCTGAAAAGTTTTATTTAGCAAGGGTGAGCAAAACAACAGACTATCTATTTTGATAGAATGAAACCAAAGTTTGGGGAACTTTGAAATAGCTGAACAAATCGTTATTCAATAACAAGTCTTCTCGTATTCTATACAACACAATAATTCAATAATGAAAGAGTATAACGCTTTCAAAGTTTCTACGATATTCTAATGAATAATCAAGAATCAATACTACGAAATAGCAAAGTGGAATGTTTTCCAGATTTATGCTGAGTGATCACACAAGATCTTGAACTTATCTTCTCGGGTAGATATCAAAGATTTACTTTGATATATACTCGTGTGTATCGATAACCATAAAGATTAAATCATACCCCTCTGCAAGTACTTGGAGCCGGCCAACTCCTTGTACCTAATACATTGGAATAACACATGCATGCGATTACATCACATGCCTGGTGATTTCTTTTCTTATTCCATTCTTTATTATACTTAGTTGGTTAAAGTTTTGGCTTTTATACTCCATGAAATTAGTGGAATATCCTTAATATTTGTGCTTCATCCAGTATCTTTTCATGGAAATATTCTTACGAGCATTCTTGAGTTTTACCCACAAAGCGATATCATGTTGACAATTTGGACGTTATTGGTTCTGGATAAATTAATTCTTGAACTTGTTTTATTGAATTCTTATATCATTGTCATCATCCTCATGTTTATATTATGTTGAAAGTCATCTGTATCCTGTAGTGCATAGATGGACTTGGTATGATTATGATCAGGGATTAATCAGTATAATCATGACCGTAATGTTACAAATGATGTGGTAAAAGTCCTCATTGGCCCGTAGTGCATTGATGGACAGTTGTTGGCATGATCATGACCATTAATGAATACACGAATATCCTTGGCCTGTAGTGCATGGATAATTTGTGGTTGTGATACTAATGAATATCCTTGGCCGTAGTACAGGGATGATGTAGATTATTTATTGTTTGAGTCCCGATGATAAAAGTGATGAAAAACCTTTTAAATCATAAAAGATAGTAGATTTTATTATCTACTTGACTCTTTTAATGGATTGCTTGTTCATTGCAGATTAAACTTGATGTTTGTTATATTGTATCGGTTTAACTTAACTTTGTTGAAGGCTATCGATAATTTATTCGTATTATCTTAGTCATAATATTTCTTCTTTGGGCTAGTTGAGCTCACCCTTTTACTTTCATTGTTCTCTTGAGAGAAAATGAGAGCGTGGCGAGGGACTAGTCTGGGGAACAGTGACGGTCCGATAATAGCATTAGTAGTCCTCACTATTACATTAAATAGTGTGATAATAAATGTAATGGGGACTCAATTGAGTGTGGATATTATCTAGATGACAATATTTGTATTAAAACTCGCAGCATATGTTTTGTCGTATTTTACACGACTGTTGTATAATTAAGTTGTATTTAAATTTTATACCATGTATTTGGCGATTCAAGATAGGTGATGTATACCTATTTTGGGGGCGTCACATAAGTCTTATTACAACATGATAATATTAAAGTCCTAGCGCAAAAGAACAAAGCTATTATGTAGCCTTGCCCTTACCCTTGTCCTCTTTGCTGGAAGGTTCACCACGTTTTGCCTTAACTGAAAGTTTTAAGGAAAGCAAGAACGAGCAACAATTTTGCCCAGGAAGTAATATCGCAATAAGGGTGAACAGTTATAAAGTTCAAATCTTAAGGGTATGACAGCGAATAATAGTTCAGGAATTATAAAAAACTCTCAATAAAGGTCGCTATGGACTGAAAGATATCAATAAGATCAAAGAGTTAATCATATCATGGTTCAAGAATAATGAACACTGAGCAGTCACTAGGGACTAAGAACTCCTGCTAGAATTAACAGTATTATACTAAAAAACCAATAAAAACAAGTATAACAAGTGATTAGCCTAAGTACCCTACGTTATGTATAACATTTAAACATATTAGTATGTGCACACATTGGTTCCCTGACAATTATAAAATTTCCCCATCAATGAGGGTTGTTTATCTTAGTAGATTTACAAGAGTCCGCACCGAGTCAATTGGTTTGGATAGCTTTCTAACATATGATAATTGTCTAGCCGAATCAATGGCTTAGACAACTTTTATAATGCATTTAAGAACGATAAGTTCAATACTTGCAACAACATCAAGATATACAATTGATTTTCGAATAGTAATAGATATTTGCTCGATGTAAATGTGGTCGATATGGCAATAATTCGGAATTATATAATATATAAAGCGTAAAGAGTTTAGGGAACTTGCATTCAATGTGAAAATCAAATGAAGTGAGAGAACTTGCCTTAAGCGTAGATTACCAAATCTATACCTTATCAACACTTTGAAATCCTAATGTAATTATGTATACAACATCTCTATTAGTTACACAATTCTATAAGTCAATAATCTCACACAGATTCGATCACATAAGTCAACAACATACATTCATTACTATCTTGACAACGTAAATAGAATGTCACATTAGTATGCTATCACACCACATAGTTATATAATCAACATCTATTTAGCTTGTAGAAAAGTAATACGAAAGTTTGTATAAATCTTTAGATTCTTGGTTGCACATGGCCATTATGTATTAGAATTCTTTAAACATCATGAAAATCATGTATTTAAGACTAAAAATAGTATAACATACATTTTGTAAGTTTACAGATTACAAACCAATCACCAGACCAAACTAAACTATAGGAGGGTGAATGAGGCTGTAGTTGAAGCTTAGAGGCAGGCAAGAACTTCTGCCGTCCTGGCCGAACAGAGTTGAACTTTGCTCTCCCTGTGCTGTCTCATCCCAAAGCATACATGGATATTAACACATAGCATAAACACATATTTAATAGTTTGCATGCTCTTAAGGTTTATCCAAGTTCAACTTTACATGTTATAGTTTTAAGTTAGTATCTCTAATGAATTAAGGCCATTTAAGGTCATGAAATCATGAGGACTACTATGTTCACCATGTATCCATGTAAGGAAATCATGAAATCAGTTAGTATGCATGCTCATAAAGGTTTTCATCATATACACATAACTAGCACAATTTATTGCTTTAAAACATGTCTAATTCATGCTTGACTAACTTTCATTGCGTCTAACCAAGATGGACGTACGTATGTGTTATGTGTAGTCACATATGGAGTATTAATCATACATGCTCTAAGTTCAGAACGTACACAACATCATGTTCCTAATATTAGTTTACAACACATCCAAGTTTGCTTTTAAAAGTTATTTGAACCTAAGCTAAAGTATTTCTTAATACATGCATATCATGTTGAATCACATTTCATGCATAGCTAAACCATTTACACATGCTCACAAAATTAGAAATGAGACATTATTAGTTTCATCAAGGTTCATTTCTAAAGCTCCAAGTCTTCTTTAGAAAACACATACTAATGCAAGTTAAGGTAATCATGTTATACAAAGGGACTTAGGTGCACAATTTAGGTCTATTTTCATACATATTTAGGTCTTATTACATTGCTAGAACTACCACACTACATCAGAAGTCAAAACTTAAGACTGATGCACGACACATCTCAAGGCAATTCAATCAGTAGGGAGCCAATGGCAATGCATACCATCCCTAGAGAGCTCAGAAGGATCTCCGCTTCTACAAAACTCAGAACCAACCGTAAATTCCCTTAAATTAATACACTTAAACCAACCACATTGCTTTCATATATGCATACAAAATTAGTTAACATCTAGACATCAACTTACAATCCAATTTACAAGAGATTCTATGAAATTCTAGGAATTTGAAATAATTGAATGTAAGAGCACCGTTTAAGAAAAACTACCTCTGTTGAAGCTTACAAATGGAAATTCTTCCAATCTTAGATTGTTCCTTCTCAATTACTAGACTCACACTATATATGAACTTAACGGAGAACTCAGTAACGTGAATTGAGAAGAAGAGCTTACAATTTATAGAGAATTCATTGTCCAATTTTGGGTTTTGCACTTTGAATTAATCCAAGATAAAGAAGAAAAATCCAATGGGTTGAGAGGGTTTAGTGAAAAGAAATTACCAACTTCCTCTCCTCCCTTCTTCTCATCATCATTACAGCTAAAAAGTCTGAGTTTGGAAAAGGAGAGAATAGGCTAGGCCAATAGCCAATAACGTGAATGAAAAAGAAATGGTTTACTGATTTTGGGAAAAAGCTCTCTTAACACTCAGCATTTGAAAATTGGCTATTAGCTTATTAAGTTTTAATTCCTTTTTGGCTTATTAGTTCACATTTGATGACTTAATGTTATTTCTTAGACTTTAGTCATGGACACATATACACATAATCATATAATCCATGTACATTTAACTTAGATAAAATAAAGTAGTTGGGTATTATTAACCTGGTATTCTCTATAAATATTTTTTTACACACACTCCCATATTATAGAAATATTCAATAGTAAATGTTTATTTTTCTAACATTCGACTTCTTCCCGAATTTCTAAGATGCACAATTAAGTAATTCTTTCTATATTAAAATGTCACACATGATTCTATTTTACTACTTAGTACTCCATACCAATCAATTTAATCTTATCATATGATTTCAATAATGTCACACATTACAATAATGTCCCATATAATATCCACAGTAATAACCAACTTTTCCAAATCGCCATCTTGGGCGTATTTCACGATTTATCTTTACTGAGGAAGGAAGCAGCAATTGCGTCGATCCTGGCGATTGCCAAACTAGTTTAGCTACTTTCTAATTCCAACCTCTACCACTGTCAACGTCAGGATTTTTATTTGTCCCTTTCTGTTCTTGTCTTTTGGTGCACCCCAAGGAGACGTACTAGGACAAATGAAACCTATGTCTAACGATTCCTGCAGTTGGGTTTTTAACTCCTGAAGTTCAATAGGAGCCATTCGATATGGGCTTTGGAAATGGGTTTTGTACCGGTTTCAAGATCTATACAAAATTTAATTTCACGCTCTAGGGGTAGGCCAGGAAGTTCTTCAGGGAATACGTCAGGAAATTCATTAACAATAGAAATATCATTCAAAACTGACGTATTATTGTTTAGATCCGTGACATAAGCTAAGAAAGCTTGACATCCATTTTTAATAAACGAATAGCTTTATGGGTTGAGATGACAGTGATGGATTTTAATGGTTTGGTTGCTTGAATTCACATAATAGGTTGGTTAGGAATATGAAAGCTAACAACCTTACAAAAAAATCAATTTTAGCATGATGAGTAGTTAACCAATCAATCCCTAAAATCACATCAAATGCAAGTATTTTCAAAGAAATAAGATCGACAGGTAACGTGCGATTTTACTGATATGAATTAAACAAGACTTATAAACCGTGGATGTAATGAAGGTTTCTCCCAACGGAGTTTCAACAGATAAGTCAAAGTCTAATTTCTCCGGACTCAAATTTAAACGTTGAGCGCAAGTAGGAGAAATACAGGAATGGGTAGAACTGGTATCAAATAAAGTATAAACTTCGCTAGCGTTTATGATTAGCTTACCCGTGATCACCTCGTTCGGATTCCTCGCTTTTTGGGAGGTTACGACAAATGCTCTCTCTTGAACTACCGGTTTTGTCTTGTCTGCGACACCTTTTTATGCCTCCATCCCAGCTGGACTTGACTTTGGTGCACGATAAAATCGGGCTAGGTGACCTTCTTTTCCATAATTGTAACATGCTTTGGACTGCATCGTGCAGTTTGGACTTATGTGTCCTTCCCCTCCACATTTGTAACATACGACCGATGGTCGTTCTCCTTCCTTAACAACGGGTGCTGGTGCTAACGTCTTTCCATCTTTGCTGAACCTTCTCTTCTTAAACTTTCCACTCCTATTGTCTTGGCAATGATTACCACCGAAGTGGTTATCATTTCTGGCATGTTGATTCCCTCCACGTTTGTTGTCACCGCTTTGATGACTGCTACCACTAGTATTATCGACTTGTTGGTTGCTCTCTCTTGGTTGGGTTGACTCATTATCGCGCTCCAATAACTGAGCCCTATTCATAATATCTGAATACAAACACAGTTTATGAGAGATAAGGTATTGACGTATCTCGAGTTTCAAACCTCTTAGAAACATCTGCGTCATTCTCTCCTCATTATCAACCAAGTGGGATAAAAACCGAGACAACTCGGCAAACTTAGCTTCATACTGCGCCACGGTCATATTGTTTTACTCAAGCTTGATGAACTCTACCTCCTTTATGTGACGAATACTTTCAGGAAAGTACTTGTCGTTGAACAGCTCTTGGAACTTCTCCCAAGACATCTTCAGTGCGGCAGATTGAGTATGCTTCTGATTCCCACCGATGTCGCCTCGCACCTTATAACATGAAGGTGGCAAAGGAACCTTTTGCTCCTCGAGCATCTCAAGACATCAAATATCTTGTTGATCTGCTTTATCCACGTCTCCGCCTTAAGTGGTTTTGGCTCTCCAAAAAACTTCGGTGGTCCCAGCTCCTTGAACTGCTTAGCAGTGACCGTCTGAGAGTTGTCAGTGTTTCCACTTGTATTTTGGACAGGAGCCGCCTTCACCTGATGTTGCATGAATTGCATAAAGCCTCTGACCATCCCATCGTTCACCATTTCATCGGTGTTATTGTTTTTATGAGGATTATTGTCTTCTTGTTGCACATTACCCTGGGCATTGATCATTGGTAACTCAACGGTCTCATGTGCTTCATTGCTTATCTCAACATTTTCGGATGCCATTTTCAAATACTGAAACAAAACAAGGGTTAATTAACATATCACATATTATCCCTATACTCCGACCGACTAATTAAATACCAAATAAACTTAGGTAGGTCATACTAGCGAAGGAATTCCCCGTCTCTCCCCTCCTAGTTCTTATCTCACATCTCAGCTAGGGATCATATCCCTAAGCTTTGATACCAACTGTGATGCCCCCAAAATAGGTATAAATTATCTATTCTAAGTCTCCAAATACATGGTACAAAAATACAAATACAACTTAATAATACAACTGTCGTGTAAAATACGACAAAACATAAACTGAGAGTTTTAATAAGAATATTGTCATCTAGACAATATCCACACTCAATGGAGTCCTCATTACTTTTATTGTCACACTATTTAATAGAATAGTGAGGACTACTAATGCTATCATCTGGACCATCACTCCTTTCCTGACTCGTCCCAGCTATATTCTCATTTCGAAGAGAATAAAGAAAAGAAAGGGTGAGCTCAACTAGCCCAAAGAAGAAATATTATGACTAAGATAATGCAGAATAAATTATCAATAGTCTTCAACAATGTTAAACTGCTAAAATACAATAGACATCAAGTTTAACTGCAGCGGAACTAGCAATCCATTAGAAGAGTTAAGTAGAGAATAAAATCTACTATCTTCTATGGTATAAAATGTTTTCATCAATTTTGATCGCTGAGACTCAGCTTAATAAATAAAACACACCCTCTAATCATCCTTGTACTATGGGCCAAGGATATTCATTAAATCATCAATGGTCATGACTATACCGAACAATCCCTGGTCATAATCATACCATAAACTGTCCATCAATCCATTACAGGCCATTGAGGACTTTTACCATATCATTTATGACATTTCAAGTCATGATTATACCGAATGATCCCTGGTCATAATCATACTAATTCCATCTATGCACGTAAGCCAAAGATGACTTTCATTATAATATAAGCATGAGGATGATGACAATGACATAATAATTCAATAAAACAAGTTCAAGAATTAATTTATCTAGAAATTAACATGATACTTCTTTGTGGAGTAAAATTCAAGAATGCTCAGAAGAATATTTCCATGAAAAGATACTGGATGAAGCGCAAATATCAAGGATATTCCACTAATTTCATGGAGTATAGAAGCTAAAACTTTAAACGGTCGAGTATAATAGAGTATATGAAAGCGCAAATGGATTTTCACACCGCCATGCGGTAATCCGTATCTGAGATCATTTCCACAATTTAATAAGGAATGAATACAAAGGATCATTCACCATGCATGTGGTAATCCACATGCAGCGAGTTATTTCAATGAGAATAATAAAGAATGGAATAATGAAGGATTCACCATGCGTGCGATAGACTTCACAGACAGGTTATTCCCAACAGAATAATAAATAATGGAACTAGGTCCGGCGTAAACGCACAAATAGGATATTCAGACAAAAGAATAAATAATGGAACTAGATGCAGGCGTGAAATGCACGCATGCGGGATATTGAGACGAGAATAATACATAATGGAACCGAGTCCGTAAAACGCATACGCAGAAGATATTCCGGCGAATAATAAAGAATGGAATAACAAATGAAATCACCCATGCATGCGATAGATCCTTGCAGCAAAAGTTATTCCAACGAGAATAATAAATAATGGAACCCAGTCCCGCGTAGAACGCATACAGACGAGGATATTCAATGTAATAATAATGAACAAAATAATAGAAGAATTTCACCATGTATGCGGTACTCCGCATAAATAGGTTATTCCAACATAATAATAAAGAATGGAATAACAGAAGAATTTCACCATGTATGCGGTAGTTCGCATAACAGGTTATTCCAACAGAATAATAAAGAATGGAATAGCAGAAGTTCTCTTCATGAATAAGAAAGAAATAATACCCCTTACCTTAGAAGAAACTGGATATTGGAATAGAAAGGTAGCTGATTTATCTTCTTCTTTCTCTTTATAATTTCACTCTTAAGAGTTCAGTGAATTCGTAAAAAATAATGAGGGAATGAGCTTCTATTTATAGGAGAATGGACTGAATAGTAACTAATTCATGAACGATCCAGATTGATTTACTTTTAAATGGACGGTCCATATTGATTTACTATTAAAACTTAAAGCAACGGTCCATACTGATTCACTATTAAAACTTTAAACCAGCGATCCATATTGATTCATTATTATAACTTTCCACCAGCGGTCTATATTGATTAACTATTATAACTTTCCACCAGCGGTCCATATTGATTCAGTATTATAACTTCAACCAACGGTCTGAAAAATTAGCACATCTTCTCATGGAATAATATTGTACCCAAAATTGATTTGGACCGAAAAGAAATATATTTTTTGGGTGAATAGTACCTTGTGAATAGTAACTCGTGAATAGTAACTCATGAATAGTACTCTGACACGAAAAGTGCCCCGAATACCCGATTGAACAATATAACCTCCAGACATCAATTATTATCGACATAAATATCGATTTCTACTAACATTAATAATTTCCACACAATGGAACTATCAATTTCATCTTTAATCAACACGAGCTTATTCATCATCAATATTATAACTCACAATATTTAACAACCAGGTCGTTCCCATAAAAGAGGGGGCTTTCCAATAAGGATTTCTCCCTATTGGCGCGCAATTAGGTGACCAAACCTCTCATTGACAGAACTTCTAGACATTGTAAATATTACAATTTAATAATATGAATAACTTTGTCGTCTCAATTATTGATTTAATAATAATATATCATATTATGCAGATGATGTTAGGTTTGTAATATTCATGTGCGCAATCAAATTGCAAAAATAATGCGGAAACGTGTATAAATCAGAGTTTAAAATTTTACAAACCATATACCCGGATCATCCTTTATGCGCAATTATTAATTTAAACGAAAAGATAAAGAATAAAATCATACCCTTGAAGATCGAGCTTCCTCAGGTACAAGTTCACCTCCAAATCCTTTCGCGTTCAACTTGAATCCACGGGTTTGGTTCCTTCCTTTGATCAACGTTAGCCACCCATGTGTTTGGCCTCAGAGGTGATCCACCGAGGAAGAATAGGAATTCAAGAAGAAGGGTATTGGCTCAAACCCTAGTTTTTCCTATCTCTATAGAAAAAGGGGTACTCTCCAACAAATTGGAATTATGTCGTTGTAAAAGTCAACAACTCCCCTTCACCCATAATAAGACTCCTCTTATTTATAGATATGGGCCACCCACCTTAACAATTAAGGAATTGGATTTTATTTAATTAATTAAATTCTTTTAATTAATTAAGCTCCCTAATCTTATTAGGGATAATTAATTAAACTCCTTTAACTAATTTTCCCTCCTAATCCTATTAGGAATAAATGAGAGTACTTATATTAAATTAATTCCTAAACTCTTTTAGAAATTAAAATAATAATAATTGTAATAATATTAATAAGACTCCTCTTATTAATTTATATTTAATATTTCTAAAATATTAAATAATAAATATTAAGCTATTTAATTTATTCTATCACCATAGATTAAATTAAATATACTTAACTATATATTATTACGATTATGCCATTAACTTCTTAAATAATTATTCTTCCTTTTTTATGGTGTGACCCTTTAGGTTCTCCATATTAAACCGGTTGTGAATAAATCAATTAGAACAATTCTAATCTTATTTAAATAAATAAATTAAACAATTAATTTATTTAAATAAATAATATTTATTCTACTGATAGGGATAAGCCTCCTAGCGATCGGCGACTTTCCGGATAATATAGATTTCAACATTAATCATTAAAGAACCTTTGAGTAAATAGTTATCGCACAATTCAATCCTTCCACCATACAATGTCCCAATTAAATATAAGACATGGAATTCTTTGTCAAGTCTTATTTTATTTAATTATATGTATTTCGATCCTTAAATGCACAACTCCAAATAATGCAAATTAGAAACTCCTTTCTAATTTCATTACGCCGCCAACCCGGACTCTTTGGGTTGTCATTTATCGAATCACATAGGACATTTCTCTTCTTTTATTAGAAGTGGTAGATTCTTTATTGATCATACATTATCTCCATGTACAACTTATTATACCTAAGCATACCCTTTGATATACCCTAAGGGTCTTAAGGAATAAGTCAAAGTATAACTCATCATACACAAGATACTATGATGATCTCAAGTCCAAGGATTACTTGTCTACTATCACTACTGAGGAATTCCTATTGACAGCAAATAAAACTCCATTAGGTATTCCTTAGCGAGCCGCGTTCGATTGAACTTATTCTCTAATAAGCACCTACATACTTGCTTTAGTGTCTCCACACAAATGATCATAAGATCAATCATCCTCATCCAATGAGCAAGCAACGTATGTACCCAATCTATCCAGATTCACTAATCCCCAATTTAGTAATCCAATGATTGGGAACTATTTTAGTTTTAAGCTTTCTAAGAATTTAGATCTCATTAGAATGATTATCATCATTATTCTAAAAGCATTGCTCAAAACTATGGGTTTATCACATATTTTAAAACAAAGATCATGTAGATAATTAAAAGCCTTTAATAAATTAATACTTTTTATTAATAAATGAATAAGATTGTTACAAAGTATATGCTTTATCATCAAACATGATTGGCTTGTGTGCATACTACTTTCAATCTCCCACTTGCACTAAAGCCAATCGTCATGGTATCTCATACTACTCTTCTTCTCTAAGTGGCGATTATCCCTTTGTTGGATAAGCTTTAGTTAATGGATATGTAATGTTGTTCTTGAGAGTCCACCATCTCTATAGTGATTTCCCATCTCTCGATGATTCTTATAATCAAATGAAAGTGCCACAACACATGTTTAGATCCAAGATGAGACTTAGGAACTATTCCTAGTTACGTAATGAACTTTTAATCCAAACAATCAACTTGCGACTTCATTTATAGCTATATACTTTGTCTTTATCACTAAACCAAAGAACTCTTTCTTTGTTTGGAACCTTTCCAATTCATTTGACTCTTTGTTCAAGGTAACACTTTACCTTAAAGTGGATTTTCTGTCATCTTGGTCTGTCTGAAAAACTTGAGTCTGTTAAGCCCTATAGTTTTAATTTAGACCCACCATAAATATGATCACATCCTTAGTGTCGGTTAAGCACTTTAAGATGTTTTTCACTGACTCACAGTGAACTTCTCCAGAATATGACTGATCAACATCAGGTCTTGTATATTTCATTGCATACATGATTGTCACTCATGCGATCTCTCTTCTTTTAATAGTTTGTGGGGACTATTAAGAGAGATACACTCCATGGCTCATCAACATGAAACATCTCTTGGAGCTTGCCATGCTAAACGACTTTAGCATCAAATGAATATACGTTCCTTGGGTTAAGTTGAGCATCCTCTTAAATCTATCTATATAGATTTATATCCCCAATTAAGATACTCTTCCAAATCATTCATGGAGGAATGTATAGACAACTTTATCTTTACTGATAGTAGCATTGGTATGTAATTCCTCATCCGTAGTATATCAACATATAATACTAGAAATTTCAAGACGCTCCCACTGACCCTTTTGTACACACTAGAACTCTTACCTCATCGTATGTAACTCTGGATCATCATCTTCTATGATGTGTACCTCATCATCATCATCTATGATGAATCCATACCTCCCAGGTATCTTCGGTACAATTCCAGATTTACGATTCAGTTGTGGTATAATAGGTCTATCTACAGGTTCCTCTTATTTGACTTATAGTATTTTGTGGTTCTTGAACTCTTCAAGATCTATTATCCTCCCACTAGCCCCTTCGATGATAAACACATTTATCTTAGAAGGTAGCGTGTTCATAACAAAACACCTTTTTGCTAAGTAGGATTATAGAACATATACCCTAAACTTACTTTAGGATGTCCCACAAATTGACACTTATAAAATCTTGTCCCAACCTTATCCTTTGAAACCTTTTTACATAAGTTGGACAACTCCTTATCTTAACATACTTAAGATTAGGAATCCTCCCTGTCCATAACTTTTATGGAGTCTTGGGGCTGGATTTTGAGGTTACCTTTTCGTAGATATGCAACCATTTCTAGGACATGATCCTAGAAGGATACTGGAATGTCGGTAAAATCATTATGGACCGCACCATGTCCAACAAGGTATGATTTTTCATTCAGATACATCAATCAATTATTGCGTATCAGGATGTGTCCATTATGAGAAAACTATTTGAGATGATCTAAAAACTTATTGCACAAGTATTTATTCCTTGATCTAATCAAAGAATCTTAATACTTTGTCAATTTGTTTCAATTTTGAATTCTTTGAACCTTTCAAATAATTCACACTTGTATATTAGCAAATACACACATTCAACTCTTTGAATGATCATCTCCTTTTCTTATACTAATTTGTTCAATATGCAAAATTATTTTCATGTAAGTCAAGTATTCAAAATTTATTAAGTAATATTCCAGTTCTATACAAAACATTATTATTATAAATAGAACAACAATTGTTCTTAATTATAATACCAAAGATTTCATTGTCCAACAATAAAATGGAAATAATATTTTTAACAAGAACTGGAATACAATAACAACTTATTGACTTAATAGATTTGCCCGTAGGCATTGCTAAACTATAAGTTTCTATGGCTAATGTTGCAATCTTTGCTTCATTTTCCACACATAGGATTACTTATATTTGTTTAGCTTTCTACTATTTGGTCCTTTCATAAATCTATATTTATGATAACCAAAGTCGGTATCCAATACCCAAGTAGAACCTTGACTTAAAAGAAAATTTATTTTAAATCATGAACAAATTTGTATTTATGGCTTAGAAACTTCACTAAGCTTCTTTGGTTAGCCTCTGCAAGATGCTTCTCGCAGATTTCTTTCCGATTGTCCATGCTTATTGCGGTGGAAGCAAACTCCTTTGCTATCCGTGTCGCTTTTGCTCTTATTATCCTTTGTTTACGCCTTTCTGTTTACCTTCTTTGAATCGTTCTTCTTTTCAGAAGATCCTTTGGCCCCTACCAGTAAGACATGGTCTTTCTTGGTTGGAAAGTGACTCTCAACATTTTTCAACATGTTAAGCAAATCAGCAAAGCTGATATCTAGCTTGTTCATATGAAAAATTCACAACAATTGTGAAAGGAGTCCGGGAGTGAGTGCAAGATCAAATCTTGGCTCAACTCTCCATCCATGATAAAACTCGTTGTCCTAATTGATTAATCAAATTGATAATGTTAAGGACTTTTATCTGTACTGTAGTGTCATCGATTATTCTAGATCGGAAGAGCTCCTTAGATATCTGATATCTATCAGTCCTACTTTTCTCACCATCAACTACTTGATGTGCAGGAATATAGTAGGAGCATCCATAGTTTCATCACGCCGTGTTTGAAGCTCGTTACTCATGGATGCGAGCATGATGCATCGAGTTAATCTGTGCATCATCTTGCCACTTTCTAAAAGTAGCAATCTCTTCCTCAGAGGCATTGTCTGCAACCATTGCAGGGATAGACGTATTAAGGATATAAGATAACTTTTCAGCTATGAGAACTATTCTCAAATTCCTTGACCAATCCATTTAATTGATGCGGTTAATTTAGCATCTAATATGCTTGATGATAGTAATTTTAGACATTGTAAAATTCTGTAAATGAATTTGTAATTAACAACATTTTAACATACTTTCTTTTATTAATTACCAAAATAAATTAGGTCTTGTTTTAAATTGGTATCTCCCACTATTTTCTTCAAACTATATTACCCTCACTTATATAGTTCGGCAAAATCTAATTAAAGATTTGCTAGTGAGAATAAGGATCCCATTTCAAATGTATATAGCCTTGTGGTGACACAACAAACTATATATAAATAAATAGGTAGACAACTTTTGTCAATTACATCAACTATGCAACTCCTTGTATTTTGCCTCTTAGATTATTTTGATCAGTGGTGGCACATCAGAATCAAAATTATCCAAGTTAAGTCCGACCTAGCACTCTATATATTCAAAAAGAAAAATATCATCCTTGTGGTGACACAACAAAACAATATTGTTCAATTTTCTTTATAAGCATCAAATGTGATAAATTAACATCTTAAATACTTAATACTTGCCTTGTGGTGACACAACAAACTCATATTAAATATTTAATACTCTATTAATTTTATCATGCTAGAAGGCTGACGTTCGATATTCCAAATATCTTTGAACGCTTAGGACATAATATAAAAATTGAGGGGTTTGTTATTAATTTGTCTCATCTTGTTTTAGCGCATTTACATATATATAGAAAATACGCGTATATATTAATGAACATGCTAAGCATGTTTGCATAATATATAATATATATAGTATAATTATGCACATATAGAATACTATATTCTACCGGATTGATTATGGACTTTTATTCTAGTTTGGTTCACTAGAGCCACCAAGTGAACCAAAAGGTCAAACCCCTAGGGGTGCAAGAAATAATATTTAAATATAACTATTACATTTAAACCGGGCTCCATTACAAACGGGTCTTCAAACGCTGCGTGCTCCTTGATCTCCAATTCTTCAAAATAATTCTAATTATTCCTATTACAAAACTATTTAAAATAAATAGAAACCTTGATCGTGATCGAGGGAAGTACATAGTAGGAGATAGAATTTACATTAAGAAAAAATTAGAGAAGAAGGCACGCAGAGACCCATTTAATAAAACCCATACATTCATGCATCCAACTAAAATAAAATCCAATCATATTGGTTGATAGTCCATAATCAATCCCATTTATTATCATACACATCATCATATGCATCAATAAATAACATTCATCTCATGAATAATAAACATTTAATATATATATTGATATCATTTAATGGGAAAATTTAATTAGTATAAAATCTAATTTTTGAATCAAAATAAACTCCTTTATTTTAATCCAAATTTAAATCAAACTAAAACTATTTTATTTTAATTTATCTAATTTTGAATAAAATAAACTATTTTATTTTAATCAAAATCTTTAATCAAAATAAACTCCTTTATTTTAATTAATTATGGAATCCAATTCCATGTAAAAAATATTAAAGGAAACACGAATTTTCTTTTCCTATTCACAAATAAACTCCTTTATTTTGAATAATATGAAATCTTATTTCATATTTAAATAAACTCCTTTATTTAAGAAAACATGGATTCTCTTTCCTATTCACAAATAAACTCCTTTATTTTAAATAATATGGAATCCAATTTCAACTCTAATTAGTTATCATGGAATCCAATTCCAACTCTAATTAGTTAGCATGAAATTTAATTTTAAAATTAAAATAAACTCTTTTTTTTATTTTAAAATTAAAATAAATATTATTTTAATTATAAAATTATTAAGAATAATATATTATATATATATATATAATATATATAATATATTATAAAATAATAAAATAAATAATATATATATATATATATATATATATATATATATATATATATAAAACCGTATATAAATATATATCATATATATCATATATATATATATATATATAATGCCCGGTCCTTTATTTTCTTGAAAACGATTTCCGTGCGAAGCTGCTGGCCACGCAATCACGAAAAAGAAAAATAACTTGCATGATTAAGTAACTTGCATGCATCTGCTAATCCGTGCGCTGGAAAAAAAAATAAAAAATTCGGACCCCTTTTTTTTTTTTTTTAAAAGAGTCACGGATCCGTTTTTTTTTTTAAAATTTTATACAATAAAATTAAGCCCAATTAAATTGTTCTAAACACATATCAATATACATATCAAATTAAAACAATTAATAATTCGCATAAAGGTTTGGCTCGATGCATTTATTTGGGTTTGTAATATATTCATATATGTAATCAAATTGCATAAAAGTGCGGAAACGTGTAAAATCAGAGTTTAAAATTTTACAAACCAATTACGCGTCATCCTTTATGCGCAATTATTAATTTAAACGAAAAGATAAAGAATAAAATCATACCCTTGAAGATCGAGCTTCCTCAGGTACAAGTTCACCTCCAAATTCTTTCGCGTTCAACTTGAATCCACCGGGTTTGGTTCCTTCCTTTGATCAACGTTAGCCACCCATGTGTTTGGCCTCTAGAGGTGATCCACCAAGGAAGAATGGGAATTCAAGAAGAAGGGGTATTGGCTCAAACCCTAGTTTTTCCTATCTCTATAGAAAAAGGGGTACTCTCCAACAAATTGGAATTATGTCGTTGTAAAAGTCAACAACTCCCCTTCACCCATAATAAGACTCCTCTTATTTATAGATATGGGCCACCCACCTTAACAATTAAGGAATTGTGTTTTATTTAATTAATTAAATTCTTTTAATTAATTAAGCTCCCTAATCTTATTAGGGATAATTAATTAAACTCCTTTAACTAATTTTCCCTCCTAATCCTATTAGGAATAAATGAGAGTACTTATATTAAATTAATTCCTAAACTCTTTTAGAAATTAAAATAATAATAATTGTAATAATATTAATAAGACTCCTCTTATTAATTTATATTTAATATTTCTAAAATATTAAATAATAAATATTAAGCTATTTAATTTATTCTATCACCATAGATTAAATTAAATATACTTAACTATATTATTACGATTATGCCATTAACTTCTTAAATAATTATTCTTCCTTTTATGTGTGTGACCTTTAGGTTCTCCATATTAAATAGGTTGTGAATAAATCAATTAGAACAATTCTAATCTTATTTAAATAAATAAATTAAACAATTAATTTATTTAAATAAATAATATTTATTCTCAATAGGGATAAGCCTCCTAGCGATCAACGACTTTCCGGATAATATAGATTTCAACATTAATCATTAAAGAACCTTTGAGTAAATAGTTATCAAACAATTCAATCCTTCCACCATCTGATGTCCCAATTAAATATAATACATGGAATTCTTGTCAAGTCTTATTTTATTTAATTATATGTATTTCGATCCTTAAATGCACAACTCAAATAATGCAAATTAGAAACTCCTTTCTAATTTCATTACGGCCGCCAAGGACTCTTTGGGTTGTCATTTATCGAATCACATAGGACATTTCTCTTCTTTTATTAGAAGTGGTAGATTCTTTATTGATCATACATTATCTCCACGTATACAACTTATTATACCTAAGCATACCCTTTGATATACCCTAAGGGTCTTAAGGAATAAGTCAAAGTATAACTCATCATACACAAGATACTATGATGATCTCAAGTCCAAGGATTACTTGTCTACTACTATCACTACAGGAATTCCTATTGATGCACAAATAAAACTCCATTAGGTATTCCTTAGCGAGCCACGCGTTCAAATGAACTTATTCTCTAATAAGCACCTACATACTTGCTTTAGTGTCTCCACACAAATGATCATGAGATCAATCATCCTCATCCAATGAGCAAGCAACGTATGTACCAATCTATCCAGATTCACTAATCCCCAATTTAGTAATCCAATGATTGGGAACTATTTTAGTTTTAAGCTTTCTAAGAATTTAGATCTCATTAGAATGATCATCATCATTATTCTAAAAGCATTGCTTAAAACTATGGGTTTATCACATATTTTAAAACAGCATCATGTAGATAATTAAAAGTCTTTAATAAATTAATACTTTTTATTAATAAATGAATAAGATTGTTACAAAGTATATGCTTTATCATCAAACATGATTGGCTTGTGTGCATACTACTTTCAGATGATACTGTGATAATAATTGAATCAATAATATGAGAGATATGATGCAGCAAATACTGTAGCAATAATTCAGTATAACTGAGTGACTTCTCACGTAAGCATCAATAACCAAGTGTGCTACTATGCAACCACGCGTAGACATTTGTACTTTTACTCTTGCGTAGTTCAACAGCTTTTAATAGTAACACTTACGTAGTTATTTTTTATAAAAGATAATTACATCATTTTTCTTACTACGACAATACTTCCGTTGTGGGGTCCACCAATGATTGTGCCGTCGTACGAATATTCCCTGTTAAAACGAATATTCCCCGACCAATCAAATTTTATATAACCACTTGCTTAATTTGTAAATTTTGTAAATATTACCCACAACTATAACATTATATCATATCTACACCATAATATTTAAAAATATACTTCGACAGAAATTAATCTTTATTCATAAAAGTTGGGGTCTTACAAAAACTCCATTAGGTATTCCTTAGCGAGTCACGTTCAGTGAACTTATTCCCTAATAAACACCTAAATACTTGCTTTAGTGTATCCACACAAATGATCACGAGATCAATCATCCTCATCCAATAGGCAAGCAACGTATGTAAAAATCTATCTGGATTCACTAATCCCCTTTTTAGTAATCTATTGATTGAGAACATTTTAGTTTTAAGCTGTCTAAGAATTTAGATCTCATTAGCATGATCTCATCATGATTTTAAAAGTATTGCTTAAAACTATGGGTTTATCACATATTATTAAAACAACATCATATTGATAATCAAATACCTTTAGTAAATTAATACTTTTATTAATAAATAAATAAGATTGATTACAAAGTATATGCTTTATCATCATATATGAATGGCTTGTACGCATACTACTTTCAGGTTCTTCCTCGGAATCTGACTCTACGGAAAATGGTTCCATCTCATCCTCCTCATCCTCATCATCTATAGGGGCTACTGCCGAGATGGGCTTAGCTATCAGAGGTGCCTAATACACTACGTGTATGTCACGTGGCTCCTCCTCTACCACTCTACTGGGTCCTCCTAAGTTCGACATCCTACAACCAAAAACATAAGATAACAAATAACAATCTTCGTTAGAACACCAAAATCAAACATAAATTCATTGTGTGGAATGAAAATATATTTCATAATGCCACTAAATCTTTAGAGAAACTCTATATGAGTTTTATCTTGCTCTATCTTCTAAGTTCTTCTAAGGTTATAGTCTAAGGATTCTCGCTCCTAAGGTTTATAACCTAATGCTTTGATACCAACCTATGACGCCCCCAAATTCAGACACTCATATCTTGAATTTGGTACAACATGTACTAATTCTAATAATAAATCAAAATCTCACACAACAGATATTAGAATAATATATATTGTCATAACATAATTATTCTCGTCCCAAAGTCTCGTACCATTACTACAGCATTACAACTTAATTTAAACATAACTTAGTACATTATAATACATAAGTCTTATTACAACATGACAATATTAAACTCCTAGCGCAAGAGAATAAAGCTATTCTGTAGCCTTGCACCCTTGTCCTTAACGGAAGGTGTGACAACCCGAGTAAAACCGGATTGTCCAGAATTTAAGATTTAAAGAATTAGTTATTAATAAAATAAATTTTTATTAATACTATTCTGTGCTATGTGTTTATTAATCGTTCTATAACCTAGAATGATTATTAATCGGGAGGATTCTGGCTACGAGCTAGACTGAACGAGTAAGAATTTTCAAGACGAAAATAAAATTTTTCTGAGAACAAAATATTTCCAGGGAAAAAGACGAAATAAGCACTATTCACCTGACGAAACCTAAGGGTTAGGGTTTGAATAACCTATGCCTTTTCGAGAGTTCGATATGTCAAAATGATATTCTGTCGAAAGATTTGACGATAATATATCGTGAGAAGTTAAGTAAGCCGATAAAAGTTTTTCTCAAAAAACGTGCAGAAATCGGACAAAATAAATACAACGAAAAGTACTATTATGTACTTTTCACTTATTTTACTATGTTAGAGGAAAACGTGAAGGAAAATGCTTAACGTGGAAAAGTGTTTTTTAGTTTTTCGGAGATCCGAAGAATACGTAAAAGTTAATCGGTAAAGGAAAGACGAAATATCCAAAAATATTTGGATTTCGAGAATTACAGTTTTTGAACTGTCGGACGAATTCCACAAGACGGAAGCACGAAGCTTCCAAAGGAAGCTTCATGAATAGTAAGGAGGTCTATTGAGGAGGTGTGAATAGTAAGGAGGTTGGGGCAAAATGACTAAAATATGCCTAGCCATGGTTTTCTATAAATAGGAAGCTAACTTCATTGTGTTTGGATTTTGAAAATCCTACAACTTTTGAAAGAGAGAGAGAGAGAGAGAGAGAGAGTTCGGATGGGGGAAGAGAAGGTGAAAAAGGAGGAAAAGCTTGCTCGAGTGCACGCTTTGTCCAACGGAAAAAGATTTAAGAAGAAAGGTAATCCGAAAACCTAACTTCTAGATAATTTTCTCTAAGTTTTTATGTTAAAAACATAGCTTAATGAGAATAAGAAGTAAATGATGTTAGAAATGATTTCATATGGTTGAAATCATTGATAAAAGAAGAAATAGGAAATAGAAGTTTATTTTATAAATTTCATGAGGAAGTATAAGATTCGTAATGAATTAGAACGATCCGAGTGGATCATATGAATGATACTGTAAAATAAGTAAGGAATGGTGTTCTATAACATCAAATTCCAAGAAAAAGTAAAATCGTAATCAAAATATCGATTAAAAATGAAGAACGAACGAAGAACACGAAGAACACGCGAACAACGCGAAGAACTTTGTTGATGGACAAATTTAAAACAAATGTAGTGTAACTGTTGTTGATGGACAAGTTTAAAACCACCACTTATAAGTTAGATGCTTATTGCTTGATTAGGAACATTAGAAACATTCATGAGGAACAGATTAAAACTGAGCTATAACGAAGTTATGGCAAAAATTCGTAAAAGATGAACGAGAAATAGAAAGTATGTAAATGAACCCGAACGTGTAGGGTTTCATAAGAATGTAACAGAACGTATAAAACGTGATTCATGGTTGACACTGCAGAGTGGCACTGCAGCGCGAGGTAAAAGAAGGGGCACGGCGCCGCAGCGCCGGTGCAAGACAGCGCCCAATGGTGAGATTTTAACTGCTCAATTACTAGGGGATGTGCAAGAAAGAAATATGAACATGTAGTTCAACTAATGTAACACTTAATCCAGTGTATTAAACCTTTAATAAAGGTTGAACGAAAAGATTAAACTAGATTAAAAGACAAAGAATATGATCGCGGGTTACGGAACCGATATCCGGGGACCATAGTCGCAATGAAACGAACGTGGGGGATTTCTATGCTTGTGATTCCTTAGACGTTGAGAGACAAGGGTAATGTATAACATTTCGATGTTATGACATGGTAATGAGAGATGAATGTAAAGCATATAGACGCTGTAAACGCAACGTTGTTACGATGAAAGATCGGTCTTAGTATACAACAAACCGTATGGCTTTGACATTAAGAAAGAATAATGAACATGGGGTTCATGGGCTGGATAACGATGGAAAGCAATTAAAACCTTGGATAAAGGTTGAATAGAATTAAGAAACAAGCAACGTAAACGTTGAATACGTAAACGATTCTCGTGAATCGTATCCACGTCGAGCGAACATTCTAAGTATACATTGGTTGTATGACTTAGACGTTGACGAAAGTAGTAAGTAAGATATGAATTATCAAGAAAGCCGTAGCGAACGGTAAGAAGATTAACGAAAGCCGAATGTGAGTCAGAGGAGAATGTTAGAATGAAATGTAAGCGTTGAACACTTGAATCGACGTAAAGGTTAAGTGTACGCGAATATTAAACGGGTAGAACCTACACTCCGTTTATGGTTTGACCGTAGGATAAGGAAGACCAATGATTAAACCTGTGAATGGTGAAGAAGCTAAACTAAAGACAGGTACGTATAACATAAAGAAGCCGAGTTAATGTTTATAACTTGGATGACGTTTCGTTTCGAATGAACCGGACGTTGTAAGATAATAATAAGGTAATGTAAAATAGTTAACGCTATTAACACATAAAATGAATATGGAATGATCGTTCTGAGTATATAAAGGACTATATGACTTGGACGATAAGAATAAATCCTGAGGTATGGCATTTAGTTTCCAGAAAGTCATAAGGAATAAGAATTTAACTTAACAAACATTATAGTTTAATTGTTCGGATAAGTTAAGATAAGTTAGGTTGTAGTACAATTGTAACCTTTGATGGTTGACATATGGGAGCTGGGCTAAACAATTCCTTCAGAGAGCGAAGGTATATACAAAACTAGCAACCGATCTAACTCACTGTGTGGGCAGTGTAGATGAGACGGGAACTTGTTTGTTGGTTGTTTGTGGGAAACCACTCAGAGTACCATATGGACTACTAGCAGAGAAAGGATGTGTGCTGAGTCCTAGAGAAGTTATAAGAAGAAGATAAGAATGTAAATCATCAAAGATAATGAACGTATTAAGTAAGACATCTCCGTATGTCATGAAGTCGTTAACCGGTAAAGGAAGTTGGTCGCGTAAACTTAGTTTGTAAGAACGTGAACCCTAAGAAGTAAAATTAAGTAAACCAATGCGTAAAGTCAAGTATATGACTAATTGGTGTATGTGTTATTTCCTTATGTGCTACATAGGAATTGGAATGAAAGCGATTCAGGCGTAAACTATAAGTGTGAAAGTCAAGATAAGGCAAGTTTCCTAACTTCATTCATATTTTAAATGAATGCTAGTTTCTTAAACTTCTCAGATGTTGAACTTGAGAAGTTCTGTCTATGTACGAATATGTGATATTTGTACAAGGTGGTAGAACGTATAAGGCCTTGTGCCATAATTTGAACACTTCGGTGTTTCTGTGAGATGAACTGTTCTATGATTGAATTGTTCAATATGAGAATGTTTTGTTTATACATGAACCGTTATTGATAAGTAGGTGCTATTGATTCTAGCCGGACAGAATGTGTATAAAAGAGAGTAGAGAATGAAAGTATTTCAAAGTGAATGTGACTTATGTTTTAAAATGATAGGAATCGAGATTATTCCTATTATTCAAGCTGCTTCATAACCTTTGTTCGGTTATTAAAGTCTTAAAAGAATGTTTAAATTCTTGAAGTTGTTTGTTCAACTGCTAAGACTTGCTGAGCAATTGAATGCTCACACTTGCTTTAAATAAAAACATTTTCAGCGAACGATGTTAGAAGAACGTAAGGATCCCGTAAAGATCAAGCGGATTGGTATCCAGAAGAAGTACCATTCATTATATAAATGTGCATGAATATCAAGTAAAGACTTGTAATATAGAATGATAGAATTAAACTATAGAATAGTTTAATGAATGAGTATGTATCCTTGGTGGCGGATAAGTCACTCGTGCAAGATGTAAAGAATAATGTAATTATCATTATTTGTAATGGAAGAGGTTATAAGGTTTTAGAACCTAGGATTTGAGGATGTATGTTGTTATATTTAGTTATATAATGATGTATGTTTGGAAGAAGATGGGATCGTGACGTACGGAATCCAGATGTGAAAATAGATCAAATTTCGGGGTGTTACAGAGTGGTATCAAAGCTGATAGGTTATAAACCTTAGGTATGAGTACCTAAGTCTATAATCGTAGAGAGGAGGATAAGAAGATCACCACGTGAACAGACGAGCTGTTAAATGATGAATGATTCATAGCTAATGCTATGAATGAATGGTACTACAAAGTAGTACGGGAAGAAGAACTCAGATTGAGTTATAAAGGATATCATACGAATTAAAGAAAATTCGTATTAAGTAAAGAGAAAGTTAGAAGTTGTAAGATTTCAATTGAGGACTCATGTGATAGCTGAATTGTATGAACCTTTGTATGGGAAGAGGTTTGTGCTTGGTGTAACAACCACTCAGTTTATTATAGTGATAATCATTGAAATTGGTTGCACTATCAAGATGTATACGAGGAGAAGGTGAATCTTTTCTCATGTATATACTTGGTAGGTAGAGAACGATAAGATAATGTGCGAGTTCTTGAAACTCATACTTATGGTAAGTTCGTGACTCATAATCAAATGGTATATTTTTCAACTTCTCAGCGAATGGACGCCTATGGTCTGTCTGGGATAGTTCTTAAACTCATATTATTGTGGAAAGTTCCTGAACTCATGATGTAAGACCCCAACTTTTATGAATAAAGAATAATTTTCTCAAAATATATTTTTGAATATTATGGTGTGGATTTGATATAATGTTATAGTTGTGGGTAATATTTACCAATTTTGCAAAGTAAGCAAGTGGTTATATAATATTCGATTGGCCGGGGAATATTCATTTTAACAGGGAATATTCGTACGACGGAACAATTATTGGTGGACCCCACAACGAAAGTATTATCGTAGTTAGAAAACGACATAATTATCTTTTTATAAAATAACGGCGGAAGTTTTACCGTTAAACTGTTGAACTACCCATTAGTAGTAAAGTATAATGTCTGGCGTGGTTGCATAGTAGCATACGGTATTGATTATTGATGCTTACGTGAGAAGTCATTCGGTTATACTCAATTATTACTACGATAATGCGCATCATATCTCTCGTATTATTGATTCGATTATTGTCACAAAGATCATCTCGCATTATATGATATATTATTAAATCAATAATTGAGATGACAAAGTTATTCATATTATTAAATTGCAATATTTACAATGTCAGAAGTTACATCGAGGAGAGGTTTGGTCATCTAATTCATGCGCTAATAAGGAGAAATCCTTATCTAAAGCTCCTCTTTCCTAGGAACAACCTGGTTGTTAAATATTGTGAGTTATAATATTAATGATGAATAAGTTTGTGTTGATTAAAGATGAAATTGATAGTTCCATTGTGTTGGAATTATTAGTGTTAGTGGAAATCGACATTTATTTAGATATTAATTGATATCTGGAAGTTATACTGACCAGTCGGGTAATTAACTGGATAAATGAGTAATTAATTGCTATTAATTCATATGATTATAACTATTTGTTCACATGTGTGTACTATTGATTCACATTCTTGTACTATTAGGGGAGTTGGTGCAAGATTGATAATACTTGCATGACTAAGTTAAAAATGGAGGTATAGATGGAGAGTACTATATCTTGTAATTCGTATTTTTACATGATTATAACTATTGATTCACATGATTGAACTATTGATTCACATTATTTACTATTAGGGGAGGTGGTGCAAGTTTGATAATACTTGCAGGACTAAATTAAAAATGAAAGAAAAGTTGAAGGTATCGTACTGTAATATTTCGAGCCCCAAAACGTGCAATTATCGAAACTATATTTTCCTATAAATAGAAGTTCATTCTTCCTTCATTTCTCACCAATTCACTAAAGCTATAAAGCAAATATTATAGAGAGAAATTATGGAGAGAAAGAAGAAAAGAAGTCTGCTACCTCTCTACTCCAGTATCCAGTTTCTTTCTAAGGTAAGGGGTATTATTTCTTTCGTATTCATGAAGAGAGCTTCTGTTATTCCATTCTTTATTATTATGTTGCAATAACTTGTCTATGCAAAGTACCGCATACATGGTGAAATTTTTCTGTTATTTCATTCTTTATTATTCTATTGGAATATCCTGTTTGTGCGGATTACGCTAGACCTGGTTCCATTCTTTATTATTCTGTTGGAATAACTTGTCTGTGCGGTCTATCGCATGCATGGTGAATTCTTTGTTATTCCATTCTTTATTATTTTGTTGGAATATCCTGACAGTGTGGATTACGCTTGACCTGGTTCCATTCTTTATTATTCTGTTGGAATAACCTGTCTGTGCAGTCTATCGCATGCATGGTGAATTCCTTGTTATTCCATTCTTTATTATTCTGTTAGAATATCCAAAATGCAATGCGGATTACGCATTGACACGGTTCCATTCTTTATTATTACGTTGGAATAACTCGTCATACATGTGGATTATCACATGCATGGTGAATGATCCTTCGTATTCATTCCTTATTAAATTGTGGAAATGATCATACTCACGTGGATTCGCATGGCGGGTGAAAATCTATTCACAGTTTCATATATTCTATGATACCCATTTGGTTAAAGTTTTGGCTTCTATACTCCATGAAATTAGTAGAATATTCTGGATATTTGCGCTTCATCCGGTATCTTTTCATGGAAATATTCTTCTGAGCATTCTTGAATTTTATTCCACAAAGCAGTATCATGTTGACAATTTGGACGTAATTGATTTCAAGATAAATTAACTTATAAATTTTTAAAATTTATTCTTGAACTTGTTTTATTGAATTATTATGTCATTGTCATCATCCTCATGCTTATATTATGATGAAAGTCATCTTTGGACTTGGTATGATTATGACCAGGGATTATTCGGTATAATCATGAACTGTAATGTTATAAATGATGTGGTAAAAGTCCTCAGTAGCCTGTAGTGCATTGATGGACAGCTTTTGGTATGATTATGACCAGGTATTATTCGGTATAGTCATGACCATTGATGATTTAATGAATATCCTTGGCCCGTAGTGCAGGGATGACTCGATGATGTGGTTTATTTATTAAGCTAAGTCTCAGCGATAAAAATTGATGAAAATATTTTAAATCATAGAAGATAGTAGATATTATGCTCTACTTAACTCTTCTAATGGATTGCTTATTCCGCTGCAGTTAAACTTGATGTCTATTGTATTTTATCATTTTAACATTGTTGAAGACTAATGATAATTTATTATGCATTATCTTAGTCATAATATTTCTTACTGGGCTAGTTGAGCTCACCCTTTCTTTCACTGTTCTCTTCAGGAAATGAGAATGTAGCCGGGACTAGTCGGGAAATGGAGTGACGGTCCAGATGATAGCATTTATAGTCCTCACTATTCTGTTAAATAGTGTGACAATAAATGTAATGAAGACTCTATTTGAGAGTGAATATTGTCTAGAAGGCAATATTCCTGTTTAAACTCTTAGATTATGTTTTGTCGTATTTCACACGACTATTGTATAATTAAGTTGTATTTGAATTTTGTACCATGTATTTGGCGACTCAAGATGGGTGATGTATACCTATTTTGGGGGCGTCACAGTTGGTATCAAAGCTTAGGGATATGATCCCTGGCTGAGATGTGAGACAAGAACTAGGAGGGGAGATGTAAGACCCCAAATTATTAATAAATGAAATTTAATTTTCTCTATTTATTATTTTGAAATAGTAAGGGTTGATTTGATTAATGTGGATAGTTATGGGTAAAATACGCAAATATTTCAAAATAAGCAAGTGGTTATAAAATATTCATTGTTGTCGGGGAATATTCGTTTGGTCGTGGAATATTCTTCTTTGTCAAGGGGAATATTAAATTTAATGGCCTTGATCTTTTGGGGGCCCCATAACTAAAAAGCGATTGGATGAAAAAGCGACAAATATAAGTTGTTTATAAATAACTTGGCAGTAGTTATTCTGAATTATCTTGTTGGAATACCCGGTGGTTAAAACACACTAATATGTGTTGTTGAGCAAGATTACATACGATATTGCACCAATTATTGATTCTTACGTGAAGGCACTACTCAATAATTGTTATAGTAATTCTTATTTAGTATTTTATTTTATTGATTCAATAATTTGCATTGATATTTTATATTCTTTGTTGTTTCAATAAATTGTCATTACAAGTATTTTCCATTATCGAGCAATAATTCATATTATCTGAATAATATTATTGGATAACATTATTGGCAATGTCTAGAAAGTTACGTATAAGGAGAGGTTTGTTCACCTAATTGCGGCGCCAAGATGAGAGAGATCCTTATTGGAAAGCCCCTCTTTCCTAGAGCGGCACTGGTTGGTTGCAAAGATTGTGATTCTGTAATATTATTTGTGAATAATTAATTATTGATTTATATGATGAGGAAAATATTGATTTTATGTGGATATAAATGGAGAAAATTTTTAATGTGACAATTGTTGAAAATTAATATTTTATCTTTTTCTGATAAAATAATTCATTTAAATATATTATTTTAATAATATATTAACTCGGTGATATTTTTATAATGAATGTGGGATATATGAGTATATGAGGAGGAAGAGTATTTTTGTGGCATTAAATGTTTAACACATATTTTGTGTGTTGGTGGACACAATTATTGACCAAAATTTGATTATAGCATGTAAAATCGTCCGTTTATGGATTTCGGTCAATTTCGCATTTGGAATTTGGGAAAACTTTCTCTACGCAAAGTTGTAGAGAATTGAATTTCCTATAAAAAGCCACGAGTTCAATTTTACGATAAAAGGGCTATTTATTATGAATTATTGAAGTTCAAGTTCGAAATAATTGATTTTTGAAAGTTTTAATTATTTTATTTACAAAAGCGTGTTTTCATTTTGTTTCCCTCATTTAACATGTGATAGGGCTGAGTTCGGATGGTAAAAAAGCATGCGTATGAAGTTCGGATGGTGTCTTGAGATTCTTATTCACGATCACGGCACTATTCACGAATACGACACTATTCACCGAAAAATGAAATTTCTTCTTTTTGTCCAAAATATCTATTATGGATACTAGCTTTGATTGTATCCATGTTTTGATCATTCTTGAATTTTACTCAACTCTGATTACTTATGAAGTATTTTTGAACTTGGATTGTTTAAAATACGAATCCTTAATATTTGTTCTTTTGTTTCACTGGATTCGTTTCCTTTAAAATATTTTTCATCATCCTCAGTCCTAAATGATGATATTACTGAATATCTTTGGCATGTAGTGCAAAGATGAATGATTTCTTGATGAATATCTTTGGCCCGTAGTGCAAAGATGAATAGGTGTTGAGATAAACATGACCAACTGATTAATATCTTTGGCCCGTAGTGCAAAGATGACCAGGTGTTTAGATGAACATGACCGGTGATGAATATCTTTGGTTTGTAGTGAAAAGATGAATATTTGATTCGAGATATATATTGATTGATGTTACTGAGGATAAAATATTGACGATGAACTTTTAAATTCATATATAGAAGATAGTAGTTTGCATTCTCTACTTAACTCTTCTAATGAATTATTATTTCATTCTGAAGATTAATTTAAAAGCGGTTGTCTATTATATTCTATTAGATTTTTCCTGTTGAAGACTAACGATAATTTGTTGTATATTATCTTAGTCATAATATTCTTCTTGGGCTAGTTGAGCTCACCCTTTTCTTTTTGTTCCATTTTTCTTCTCAAGAGGCGAGAATGTAGCGAATCTTAGTCGGGGTATGGAATGAAGGTTCTAGAAAGAGTTGTTTAGTAGTCCTCACCATTTTGTAAAATAATGTATCAATAATTATGATGGGGATTTATTTGGGTATGTATATTGTCTAGAAGACAATAATTGTATTTAAACTCACAGTATATATATTGTCGTATTTTTCATGACAAATGTATTAATAAAGTTGTAGTTATTTCTGTACCATGTATTTAGCGACTCAGAATGGGTTGGATGGAATGGACCTATTTTGGGGGCGTCACAGTTGGTATCAGAGCTTAGGGATATGATCTCTGGCGGTGATCGGGGAATAGAACTAGGAGGGGAGAGACGAGTAAATCCTTCGCTAGTGTGTCCTACCTAAGCTTATTTATTAGTTAGTTAGTATATAGGGATATTATGTGATATATTAATTTCCTTAATTAACCCTTGTTTTATGACAGTAATTGAGAATGTCGTGAGAATATTAACGAGTGGAGTAAATGAGACCGTGGAGATGTCTCATGTCTTACTTACCAACGAGGAGAGCGTGCAGCAGTGGCAATGTACCTCCCGTGAACAACACCACTGAAAGCGAGATGATGAACGAGGGGATGTTTAGAAGCTTTTTATAGTTCATGCAAAATCAGATTTGAGGAGACTCGTGTTCAAAATCTGAGGAGAAATGATAGCAATTCACGGGTTGTCACAACCAAGCGATTCAAAGAGTTGGGACCACCAAAATTTAAGGGAAAGCCGGATCCGATCATGGCGGAAACATGGGTCAAGGAAATTACCAAGATATTTGATGTCTTGGGATGCGGAGGAACGAAGGTTCCATTTGCCACCTTTATGTTCCGTGGCGAGGGATTCTTGGTGGGAATCGTGAAGCGTATCCATCCAAATGCACTCGGCGACATGTCATGGGAGACATTTTGAAATAGTTCAATGACAAGTACTTCCACGAAAGTATTCGTCATATAAAAGAAGTGGAGTTTATTAGATCGAGCGAGAATAACATGATTTGTCCCAAAGACGAGGCGAAGTTCAGCGGAGTTATCGTGTTTGCACCTCATTTGGTGGAGAATGAGGAGCGTATGACGCGGATGTTTCGAGAGGTTTGAACCCCGGATACGTCGAAGATCTCATTTCTCATAAATTTTCTCTCTATTCAGATGTTGTCGTGTAGGCTTAGTTGTTAGAGCGAGATAACGAGTACGTTCAACCGAGGGACCATAACCGAGGATCATCATCAAGATAGCGATCATCGTAATAACGATAACCGGCGGAGAAAGAAGAATACATACAAAGGCGGTAACCACTCTGGTGGTAATCGTGGCCATGAAAATAGAAGAAGCGAGTCGAGAGGAGACTTTAAAAAGAGGAGATTCAACAACGACCATGTGAAGACGTCAGCGCCAGTAGCAATTGGTTCCAAGGGAGGAGAAAGACCACCGGTCGTATGTTACAAATGCGGGAAAGAGGGACATATCAGTCCAAACTGCCCACAACAGTTTAAGGTATGCTATAATTATGGAAAAGAAGGACATATCGCTCGAGATTGTACGGTATCGAAACCCAGTCAAGCGGGAATGGTGACTCAAAAGGATGTCCCAAAAAAGTCAAAGTCAACAATTCCTAGAAGAGCATTTGTCGTGACCGGTCAAAATGCGAGGAACCCAAACGAAGTTAGCACGGGTTAGTTAATTATAAATTCTTGCGAAGTTTATACCTTACTAGATACCGGTTCTACCCATTCTTTTATCTCTCTTGCTTACGCTCAACGTTTGAACTTGACTACGGAGAAATTAGACTTTGACCTATTTATGGAGACTCCGTTAGGAGAAACTTTCATTACATCCGTTGTTTAGAAATCTTGCTTGATTCAGTTGGCACTATCACATTACACGTTAACCTTATTTCTATAGAGATATTTGCTTTTGATGTGATTTTAAGGTTAACTACTCATCATGCGAAATTGATTACATTCGTAAGGTTGTTAGTTTTCATATTCTAAAGCAACTTTGTTATTGAATTCAAGCAATCAAACCATTGTAGTTAAACATTTTCATATCAAGCCATGAAGTCATTCGTTTATTACGGATGTCAAGTTTTTTAGTCCATGTTATGGATTTGAATAAAGACACGTCGATTTGAATAATATTCTGTTGTTATTGATTTTCTGACGTATTTCTGAAGAATTTCTTGGCTTACTCCCAAAGCTTCGATATTAAATTTTGTATCGACTTTGAACCCCCAGACAAAACTCATTTCTAAAATCTTATATCGAATGGCTCTATTGAACTTCGTGGAGTTAAAAATTTAACTATAGAATTTGGTACTTGAGCCTTTATCGGTGACTTCCTTTGTGGAATGCAAAAGCGAGACTCTCCGTAGGGGACACCATATTCGATGCGATAGTAAACCGATAGGTGTCATTGTAACATGCTATCCAAGGTTGGGATATGAGTCGCGATTGAGAACAACCTAAGTCGGTAATCGAAATACGTAGCTTTCTAGGCTTAGTTGGTTATTATCGGAGATTCGTTGAAGGATATTATCGAATCGCTATTCCATTAACTTAGCTGACTCGTAGAGATACAAAATTCGAATGGAGCAAGGAATGTGGGAAGAGCTTCGAAGAACTCAAGAGGAGACTCATTTCAAAGACATGTTCGACCATACCATCTCGGAAAAGCGAACGTGGTAGGCGGCGTGTTGAGTAGAAGATCGTATCTGATATGAGTATGATATTGTCAAAGACTCATTTCAGTATAATTTACAAATAATAGAGATGGAGATGAAAACTCTAGGTACCCACGTGATGATATACGAGTATAATCGACTTTAATCGATAAAGTTAAAGTCGCTCAAGCTACACAACGAGTGATGAATTTGAAGAAGGAGGTGCAAGAAGTTATTATTTCAAAAGCGAGAATCGGTGAGGTGAGGAAAGCTCAAACCTTCGATTTATTAATCCATTTGAAATTCTCAATCGAATAGGAACTGTGGCCTATAGATTCGTTTTACCGCCAAGTATGACGCGTGTTCATAACGTTTTTCACGTATCGATGTTACGTAGATATGTGGATGACCCGAACCACATCATTGAGTTAGAACCAGACGAGATAGCTGAAGACTTAACGTACGAGGAGGTACCTGTCAAGATCTTGGATAGGAATGAACATGTCCTATGTACCGAAGTTATACCACAAGTTAAAGGTTTGTGGAGAAACCATGCTATTGAGGAAATGACCTAGGAGTTGGAAACGGAAATGAAAGCGAGGTATTCTCATCTTTTCGAAACACCAGGTACGTACGTCAATTTCGAGGATGAAATTTCATAAGGAGGGAAGGTTGTAAGACCCCAAATTATTAATAAATGAAATTTAATTTTCTCTATTTATTATTTTGAAATAGTAAGGGTTGATTTGATTAATGTGGATATTTATGGGTAAAATACGCAAATATTTCAAAATAAGCAAGTGGTTATAAAATATTCATTGTTGTCGGGGAATATTCGTTTGGTCGTGGAATATTCTTCTTTGTCGGGGAATATTAAATGATGATTTGCGGTATGATCTTTTGTGGACCCCATAACTGAAAGCGATTGGATGAAGAAAGCGACAAATATAAGTTGTTTATAAATAATTGCAGTAGTTGTTATTCAAGTATTATCTTGTTGGAATACGGTGGTTAAAACACACTAATACGCGTTGTTGAACAAGAAGCTTTACAGTATTGCACCAATTATTGATTCTTACATAAGAAGGCACTACTCAATAATTGTTATAGTAATTATCTTATTCGATATTTTATTTTATTGATTCAATAATTCTTTGCATTGATATTTTATATTCTTCGTTGTTTTAATAAATTGTCATTACACGATTATTTTTATTATCGAGCAATAATTCATATTATCCAGAATAATATTATTGGATAACATTATTGGCAATGTCTAGAAAGTTCATGCTCAGGGAGAGGTTTGGTCACCTAATTCATGCGCCCAAGAATGAGAGATCCTTATTGAAAGCCCCTTCTTTCCGAGAAATGCACTGGTTGCAAGATCTTGTGATTCTGTAATATTATTTATGAATAATTAATTATTAATTTATATGATGAGAAAAATATTGATTTTATGTTGATATAGATGGAGAAAATTTTTAATGTGACAATTGTTGAAAATTAATATTTTATCTTTTTACGATAAAATAATTCATTTAAATATATTATTTTAATAATATATTAATGAGTGATATTTTATAATGAATGTGGGATATATGAGTATATGATGAGGAAGAGTATTTTTGCGGCATTAAATGTTTAACACATATTTTGTGTGTTGGTGGACACAATTATTGACTGAAATTTGATTATAGCGAGTAAAATCGTCCGTTTATGGATTTCGGTCAATTTCTGTTTGGAATTTGGAAAAACTTTCTTCTGCAAAGTTGTAGAGAATTGAATTTCCTATAAATTGTTACGAGATTCGAATTTTCTGATAAAATGGCTATTTATTATGAATTATTGAAGTTCCGAAGTTCCGAAATAATTGATTTTTGAAAGTTTTAATTATTTTTATTTACAAAAACGTGTTTTTCATTTTGTTTCCCTCATTTAACATGTGATAGGGGCTGAGTTCAGATGGTAAAAGCATGCGTATGAAGTTTTGGAAAAAATATAATAATATTTAATAAATTTTCTACTTTGGTGTTCTAAAGATTTTCTATAAATAGGGTGCTTAGGTTAGAATTGAAAATCACATCGTAAGCTGAAGTTTTTCTCTCTATATTATCGAGTGTATTCTTGTGAGTATTTTGAGTATACTTTGAGTATTGCTATACGGTGCAAGTTCAAGTCATAACCTATATCCGGTGTTTCAACTAGAAGTACTGTCTTTCGAGGTAAGGGATGTTATATTATTCGAAAATGATATTATTTCTTCAATATCATTATGCTGAAATATTGATTGGAAATTTTTATCAAATTTGGAACTTTTTCATGTCGGGGTTACTATTCATGAGTTACTATTCATGAGTTACTATTCACGAGTTACTATTCATGAGAACTATTCACAAAGCGTGAAGATGTTTTTTGTGAAATTTCTATCTTTTGGTGTCGGAGTTACTATTCACGTATACGGCACTATTCACGAATACGACACTATTCACCGAAAAATGAAATTTCTTCTTTTTGTCCAAAATATCTATTATGGATACTAGCTTTGATTGTATCCATGTTTTGATCATTCTTGAATTTTACTCAACTCTGATTACTTATGAAGTATTTTTGAACTTGGATTGTTTAAAATACGAATCCTTAATATTTGTTCTTTTGTTTCACTGGATTCGTTTCCTTTAAAATATTTTTCATCATCCTCACCCTAAATGATGATATTATTGAATATCTTTGGCACGTAGTGCAAAGATGAATGATTTCTTGATGAATATCTTTGGCCCAGTAGTGCAAAGATGAGCAGTGTTGAGATGAACATGATTAATCGATTAATATCTTTGGCCCGAGTGCAAAGATGAATAGGTGTTTAGATGAATATGACCAACTAATGAATATCTTTGGCCAGTAGTGCAAAGATGAATATTTAATTCCAAATATATATTGATTGATGTTACAAGGATAAAATATCGACGATGAACTTTTAAATTCATATATAGAAGATAGTAGTTTGCATTCTCTACTTAACTCTTCTAATGAATTATTATTTTATTCTTGAAGATTGTTTTAAAACTGGTTGTCTATTGTATTCTATTAGATTTTTCCCTGTTGAAGACTAACGATAATTTGTTGTATATTATCTTAGTCATAATATTCTTTATTGGGCTAGTTGATCCCACCCTTTTCCTTTTTGTTTTATTTTTCTTCTCAGGAGGCGAGAATGTAGCGAATACTAGTCGGGGTATGGAATGAAGGTTCTAGAAAGAGTTATTTAATAGTCCTCACCATTTTTGTAAAATAATGTATCAATAATTATGATGGAGATTTATTTGGGTATGTATATTGTCTAGAAGACAATAATTGTATTTAAACTCACAGTATATATGTTGTCGTATTTTGCACGACAAACGTATTAATAAAGTTGTAGTTATTTCTGTACCATGTATTTGGCGACTCAGAATGGGTTGGATGGAATGGACCTATTTTGGGGGCGTCATAGGAGAGACGGGGAATTCCTTCGTTATTGTGACCTACCTAAGTTTATTTGGTATTTAATTGGTCGGTCAGAGTATAGGGATAATATGTGATATGTTAATTAACCCTTGTTTTGTGGCTGTATTTGAAAATGGCATCTGAAAATGTTGAGATAAACAATGAAGCACATGAGACCGTTGAGTCACCACAAATTAATACCCATGATATTGTGCAACAGGAAGACAATAATCCTCATGTAAACAATAACACCGATGAAATGGTGAACGATGGGATGTTCAGAGGCTTTATGCGATTCATGCAACATCAGGCGAAAGAGGCTCCTGTCCAAAATGCAGGTGGAAACACTGAAAACTCTCGAACGGTCACCGCTAAGCAGTTCAAGGAGCTGGGACCACTGGAGTTTTTTGGAGAGCCAAAACCACTTAAGGCGGAGACGTGGATAAAGCAGATCAACAAGATATTTGATGCCTTGGGATGCTCCGAGGAGCAAAAGGTTCCCTCTCGCCACCTTCATGTGCATGAAAGAGGCAGACATCTTGGTGGGAATCCTGAAAGCGTACTCAACCTTCCGCACTCAAAATGTCTTGGGAGAAGTTCTAAGAGTTGTTCAATGACAAGTACTTTCTTGAAAGTATTCGTCATATGAAAGAGGTAGAGTTCATCAAGCTTGAGCAAAACAATATGACCGTGGCGTAGTACGAAGCTAAGTTTGCCGAGTTATCTTGGTTTGCGTCCCACTTGGTTGATAATGAGGAGAGAATGACACGGATGTTTCTAAGAGTTTTGAAACCCGAGATATGTCAATACCTAATTTATCACAAACTGTGTTTGTATTCAGATGTTGTGAATAGGGCTCAGTTATTGGAGTGCGATAATGAGTCAACTCAATCAAGAGAGAGGAACTGACAAGTCGATAATACCAGTAGTAGCAGTCATCGAAGCGGTGACAACAAACGTGGAGGAAATTAACATGCCAGAAATGATAATCACTTCGGTGGTAATCATGGCCATGACAATAAGAGTGGACCTTTTAAGAAGAGGAGATTCAACAAGGATGGAAAGGCGTCGGCACCAACTTTTGTTGTTAGGAAGGAGAACGACCACCGGTCGTATGTTACAAATGTGGAGGGAAGGACACATAAGTCCAAACCGCACGACGATGTGATCCAAAGCGTGTTATAATTGTGGAAAAGAAGGTCACCTAGCCCAATTTTGTGGTGCACCAAAGTCAAGTCCAAATTGGGATGGAGGCATCAAGGGTGTCCTGACAAGACAAAACCTAGTAGTTCAAGGGAGGCGTTTGTCGTAACCTCCCAAAAAGTGAGGAATCCGAACGAGGTGATCACGGATAAGCTAATAATAAACTCTAGCGAAGTTTATTCTTTATTTGATAACGGTTCTTCCCATTCCTTTATTTCTCCTACTTGCGCTCAACATTTAAATTTGACTTCGGAGAAATTAGACTTTGACTTATCTGTTGAAACTCCGTTGGGAGAAACCTTCATTACATCCACGGTTTATAAGTCTTGTTTGATTTAAATTGGTAACCGCACATTACCTGTCGATCTTATTTCTTTGAAAATACTTGCATTTGATGTGATTTTAGGGGTTGATTGGTTAACTACTCATCATGCTAAAATCGATTATTTTCGTAAGGTTGATAGCTTTCATATTCCTAACCAACCTATTATGCGAATTCAAGTAACCAAACCACTAAAATCAATCACTGTCATATCAAGTCATAAAGTTATTCGTTTATTGAAAAACGGATGTCAAGCTTTCTTAGCCCATGTCACGGATTTAAATAAAGATACGTCAGATTTGAATGATATTTCTATTGTTAATAAATTTCCTGACGTATTCCCTGAAGAACTTTTTGGCCTACCCCTAGAGCGTGAAATTGAATTTTGTATCGACCTTGAATCTGGTACTAAACCCATTTCCAAAGCCCCATATCGAATGGCTCCTATTGAACTTCAGGAGTTAAAAACCCAACTACAGGAATTGTTTGACATCGGTTTCATTCGTTCTAGTACGTCTCCTTGCGGTGCTCCTGTTCTATTCGTGAAGAAGAAAGATGGAAGCATGCGACTTTGTATTGATTATCGGAAGTTGAATCATGTCACCATTAAAAATAGGTACCCGTTGCCTCGCATTGATGACCTGTTTGACCAGTTGCAAGGAGCCAAATTCTTTTCAAAGATTGATCTTCGTTCTGGATATCATCAGTTGAAGATTAAAACTGATGACATTCCAAAGACTACTTTCAGAACTCGGTACGGGCACTATGAATTCCTAGCCATATCTTTTGGATTGACTAATGCTCCTGCTGCCTTCATGGATATGATGAACCGAGTATTCAAGGAATATTTGGATCACTCGGTACGGGTTAGGATGTGTTCTCATGCAACATGAGAAAGTCATAGCCTATGCCTCTCGATAACTCAAAGAATATGAGAGGAATTATCCTACTCATGATCTAGAGTTGGCAGTAGTCGTTTTTGCGCTTAAGATTTGGAGGCATTACCTGTATAGAGAGAAGGTGGAGATCTATATGGATCATAAAAGCCTCAAATACTTCTTCACTCAAAAGGAACTCAACATGCGACAATGACGATGGCTTGAGTTGTTGAAAGATTATGATCATACCATTCAATACCATCTTGGAAAAGCGAACGTAGTAGCTGATGCATTGAGTAAAAGATCATATGCGGGCACGAGTGCAATATTGTCAATGGAAAGGCCCATTTTGTATGACTTGGAAAGGATGGAAATAGAGTTAAAGACTCCAGGGACCCATGTGATGATGGTGAATATACGAGTGGAACCGACTTTAATCGATAAAGTTAAAGCTTCTCAAACTACAGACCTAGAGCTGATGCGTATGAAGAAGAAAGTGCAAGAAGGTGCTATTCTGGAAGGAAGAATCGATGATGAAGGAATACTTCGAGTCAACTCCAGACTTTGTGTTCCTAACGATTCTGACTTGAAGTATAAAATCATGATGGAGGCGCACAACACACCATTTACAATCCATCTTGGGAGTACCAAAATGTATCGTGATCTTCAACATACATTTTGGTTGAGCAATATGAAGAGAGAGATAGCGGGGTTTATCTCAAGGTGTTTAACTTGTCAACGAGTCAAGGCGGAGCATCAAGTGCCAAAAGGTCCATTGCAACCACTTGAAATTCTAGAATGGAAGTGGGAGCACATTACCATGGATTTCATTCATTGGTCTTCCCAAGGTTTTCAAGGCATAGATGCGATTTGGGTCATTGTTGATAGATAGATTGACCAGTCCGCTCATTTCTTACCGATATCTGAGAAACTTATACACTTGAACGTCTTGCTAGTATGTACATAAACGAGATTGTAAGATTGCATGGTATGCGGGATCCATAGTTTCGATCGAGACCCAAGATTCACTTCAAGATTTTGGGTTAGTTTGCAAAAAGCTATGGGTAGCGGATTTACGATTTAGTTGGCATATCATCCTCAAACGGATGAGCAATCGGAAAGGACTATTCAAACTCTTGAAGATTTATTAAGACTACGTGTCCTTGACTTCAAGGAAGTTGGGACAAGTTCTTACCATTGGTGGAGTTTTCCTCAATAATAGTTATCAAGCAAGTATTGGCATGGCTCCATTTGAGGCGCCAGATGGAAGAAAGTGTCGTTCTCCAATATGCTGGGATGAGGTGGGTGAAGCAACATTGTTGGGACCGGATTTGGTACGTATGACTATGGAAAAGATTCAAACGATCCGACAATGTATAAAAACCTCACAAGATCGACAAAAGAGTTATGCTGATCTTCATCGAAAAGACGTGGAATTCAATATTGGAGATCATGTGTTGTTACGTGTTGCTCCATGGAAAGGAGTTGCGAGATTTGAAAAGAGAGGAAAGCTCAATCCTCGATTCATTGGCCCATTTATAATCCTTGAATGAGTAGGAACTGTGGCCTATAGACTCGCCTTACCGCCAAGTATGTCTCGTGTTCATAACGTTTTTCACATATCTATGTTACGTAAATATGTGAAAGACCCGAACCATATTATTGAATTAGAACCAGACGAGATATAGGAAGATTTAACGTATGAAGAGTTACTTGTTAAAATCTTGGATAAGAAGGATCATATTCTACGCTCTAAAGTTATACCTCAAGTCAAAATTTTGTGGAGAAACCATGATGTGGAGGAAATGACCTTGGAGTTAGAATCTGAGATGAAATCAAGGTATCCTCACCTCTTCGACATACCATGTATGCCCCCTAATTTCGAGGATGAAATTTTATAAGAAGGGGAGGTTGTAAGACCCCAACTTTTATGAATAAAGAATAATTTTCTCGAAATATATTTTTGAATATTATGGTGTGGATTTGATATAATGTTATAGTTGTGGGTAATATTTACAAATTTTGCAAAGTAAGCAAGTGGTTATATAATATTCGATTTGTCGGGGAATATTCATTTTAATAGGGAATATTTGTATGACGACAAGACAATCATTAAGTGGACCCCATTAACTAAGTATTGTCGTAGTTAGAAAAGCGACATAATTTTTTTTTTTATAAAATAACGGCGGAAGTTTTACCGTTAAAAGCTGTTGAACTACCATTAGTAAAAAGTGATGTCTGGCGTGGTTGTATAGTAGCACACGGTGATTGATTATTGATGCTTACGTGAGAAGTCACTCGGTTATACTCAATTATCGCTACATTAATTGCTGCATCATATCTCTCATATTATTGATTCGATTATTGTCACAGTATCATCTGTATAATATGATATATTATTAAATCAATAATTGAGACGACAATGTTATTCATATTATTATATTGCAATATTTATAATGTCTAGAAGTTACATCAAGGAGAGGTTTGGTCATCTAATGCGGCTACCAATAAGGAGAAATCCTTATCTGAAAGCCCCTCTTTCTTGGGAATGACCTGGTTGTTAAATATTTGTGAGTTATAATATTAATGATGAATAAGTTCGTGTTGATTAAAGATGAAATTGATAGTTCCATTGTGTTGGAATTATTAGTGTTAGTGGAAATTGACATTTATTTCGATATTAATTGATATTTGGAAGTTATCTTGACGGTGTAATTAACTTAGGATAAATGAGCAATTAATTGCTATTAATTCACATGATTATAACTATTTGTTCACATGTGTGTACTATTGATTCACATTCTTGTACTGTGACGTCCCCAAAATAGGTATACATCACCCATCTTGGGTCGCCAAATACATGGTACAGAATACAAATACAAACTTAATTATACAACAGTCGTGTAATATACGACAATACATAAACTGAGAGTTTTAATAGGAATATTGTCATCTAGACAATATCCACACTCAAAGGAGTCCTCATTACATTTATTATCACACTATTTAACAGAATAGTGAGGACTACTAATGCTATCATCTGGACCGTCACTCCTTTCCCCGACTCGTCCCAACTATATTCTCATTTCCTGAAGAGAAGATTGAAAGAAAGGGTGAGCTCAACTAGCCCAGTAAGAAATATTATGACTAAGATAATGCTGAATAAATTATCAATAGTCTTCAACAATGTTAAACTGATTAAATACAATAGACATCAAGTTTAACTGCAGCGGAACAAGCAATCCATTAGAAGAGTCAAGTAGAGAATAAAATCTACTATCTTCTATGGTATAAAATGTTTTCATCAATTTTTATCGTTGAGACTCAGCTTAATAAATAAAACACATCATCTAATCATCCCTGTACTACGAGCCAATGATATTCATTAAATCATCAAAGGTCATGACTATACCGAACAATCCCTGGTCATAATCATACCAAAAACTGTCCATCAATGCATTACAGGCCACTGAGGACTTTTACCATATCATTTATAAGATTACATGTCATGATTATACCGAATGATCCCTGGTCATAATCATACTAAGTCCATCTATGCACGTAAGCCAAAGATGACTTTCATTACAATATAAGAATGAGGATGATGACAATGACATAATAATTCAATAAAACAAGTTCAAGAATTAATTTATCCAGAACTCAATAACGTCCAAATTGTTAACATGATACTGCTTTGTGGAGTAAAATTTAAGAATGCTCAGAAGAATATTTCCATGAAAAGATACTGAATGAAGTGCAAATATCCAGGATATTCTACTAATTTCATGGAGTATAGAAGCCAAAATTTTAACCAACTGAGTATAACAGAATATATGAAACTGTAAATGGATTTTCACCCACCATGCGGTAATCCACGTATACAGATCATTTCCACAATTTAATAAGGAATGAATACAAAGGATCATTCATCATGCATGTGGTAATCCACATGTATGCGAGTTATTCCAACGAGAATAATAAAGAATGGAATAATGAAGGATTAACCATGCGTGCGATAGATCGCAGACGCAGGTTATTCCCAATGAATAATAAATAATGGAACTGTGTCATGCAGAAACGCATGCATGTGATATTCCAATAGAATAATAAATAATGGAACCGGTCCGGCAGTAAACGCACGCACGTGATATTCGACATAATAATAAATAATGGAACCAGTCCAACGTAAACACACGTACGAGGATATTACATTTGAATAATAAAGAACGGAATAATAGAAGAATTTCACCATGTATGTGATACTTCAGATAAACAGCGAGTTATTCCAACATAATAATAAAGAATGGAATAACGTAAGAATTTCACCATGTATGCGGTACTGCCGCAAAAAAAGTTATTCCAACATAATAATGAAGAATGGAATAACAACTCTTACGAGTATTGAAGAAAATAATTCTCTTCATGAATACGAAAGAATAATACCCCTTACCTTTAGAAAAACTGGATATTGGAAAAGTGAAGTAGCGAGAATACTTTTCTTCTTTCTCTATAGTTTCTCTCTCTACAGAGTTTCAATTGAATTCGTAAGAAATAATGAAGGAATGAGCTTCTATTTATAGAAGAACTGAAAATGGCTCTTGGTCTTAACGAAGGGTAAAAATGACTCTTGGTAATATTGAAGAGACAACTACTATTTGCGAATGGGCAATTAACTCTTGAAACACCGAAGAGGCAAATAACTCTTGGAAAACTGAAGGGACAAATAACTCTTGGAAAACTGAAGGGACAAATAACTCTTGGAAAACTGAAGGGACAAGTTACTATTAAAACTTTAAATCAACGATCCATATTGATTAACTATTATAATTTCAACCAACGGTCTGAAAAATTAGCACATCTCCTCATGGAATAATATTGTACCCAAAAATGATTTGGACCGAAAAGAAATATATTTTTTGGGTGAATAGTACCTCGTGAATAGTAACTCGTGAATAGTACTCTGACACGAAAAGTGCCCCGAATACCCAATTGAACAATATAACCTCCAGACATCAATTATTATATAATAAATGTCGATTTCTAGTAACACAAATAATTTCAACACAATGGAACTATCAAATTCATCTTTAATCAACACGAACTTATTCATCATTGATATTATAACTCACAATATTTAACAACCAGGTCATTTCCAGGAAAGAAGGGGCTTTCCAATAAGGATTTCTCCCTATTGGCGCACAATTAGGTGACCAAACCTCTCATTGACAGAACTTCTAAACATTGTAAATATTGTAATTTAATAATATGAACAACTTTGTCGTCTAAATTATTGATTTAATAATATATCATATTATGTTGATGATACTATGACAATAATCGAATCAATAATATGAGAGATATGATGCAAAGAATTATCGTAGTAGCAATAATTGAGTATAATTGGTGACTTCACGTAAGCATCAATAACCAATACTGCAGTGCTACTATGCAACACGCCATATTATTATTGTACTTTTACTACTAGGGTAGTTCAACGGTTTTAACGGTAACTTTTACCGCCGTTATTTTTATAAAAAGATAATTTTGTCGTTTTCTTACTACGACAATACTTCCGTTAATAAGGTCCCCAATGATGATTGTGTCGTCGCATCGAATATTCCTGTTAAAACGAAATATTCCCAGACCAATCGAATATTATATAACCAATTTGCTTACTTTTGCTAATTTTGTAAATATTACCCACAACTATAACATTATATCATATCCACACCATAATATTCAAAAATATATTTCGAAAGAAATTAATCTTTATTCATAAAAGTTGGGGTCTTACAACCTCCATTTTGTGACGCCCCCAAAATAGGTATACATCACCTATCTTGAGTCGCCAAATACATGGTACAAATTTCAAATACAACTTAATTATACAACAGTCGTGTAAAATACGACAAAACATATGTTGTGAGTTTTAATACAAATATTGTCATCTAGATAATATCCACACTCAATTGAGTCCTCATTACATTTATTATCACACTATTTAACGTAATAGTGAGGACTACTAATGCTATTATCTCGCAGTCGCCACCCGCTCCCCCGACTAGTCCCTACTACGTTCTCATTTCCTGAAGAGAACAATGAAGGTAAAAGGGTGAGCTCAACTAGCCCAGTAAGAAATATTATGACTAAGATAATACAGGATAAATTATCGTTAGCCTTCAATAGTGTTAAACTGATACAATATAATAAACATCAAGTTTAACTACAGCAACAAACAATCCATTAAAAGAGTTAAGTAGAGAATAAAATCTACTATCTTTTATGATTTAAAAGGTTTTTTCATCACTTTTATCGCTGGGACTCAGCTTAATAAATAATACACATCATCCCCGCTTTTCTGGCCAAGGATATTCATTAGTATCACAACCACAAATTATCCATGCACTCACGGCCAAGGATATTCGTGTATTCATCAATGGTCATGATCATGCCAACAACTCGTCCATCAATGCACTACGGGCAACGAGGACTTTTACCACATCATTTGTAACATTACGGCCATGATTATATACCGAATAATCCTCGGTCATAATCATACCAAGTCCATCTATGCACAACAGGCCACAGATGACTCTCAACATAATATAAAATGAGAATGATGGCAATGATATAAGAATTCAATAAAACAAGTTCAAGAATTAATTTATCTAGTAACCAATAACGTCCAAATTGTCAACATGATACTTCTTTGTTGAGTAAAATTCAAGAATGCTCAAAAGAATATTTTCATGAAAAGATACTGGATGAAGCGCAAATATCAAGGATATTCCACTAATTTCATGGAGTATTGAAGTCAAAACTTTAACCAATTGAGTATAATAAAGAATGGAATAACAAAAGAAATCATCAGGCATACGATAAACCGCACATGCAGGTTATTCCAACAGAATAATAAATAATCGAACCAGGTCAGGCTAAAACGCATGCATGTGATATTCCAATGAATAATAAATAACAGTAACCGAAGTCAAAGTAAATTACACGCAAGCAGGATGTTCCAATGAATAATAAATAATGTAACCGTGTCATGCATAAACGCATTTGCAGATGAGGATGTTCCAATGAATAATAAAGAATGGAATAATGAAGAATTTCACCATGTATGCAGGTGCCCATTATAGACAAAGTTATTCCAACATAATGATAAAGAATGGAATAATGGAAGAATTTCACCATGTATGCGGTGCTTCAGATAGGCAAAGTTATTCAACATAATGATAAAGAATGGAATAATGGAAGAATTTCACCAAGTATAGGGTAATCAGCATACAAAAGTTATTCCAATGAGAATAAAAAAATGGAATAATGAAGTTCTCTTCATGAATACTGAAAGAAATAATATCCCTTACCTTAGAACAACTGGATATAGGAGTAGTGAACTATGTAACGAATACTTTTCTTCTTTCTCTCTATAGTTTCTCTCTACAGAGTTTCAAATTGAATTCGTAAGAAATAATGAAGGAATGAGCTTCTATTTATAGGAGAATGTAATTGAATAAGAACTAATTCTGAAGCGGTCCAGATTGATTTACTTTTAAAGCAGACGGTCTGCATCGGTTTATTATAAATATTCTAATAAAACAAAATCTTTTAAATAAAATATAATATATTCTATTTATAGTTTAATAAAATGAATAACTTTATAAAAGTATTCTATTTTATATAAAAAGGTTTTACTATACAAAACACTATGCATAATAGAATATAATATATTCTATTTATAGTCTAATAAAATGAATAACTTTATAAAAGTATTCTATTTTATATAAAAAGCTTTTCTATTTTATTACATTAATAATACTAATAAAACAAAACTTCATCATCATTATTATAATTCACACTATTAATCGACCAGGTCGTTCCTAGGAAAGAGGGGGCTTTCTAATAAGGATTTCTCCATACTGGCGCGCAATTAGGTGACCAAACCTCTCCTTGGCAGAACTTCTAAACATCGTTAATATTGCAAATAATAATATTAAAAACTTCGTCATCTCAATTATTGATTTAATAATATATAAAATATCGACAATAATTGAATCAATTAACGTGAGATACTATGCAACAATTACTAAAGCAATAATTAAACAAAACTGAGTGACTTCTCACGTAAGCATCAATAATCAATACCGTGTGCTACTATGCAACCACGCGTATTCTTGTACTTTTAACACCGGGTGTTTCAACAGTTAACGATAAAACTTCCGCCGTTATTTTCATAAAATATTATTGTCATTTTCTCAATCCGATAATAATTCCGTTGTGGGGTCCACCAATGATTGTGCCGTCGTACGAATATTCCCTGACCAATCGAATATTATATAACAACTTGTGTACTTTGCAAAATTTATAACTATTACCCACAACTATAACATTATATCAAATTCATTCTATAATATTCAAAAAATGATAATTATAGAAAATTCATCTTTATTCATAAAAGTTGGGGTCTTACACCCTTCTTATGAAATTTCGTCCTCAAAATTAGGGTACGTACCTGGTATATCGAAGAGGTGAGGATATCTTGACTTCATCTCAGATTCTAACTCCCAGATCATTTCTTCCGCATCGTGGTTTCTCCACAAAACTTTGACTTGAGGTATAACCATGGAGCGTAGAATATGATCCTTCTTATCCAAGATATTAACTGGTAACTCTTCATACGCTAAATCTTCTTCTATCTCGTCCGGTTCTAATTCAATAATGTGGTTCGGGTCTTTCACATATTTACGTAACATAGATATGTGAAAAACATTATGAACACGAGACATACTTGGCGATAAGGCGAGTCTATAGGCCACAATTCCTACTCGTTCGAGGATTATAAATGGGCCAATGAATCGAGGATTGAGCTTTCCTCTCTTTCCAAATCTTGTAACTCCTTTCCATGGAGTAACACGTAACAACACATGATCTCCAATATCGAATTCCACGTCCTTTCGATGAACATTACCGCACCAAAGAAAGTTTGGTTTGGATAAGCTTTCAAGGGTAATTTGAAGATTCATAAATGAACTGATTGCATATATTAAACTCATGCCCGTTGCATACTTTGAAAAATTTTCACATATCACCCTTAACTTTAACTTTTTATCAATTTAACCATTTACTAAATAGAATAATTATAAGAAAATTGAATACTTTCATTTCATAAAATTCGGGGTCTCACATCTTCACTAATGATCAGTTGCTTAGTAATCTATCTATTCCTATTATCCTCAATACTCCATTCACACATGACTATTCCCAGTTCGTCAAACCACACTCATGAGTTCAGGAACTTTCCACAATCATATGAGTTTAAGAACGTACCCTAGTCAGACCTTTGGCGTCCATTCGCTGAGGGGTTTATAAACATTTCATATAACTATGAGTCACGAACGTAACATAAGTATGAGTTTTAAGAACTCGTACTTAACCTTATATTCTCTACCTCTAACCTATCTATCTGTTATAAACATGAGAAAGGAATCACCCTCTTAACATGCATATAGCAACTAGCGCGACACAGACATTTCAATGATTATCAGTACCAGAAACTAAGTGGTTGTTACACCAAGTACAATTCAACTTCCATACGAAGAATCATACAACTCAGCTGCTGACATGAGTCCTCAATTAAAATTCCCACCTAATCTTAACTCCCTTCTCAATACGAATTTTATTCAACTCGTATTCATAATCCTTTACTGAATCTGTACCAATTCATAGTACAACTGACACACAACAATCTTGTTGTAAACTTTTCAATCATTAGATTGATTCTTCTCCATGCTATCACCTTATCAGATCACGGGGTAATCTCATCGTATATATTACGATTCATTTCTATACTATGATCGTTTTGTTTTACGATCTTCTATCCCTATACTTTTAGCCTTTTAGACTCAATCTATTCATTACTACTGTTCACCTTTATTATCAGAGTAAGGGAACTCCGTATCTTTTACAGCTTGCCGAGATTTGTCTTTGAATCTTACCGACCAACTAACTCTATGTGAGTTAGATCTTATCCTAATCACTGCGGTTATTGGTCTCAGGTATTCCTACCTAAGGTTCATAACCAACAACTTTGATACCAAATGTAACGTCCCCAAATTCGGGTCCTAAAACACCATGGATCTGGTATACTAATTCTATAACTATTGCGAAAGTAAACATTACACACTATTCCCCGAGGTCGAGTAAACTTAACTTATACACAATTCAATATCCTATCTAACATATAACATTATTACCATACAATACTATTATAAATCTAGCTGCACACATTAACTTAAAGTTGGAACTGTCTTTAACCTTTCCTTGTATCCGACGTATTCGCCTTAATCTGTAATGTTTATCATGATATAGCAAGGGTGAGCATAAGGTTGCCCAGCAAGTATAAATTTATTTGAGGATATGTCATGATTGAAAGAATTTGAATAATAAGCTGGTTATATTCAACAATATAGTTGTGATTTAGCACGAACAAACTTGCATAGCTGAAGAACATTTAACATGAACATATCAGTTATATCTAGACCGAATGGTAATGAAGGTGATCAGCCTTTCATACATGATTAATACATGTAATATGTACAAAGTACAATTTAACAATTCTTAGACATGGAAATCAATAATGATTAACCATAAGTATATTTGAATGTAACAACTCTAGATCGAGTTAAAGAAAACTTGCATGTACCATTAATTACTGTTACGAAACATATCTTAGCTTTATCCGAAGACCTAGTATTAATAATATTGATTTTTAAATATTAGAATAATATCATCACAATATAATACTATTATATATAATATATAAAATAACCTTACACATAAACACATAATCCTATCAGTCTATACAACACATAAGACCTAGTATCAAGTCAAACTATTGCAGTCTGAGTTGACTTCGGCACAATTTCGACATCCCGACGGCCTAGTCGGATAATTATCAAGCCTATTATCAATAAGACTCTACTTAAAAGCTTATTTATTATCTTAGATAATTTATTTATTAGACAAAATATTTTTCAATAGCTCACAAAAAAAATTCAGATAATTATTATCATTTAATAGTATTTTATTTATTATCTAATATTATTAATCATTTAATAATATTCAAATCATTTACTAATATTATTAATCATTTAATAATATTCAAATCTTTTACTAATATTATTAATCATTTAATAATATTTTAATCATTATCTAATATTATTAATCATGTAATAATATTTTACTTGTTTCATAAATAATAAAGGTCTCACACATTTTAAGATATAAATATTTTACATCTTAAAGCTTAAATCCTTTATATTCCTTTATAGAAATATCTTTTACCTTTACTTGCAAATTTGAGGTTTAAATAGCTAATACATAGCTTTTATATTAAAACTCAACTTACTATATTATTTCTGTAATTTAAACAATTTTTACATAAGTTCGTTCGTTCATAAGTCAACACTGACTGTGGCCTCATATACAAATATTTTATCCTGCTAGCACATTTGCTTTATTTTTCATTTTATAAATATTTATATTTTTGCTTTATATATTAAATATATATATATATTCTGTTACGTTAATCTCAGCTCAAAAACCATATTTTGAGCACCAGAAACCTCAAAATATCATTTTTATGATTAATACAATTTTTAAAAGGTTTTACGTTCTTCGTTGCACCATAAAATAATTTTATAGGCAATTGTAGTTTTTATTTCACTTAAATATGTAATTTATATTTATTACATATTTTTATTGCTTTATTTATGCCTGAATCACCACAGATCTGGTATACTAAATCACCAAATCCGGGTCCTAAATCACCACGGATCTGGTATACTAATTCTATAACTATTGCGGAAGATTTAAACATAAATTGTTATACATTAAACATTACGCACTATTCCCCGAGGTCGAGTAAACTTAACTTATACACAATTCAATATCCTATCTAACATATAACATTATTACCATATAATACTATTACAAATCTAGTTGCACACATTAACTTAAAGCTGGAACTGTCTTTAACATTTCCTTGTATCCGACGTATTCACATTAATCTGAAATGTTTATCATGATATAGCAAGAGTGAGCATAAGGTTGCCCAGCAAGTATAAATTTATTTGAGGATATATCATGATTGAAAGAATTTGAATAATAAGCTGGCTATAATTCAACAATATAGTTGTGAATTAGCACGAACAAACTTGCATAGCTGAAGAACATTTAACATGAACATATCAGTTATATCTGGACCGAACGGTAATGAAGGTGATCAACCTTTCATACCTGATTAATACATGCAATATGTATAAAGTATAATTTAACAATTCTTAGACATTGAAATCAGCAATGATTAACCATAAGTATATTTGAATGTAACAACTCTAGATCGAGTTAAAGAAAACTTTCCTGTACCGTTGATTACCGTTACGAAACATATCTTAGCTTTATCCGAAGACCTAATATTAATAATATTGATTTCCAAATATTAGAATAATATCATCACAATATAATACTATTATATATAATATATAAAATAACCTTACACATAAACACATAATCCTATCAGTCTATACAACACATAAGACCTGGTATCAAGTCAAACTATTGCAGTCTGAGTTGACTTCGACACAATTTCGACATCCCGACGGCCTAGTCGAATAATTATCGAGCCTATTATCAATATGACTCTACTTAAAAGCTTATTTATTATCTTAGATAATTTATTTATTAGACAAAATATTTTTCAATAGCTCACAAAAAAAATTCAAATAATTATTATCATTTAATAGTATTTTATTCATTATCTAATATTATTAATCATTTAATAATATTCAAATCATTTACTAATATTATTAATCATTTAATAATATTCTAATCATTATCTAATATTATTAATCACGTAATAATATTTTACTTGTTTCATAAACAATAAAGGTCTCACACATTTTAAGATATAAATATTTTACATCTTGAAGCTTAAATCCTTTATATTCCTTTATAGAAATATCTTTTACCTTTACTTACAAACTTGTGGTTTAAACAGCTAATACATAGCTTTTATATTAAAACTCAATTTACTATATTATTTCTTTAATTTAAACAATTTTTACATCAGTTTGTTTGTTCATGAGTCAACACTGACTGTGGCCTCATATACAAATATTTTATCGTGCTAGCACATTTGCTTTATTTTTTATTTTATAAATATTTATATTTTTGCTTTATATATTAAATATATATATTCTGTTACGTAAATCTCAGCTCAAAAACCATATTTTGAGCACCAGAAACCTCAAAATATCATTTTTATGATTAATACAATTTTTAAAAGGTTTTACGTCCTTTGTTGCACCATAAAATAATTTTATAGGCAATTGTAGTTTTTATTTCACTTAAATATGTAACTTATATTTATTACATATTTTTATTGCTTTATTTATGCCTGAAAAGAAGTTTCTCGACGTAAAATATCATTTATAGCCAAATATCGTCCTGTAGGACTTTATTAGATTTATTAATACTTATTATTTCATAGGAACGCGATTCGGAATGTCGGCGTCAAAGTAGTTTCAATTCACGCGCACGGCGTATTCTGCGTTAAGCTCAAATTTTAGTTCTGACATGCATGTTTGCTCATTTTTAATTTTCAAATCCCAAGTCATATAACAGCGAAATTTTGGGCATGTTATAGACCTCATGTCATAGTATTTTAGAAAAATTTCTAACCACGAAAACTAACAGCAGAAACCATTCGAAACAGGGTTCAAAAATGGCTTCAGCAGCCAGCTGCAGAGCAGGCGCCAGTGCTGCTGGGCGCTGCCTGCAGCTGTTGCCCAGCAACTGCTGCTGCAGTACTTAGCGAGTAGCCTACTTTGCGATTTTCTCACGCCTTGTTCGTTAATCAGAAAATTCCCAACTTTGGATATGTTATACATGGTATACCAAAGTATTTTTAAAAAATATAACCCAGTAATTTCGGACCTCTTAGGCAGCCTAAAACAGACCCCAAAAATGTCCACTCGCAACAGTTTTCATCTTTTTCCCAGATTTCTCCTCTTTCGCTAAAACAGTCATAACTTTTTCGTTTTAAAACATTTTTAGGCGATTCTTGAGCCCACGCGAAGCTAACTTCCGGGAATACAACTCTTTCCTACTGATGTTTTTCCAGATTCTGAACATATCAGCCCAGAAATTCCGTTCAAGTGGACTTCACCGCACTTGTTGGACAGTTCTGACACTACTACTTTGAAATGTCATAACTCTCTCCTCTGATGTCGGATTTTGTCCGTTCTGGAGTCTATGGAAAGCTTATTCAGTGTATTACAACATTTAGAAAGCCCAGAATTTTTAGAGCACTCTAGCTAACCCCGAATTTTCTATTTAGGGGCAGCAGTCCTCTAGCTATCTTAAGTTAAAATTTGTTTTACTTTTCTTTCTTTGATCAAGTTTTCTTAACACCAAAAATAGTTAGATCTAAACATGAAACACTCTAAAACTTGTAGATCAAGAGTTTTAAGATACAAGATCATATGCTCATGATTTGATTTAAAACAATCAAAACAAAATACATAATTTAATTACTAGAATTTAGTTTGTTATACCTAGTTCTTGTGTAATCCTTTTTCTTCCACAGAGAGTTTGATGAAGCATGGAAAATTCTTCTCTCCCCTTTCTTCTTCAAGTGGCTGCCGGCCACTTCCTTTTCTCTCCTCTCTTTCTATTTTTTCTTTCTTAGCTAATTGAGAGATGAAATAAAAGTGAAGAAAAGTTTTAACTTGCAAATGGAATGGGGGTATATATAGACTAGAAAAGTGTATCCATATTATATATGTAAGTATATATCATATCTTCCACAATCTCCCATTCTCTCTCTTAGTCATTTAAGGTTACTTGAAAATCTTAACAAATAATGAGGCTTGAATGGGAGAGTGACCTTATTTGGAATTGGACACATAAGGAGATTTAATTTGATTTTTTTTGCACATGCTCTCATCCTCCCCTAAAGTGGCGGATGAATCCCCCCTTGATTGCCCAATTTTTTTTTCTTTTAATTGCTAAATTAGCTTAAACAATTGACCAAAAAGTCCTTTCCAAGTTGGGTCAAGTTTGGCTATCCAATTAATTCATTTGGGATTTCTAAATAATTGCTTGGGCCATGTAAAATTACTATGGTCCAATGTCTTAATTTTATATTACCTTATTTATTTAATTAGGGTTTCTATTTCACTTATTTTGGATTTTAAATACTTACATACATAGGTTTAAATATATAACCAGATTAGGTTTTCTTTAATTAGGTTAAAAAAATACGTTGAGATAATAAATTAATCTCTTAAATTAGTATATATTTTAAATATTAAATTATTAAATTCTATAACCCTTAGGTTATTCAATTTTCATACCTAATATACAATATTAGGTTATATAACTTTCTTTGTAATTCTCTTTATATAATAAATAAATATATACACATTTACAATATATATTTATTTAATCACACACATACTTCTCATAAGTCATTATACACAAAACTACGTAAGTCTTTCATAAAATTTTTAAATCCAAACTCTATTTCCAGTCTAGGTCTTATTATTTAACCTTAATTCAATCTTTTAAGATTTTAATAAATATCCAAATTCTCGGGTTGTCACAATGACCATCACCGGTTTGAGGCGTAGAGTGGTACAGGATGAGATTACATCTGGCCACGTGATATCCCATCGTTTTTTGATTGACAGATTTGGCTCTGAGGATAGTTATGCACGACATTTCGGGGATTTTACCACGCCAGAGGATCATTGGCGTCTGGCCAGAGTGGATGTACTGTTGTTGTGTGTACTGGCGTACGTCTACATGCCACGATACATGGATGAGTTGAACATCGGGGTCATTATGGCAGTGAGAGCTCTCAGGGAGGGTCACACCATCATACCGATGATTATTGCAGAGACTCTGAGGTCAGCAACATACTGCTGCACTTGTCTGACAGGAGTGTTCATAGGTAGCTCAGTCATGCTATACGTTTGGTTTATGTCACACTTGAGACCGATTGGCACATTCAGACGGCATGTGTATTGTTTCACCCATGATATAGCCATGTCATACTCCTTCCAGCCTGCGGAGTGTACAAATGTTGCATCTTGGACAGCTTTTCTTGCAGGGATTGGAGATCCATTCGCTATATTGTCGTGTACAGGGCTCAGCTCACCCTATAACTTCATTACTCATGCTTCGGGCATCAATTATCTTCCTCTAGTTGGTTTGAGAGGGATGATCACCTACCACCCACTGGCCTTGATGTGTCAGTTTGACCTGTTTAAGGATTTCCATCCATTTGAGGGGGCAGTGAGTCAGCGCTTTGTTTCATGCCGTTTATCAGCCGAGCACTGTGACACCCCCAAATCTAGGTACTTCATTCCCACAAGATTTGGTACTCACTATCCATACATTCATACTATCTACCCAAATAAATAATATTTAAATCATAAATCCTTCCCTTAAATAGGGTTACATTAAAAATAATCCCAGGTTATCTAACCTTTAAACATCATTCAAGTGCAGAAAATAAATTTTTATTACATCACATCATCATTAAAAAGTCTAAGGTCATCATAATAAATAAAAGTACAAATCAGCATCACTTGTACAATTTTCCCTTTCCTTTGCTAGTTGAAGGTTCATCTACCTTCTCCACTTTAGCTGCAATGAGTTTATAAATATGCAAGAGTGAGCAAAACAATTGCTCACTGAATACAATAAGGAATCAACATGAGAACAACAATAATATCCGCCAATAAATGGGCTCATCAAAACTGAATAGTATTCTAACAATGATAATTAAAAACTGAAATCTAAAATATGGAATATATAACTGAGGGTCATAAGACCATGAACTATGTCCACAGTTGCGAGTAATCTTTCAACTCCAACTTTAACAGTCATAAGACTATAAGGACTCCTCGTACTTAGGGGGATCAACCCTTCATACAATGTATTATGCACAAACATTTTAACGCTACGCGTAAGTTATCCAAGTGTTTACTTCGCAACACTTGCCTAACATTCATTTTGTATACCAAGTTATCGCATAATGCGTTCTCGATTTACTAACCATTTTTACAATTTTGAATTCATAATCCACATCACAAGACTCTATTTAACCTTGTTGTTACATGATTCTCACATTACCATAACCTTAGGCTAAGCTACATAGAACGACCAAAGTCTGCGAAGACAAGCATACTTGAGGTTCGAAAATGGGCATTGGCGCTGGTATGCGCATGATTTTTATCTTGGCATCGAGGTCACAGACCAAGACAACAAATTGCGTGCTCAAGCGCGCTAAAGGCAGCAGCAATGACACAAGAACTTACAAAACTCAATTTTGCAAAACAAAGCTCCGACACTTTTCTTAAGCCAACTAACACGAATCTCACCCATCAAATAGTGATAATAATACGTAAAATAAATATACAACTATCATAAACATGATTGCTAACATATACAACCACTTAACACAATTTAACAACCACTAAAACTATTTTAATTTCTCAATTTTCATGTTTTCATGAAAAACTAAATTTTCTTGACATTCATCCTAAAAATCATCATTGTGAGTTCAAAACATGACCAATCATCTCATTCAAATTACGTTATGTTCGTATCTCAAAGAACTACCATATACAAGCGTCAATTTACAATTTCATACATGAATTGGCCACTAAAATTGTTACTATCATAACTACCCATGAAAACATATACACTAAAAAAAAAATTCTACTGTTATCCGAAAATTAACATGCAATTTCCTTGTTTGACATAAACTCTAGCATTATAAACAAATACAATTGCAATTACCAACTATATAAATCCACAATTCAACAACTGCTTATTACAGAGCATGAGAAAATTCTTTGACGTCCAACACAAATACATATATATTATCATAATTATGAACATACCTTTTGTTGCTTGACAGAAATTTCTTGCTAAGCACACTGGGATTGATGTGAAATTCTTAGACTCCTCTCAAGTTCTCTCTCAATTTCCTCTTGAGCTCTCTAGACTAGCAAACTGAGTTATGCGCAAAACAAACTAAGTAATAAGCGTAAATAAAAGAAACTGATATGGCCATAATAGCCATAATCAGTTATCAAAATAATGTATATATTATATTTATTATTTTATTTTTTTTATTTGATTTTCAAAAACTAGAAATCCCAAAAGTCATAGGGCTTGTTTGACAAACCATTTAAATTTTAAAGAATTAAAATACTTAAGCCTTGTTTGGCAAAAACTAATTTAAATCCTTTTTAATTTATTTTAATAAACACTTTAGTTTATAAATTAACATCACCTATTATTTATTTGGATCTTCATATCCATTAATAATCATTTAAATTAATCACATATTATATTTTAATTAAATATAGCCTTTTTAGCAAATATCAAAAATTATAATTCATGTTATAATTTTATTTCAGAATTTAATATACCATACAATATTAAATTATTAGCCACAATATAACACCTCATATTATAATACAAATCTCTAAATTATAAATTAATTTAATTTAGAAATTTATCTAATAAATTCAGATTTATAAATATTTATTAACGACCATCACATCAATAACTATTTATTCAACAATAAACACCTCAAATAAATATTTATATAATCAATAAATATTTAAAATTACAATTTGAAGTTTCGGATCGTTACAAGGACAGATCCAGGTTGTATGCCTGTTGGGATCAACGAGAGTTAGCTGAGTTTTATATCAGTCATCCGGATTATTCTGCAGAGTATTCCGCGTGGATGGAGACAAAGATTGCATCGACTATGGTAGTATCCACAGTGCAGGAGATTGATTCCGACGATGAGGAGCCTATGGAGGAGGCTGACATTCCCATCGATGGGTCTTAAGCGATGAAATTTGTCAAGATATGTGATGGATTCTCCCACCCGAAAAGTGCCATCATTTTCAAGATTCAAGACGGTATTTAAGCGTAACCTACATCTGATGACCTATGAGAGAGATCAGGCTACGGCCTCGATGTTGACAGCTCTTGATGGGAGAGACGTCGCTCTATTAGAGAGGGACGAGGCTAGATCACCAGAGATGCATTGATTATGGGCGGGATCTTCGCCCTATCGCGAGGATGTGGCCATTGCAGCATGACAAATGACTTGATTGAGATCCCATACGACTGGCATCCTTGCCGATATGAGTGCATACATTGATGAGCATCATGTCACCATGCAGTTAGCCTCGGATCTACTAGCTCGTGTAGATACCCTTGGGCAGGAGCTTGCAGCTTTACCTCCTTCTTCAGAGAGGGATGCTATGTTAGATCTGATAGTCCGCATGCATACAGATCTGTAGATAGCTTTGTATTTTCCTGCACAGACTAGCTTAGCCATTTTGTCATGTACAACACAGATGTATATATCAAACAGTATTATATATGGCAGAGAAATATATTTTGATTTACTTCCCTTTCAGTTGTGCTATGACACTTGCTTAATATTTGCCTGTTTCTTTAGGTCTTGTGATCTTGATGCATTCTGAACTTATCCTTGATATGTGGACATTGACTCATCGCAGGATCTCTCAGAACGGATCATTGATCTGTATGTATCCCTACCATCTTTGGTGTCTTGGTACTGGTTTTTGTATGGAAATATGGAGAGGAGTGTGGTTTTTCCTCTCTGAGATTGACCGCACCACAGATGGTCGCCAGTACTTCTATTTGTGAGAAGCCTAGTTAATTCCATCTTTTATGGATTAGTATTGCTCTTTGAGGCACAACTGCAGCTTATATGTCACCGAATCTCCTATTGGTGAGGAGAGGTTGGATAATTACATCCCTTTGGTCTGAAGCCGATGAAGTGTAATGGATTGAAGTTTGATCCCAGTACCGTGTGAAAAGTATTTTTGTTCTGGTAGGGGTTAGATTGAACCATAAATGGCTGCCTACGTACTCTTATTGAAGAGGAGATCAAGTCTGTGTAGTTCGGACCTGGTGTAAGAGGTTCAACGCTGAATGTGAAAGGCAGATGGGTGTAGAAGCTTTATTGATGAAGAAGGGTGTAGAGGTATTTTTGTGGTTTTGTTTTGGTAGAGAAAGGGCATAAATGTTTTTTTTGTTTTTGTTTTTTGTTTATTGCGACCGGTCCATATAGAATATGGTTGCCTACATACTCTCGTGTATCAGAAAGATCAGGTCGACGTAGTTCACCCCTCAGGACAAATTGCAGCCAAAGAGAAGTACGAATCCCATGCGCAGGCTATACTGCGAGGAGAAGAAAGTTTGATTCCATAATGGGGACAAACTGCAGGTGTGGAAAATTTTTGATCCTATTTTCAGGACAAACTATAAGCATAGAAAAGTTTAATCCCGTTTTTAGGATAAACTGCAGGTGTGAAAGGTTCAATCCCGTGTTTAGGATAACCAAAATTGTGTGAAAGGTTTGAAATGAGGAGAAACCAGGCTGCTGGTTTGAAGTGTATGTTTCCCTGAGGGGCAGAAGAGTTTGTAAAAAGAGGGTTAAAAAACCGGAATGACTGGTGATTGAATGATCCATACCAGGATGTTTTCTTGATGATATCCTCAGACATAGCACCGTTTCATGGTGTCCAAGTTGATAAGCTATGGAAATTCATCGCCATCCATTTCTTGTAGTCTAAGAGCGCCTTCTATCAATACCTCCTTGACAACAAACGAGCCTTCCCAGTTAGGAGCGAATTTTCCCTTAGATTGACCTTGGTTGTCAATGATCTTCTTCAAAACCAAGTCATGTTGTTTGAACTGCCATAGCCGGACTTTTCTGTTATAGGATCGTGCAATTCTTTGCTGATATAACTGACCATAGAAGATTGCCACAGTTCACCTTTCGTCTATCAGAGACAATTGGTGATACCTGTCGTGTACCCATTGGTCTTCATCCAACTGAGCATCCATCAATACTCTGAGGGATTCCATTTCCACCTCTATGGGGAGCACTGCTTCCATCCTATAGGCTAATGAGTAGGGGGTTTCCCTAGTGGAAGTACGCATGGAAGTTCTGTAGGCTAATAAAGTTAGAGGCAAGAGGTCAGGCCAACCTTTGTGATTGGCAGACATTTTCTGCATGATCTTCTTGATATTTTTATTAGCTGCTTCAACAGCACCATTCATCTTTGGACGGTAGAGTTAAGGTGTTTGATGTGGAATTTACTGCATAACTCCTCCATTATTTTGTTGTTGAGGTTCTTTGTATTGTCTGACACAATGACCTCTGGTTGTCCATATCGACATACGATATTGTTTCTGATGAAAGCAATGATGACTTCTTTGGTAACCCTGGGGAAGGAGGCTGCTTCTACCCATTTGGTGAAGTAGTCAATCATGGTGAATATGAATCGATGTCCAATACTAGCTTTGGGCTCGATGGGCCCGATCACGTCCATTCCCCACATTGAGAAGGGCCATGACGAACTCATATTGTGGAGTTCCCTTGGAAGGGGCGTGGATAGCATTCCCATGAATTTGGCATTGATAGCACCTCTTGACGTGATCATCACAGTCATCTTTGAGTGTAAGCCAATAATGCCATGTTCTGAGGATTTTCTTGACAAGTAAGGGGCCACTCATGTGTGGTCCACATACTCCACCATGGATCTCATTCATGAGTCTCTGAGCTTTGTCTTTGTCTAGACATCTGAGGAGACCTAATCCTGCATCTCTTTTGTAGAGTGCATCTCCGCTCAAGTAGAATTTCATAGCAAGTCGATGGATCAGCCTCTTTTTAGTCAGGTTTGCCTCAGCGGGTGTAGATCCATCTCGCAGATACTCCTTGATATGCTAATACCAAGGGTGGTGGATGGGAGGTAGCTCATCCGATACATCTCCAATATAGTTCCCATAAGCTGGGGCCTTTTGCAGGGCAAATGTGATGCTTGGCATGTTTTCCTTGTCAGGTATATGAATCAAGGAGGCCAACATTGCTAATGCATCCGCAAAATCATTCCTATTACGAGGAATGTGTAGAAAGGAGATTTCTTCGAACTCCAAAGCCATTTATAAAACTTGCTGATGGTAAGGCAGCAAATGTAATTCTTTGGTTTGATAGATTCCCGTGGATTATTTGATTACCAATTTAGAATCCCCGAAGACAGTTAACCTCCTGATGCCCATTGAACGGGTAAGTTTTAGCCCCATGATACAGCCTTCATACTCAGCTGTGTTGTTGGTGCTGACAAACTATAATTTGACAAATGACGGATATCGCTCCCGTCCGGACACTAGAAGCTGCTCCGACTTGAGCCTTACGTGTTAATGACTCCATCAAAATACATTTTCCATGTGTGGCATGCATAGTACTGATGGTATTATTGAACTGCCATTACCCCTTCATCGGAGAAGTATGTTTCCAAGGGTTTGTAATCCCCTGCATGTGTGGCGGCCAGTTGATCCGCAATTCCTTGACCTTTGACAGACTTTTGTATGACGTAGATGATGTTAAATTATTGTAGGATCAATTGCCATATGGACAGTCGACAATTCAATATGGGCTTACTGAACACATACTTGAGATGATCCACGCGGGATATGAGATGGGTTGTGTGACCATGGAGGTAATGTTGTAACCTCATGGAAGCCCATGCTAAAGCATAACAAGTCTTATCAATTAGAGTGTACTTGTGTTCACTGCTGCTGAATCTTTTGCTGAGGTAATAGATAGCTCGTTCTTGGCCTCTATCGTCTTTCTGCCCCAGCATGTAGCCCATGGCATTGTCATTAATGGACAGGTACATGAACAGGGGAACATCATTCCTAGGAGGTACCAAAATAGGAGCGTTAACCAACTGCTCTTTAATGGTAAGGAAGGCTTTCTGGCACTCATCATTCCATTTCATGGACGAGTTCTTCCTTAATAGCTTGAAGATGGGCTCACAGGTTGTTGTGAGTTAAGAGATAAACCTGCTAATGAAGTTGATTCTTCCCAAAAATCCCCGTATTTCCTTCTCTATCTGAGGAATGGGCATTTCCTTGATGGCTTGGATTTTGGTGGGATCCAGCTCAATCTCTTTGTGGCTAACTAGGAAACCTAGCAACTTGCCTGATTTGACACCAAAGGACACTTGGCTAGATTCAACTTCAAGTTATACTTACACAACCTGTTGAAAAGCTTTTTGAGATGGTCTAAGTGGTCTTCCTCCCTTTGGGATTTGATGATGATGTCATCCATGTAGATCTCTATCTCTTTGTGCATTAAATCGTGGAAAAGAGCCATCATATGTCACTGATAGGTTGCCCTGGCATTGATGAGGCCGAATGACAACTGTCTGTAGCAAAATATTCCCCAAGGCGTGATGAAAGCAGTTTTCTCACGATCTTCCTCAGTAACCATAATTTGATGGTACCCTGCGAAGCAATCCGCAAAGGTGTACATGCAGTATTGAGCAGTATTGTCAATGAGAATGTGGATAAAGGGTACGGGAAAGCTATCTTTAAGGCAAGCTTTATTCAAATCCCGGTAATCCACGCAAACTCGTACCTTCCCTCCTGGTTTAGGCACGGGAACAATGTTGGATATCCACTCCGGATATATAGACACCATGATAATGCCAGCTTAAAATTGTTTCACAATTTCTTTTTTAACCTTTAAACTCCACTCAGGTTTCAATCGCCTGAGTTTCTGTCTGACTGGTTTGAATCCCTCTTTAATGGGAAGGCAATGAAGAACAATGTCAGTGGAAAAACCCACCATGTCTTCATGGGACCATGCAAACACATCCTAGAATTGGGTTAATAGCATAACCATGTCATTCCGTTGGTTTTGGGTAAGGTCTGAACCAATCTGGATTAGCTTAGGCCTTTCTAAGGTTCCAAGATTGAAAGAAGTGGTTTGGTCAAGGTTGGGTTTAGGTTTTTCTGCGACCCATTCCTTAATCTCCTGAGGTGTCTCAATGTCCTCTTGTATTTCCATCAAGTCTGAGTCCAACTTTGCATCAAAGTTACAGTCCTTGTGGAGAGAAGGCACCTCATCAGCAAGTGCAGACACATCTAAATTCAGAGTCCTGAAACAAAATATGCTTTCACTTAATATATGAAACTGTTTAATCATACACAAGTGTTAGCATGTACTGATAAAATAACTGCTAATATGGTATACAAAACTAAGCAATTAAAGTTATCTACAGGGCAGAGGGATTTTCTGCCCGTTTTACCCTCGTCGACCAATGCATGGAGTGCTGCTCCACTTTTCGAGGGCAAAGTCTTTATGGACTGCAATGATGGAGGGATTGTCACTGTCCTCCTTCTCCCGAATGATAACCATGATATCTGGGCAATCATCGTCTGGGGTATATCTGTTTGTATGTTCATCATGGACAATGATGCGTATGCCTGACACCATCAAGGTGATGTCGTGTTTACGTTTCTGCTCCCTTTCTTCCACTTCGAGATCGGGAATCAGCACCTCTTTTGCTTTGAATGGTACTATTTTGGGAAACAGCATAGCCATAACATGGGCTGGCACCTTTCTTGGGAGATCAGATTACCATGCGTGTGAGATGAAAAAAAATCGCCGTGTGGCGGAAGCTTGAGGAACCTGCTTGTGCTTATGAGGATTCCCATGACTTGAAATAGCAGAATAGCCTAGTTCGGCTATCCCGATTTGACTAGACACTTGAATAGGGTGCTTAATACCCTGCTAATTTTTACCAAGCCCTTGTCCAGGCTGATGACCTAATGACATCATTTCTTGTGTAGCCGACATAACCTCGGCAGAAATCGTGGGTATGGGAAGTGGTGCACCAATAGGATGGTATTGCGTGTTACTCACTTCCAAAGTATGAAAACTGACCGGCTCAACTTCTGAATTGAAGCTAATGATCGATAGACATCCTTGTTCAGGACATTCCAGCTCAGCGTTGACAGTGACTAGACTGTTGTTGACAATGTATTTAAGTTGTTGATGCGGCTCCAGCCATATGGATCCATGGTCTCCCCAATAGCAGGTTGTATTCTGAATCTATCTTCAGGACGTGAAAGGATACATTGAATGTATTTGGATCAATCTCAATTAGCAGCTCAATCTTTCTGACGAAATTTCGTCGGGATCCATTGAAAGCTTTGATAACCGTATGGCTGATTTGGATCTGTTTGAGATTGACATTCATCTTCACCAAAGTGGCATAAGGATTGATATTCAGAGATGAACCTCCATCTATCAATACTCCAACTAACATATACCTGGAGAAAAAAATTACGATGTACAATGGCTTGCAATGACCGATCCCTTCGGGCAATATGTCGTCATCAATGAAGGATATCACATTGTTGTTGAAAATGTGATCAATCATATGTTAAAATTTTTCGACATCCACTGATTTTGGTAAGTAGGCTTCTTCCAAAACCTTCAATAAGATCTTCCTGTGATCCTCGAAAGAGAAAACCAAGTCCAGTATTGATATCTGATGTGGAGCTTCTTTTAAGCTTAAAACCACCTTGGCTTCATTATGGCCCATAATGCGGAGGAATTTTTTAATCTTCTCCATGGGAATCTTCCCCTTTTGCTTTGATGGCGGGCTTCATCACCCTTTGAGGAAGATACAGTGGATTTTTCCTTCATTAATGAAAGATAGTATGAGGCGTGGATCCTTGACTTCTCCATAATTCCATGGAACTTTGTGTGGTCGACAACAGGATATTGTGGTCTAAAAGGTAAAGAAATTGGCTCAAAGTGCGCCACTTTCAAAGGATTTTCAGCTCCTTTAAGTTGAATTGCTTGTATGGGAAATGCTTTTGTGGTCTCATCATCCTCGGTGGATATAATCACTCTCGATCCTTTCCATTTGGTAGGACATGTATTCCCCTCTCGAAGTTGAGTTTGCGGTGTGGTCGTCTCGCCACCGCAGGACACCGCTATCAATAAGATTCTGAATGAGATGGCGGAGTGCCCAACATTCTTCTGTGTTGTGACCGCGAGAATGTGAATTATATTGACAAACTCCATCAGAGTTGAACCATCTTGAACGAGGATTGATTGGAGGTAGAAGGGAGGTAATTCTTCCTTCATTGATCAGCATTTGAAATATCTCCTCCATAGATTGGCCAAGATAGGTAAATTCCCTCTGATTGGCAAAATCCCGACGGGCTTTAGCATTTGCTCTCTTTGCAACCTTATCCTCCATAGCTTCGCTTTCTGAAGGTGAGGGTGGAGCATTCATAACAAAAGGCAGGAGATAAGCATGCTCCTGGCTGACTAATTGGCATGTGACTTGATGCTGATGGGTCACCAGTTCTGCCAATTGCTCAATTTGCTTGCAAAGAGCTTTCATTTTTCGTTCCATAGCAAATTGGAACTTTGCATAATCCCATCTGTCAACACCGTCTTTGATGGTCTGGGATGATTCTCCATTAAAATTGGAACTCTGTCCAGCGCTCCAATTGATCATGTTGACCTCTTCTTCTTTGTGTTGAGGAAGAGGGTTGTCTTGCACATGTGGTTGATCTGGTTTAGTGACCACGATCTCTCCGTTGTCTATTAAATCTTGGATCTTGTGTTTCAAGGCCCAACAATCTTGAGTATCATGTCCAAGTGCCCCGACATGATAAGCACACTTCCGAGTAGTATCAAAACCCTTCCCATTAGGGTTAGCTGGTGGAAGAAGACGTGTGATTTTCTTCTGAGTAGTCAGAAGAACAAAAATATTCTCGAGCGAGTCCCCTAAGGGTGTGAACATTCGAGGGCGCTTTACTTCTCCATTTTTAGGCAATGGAGGGTTTGAAGACTGTGCTTGGAAAGGGGGAATAGTTTCTCCTCTGTATAGGCATGCTCTGACTGCCTTTTTGACCTTGTAGTATCAAGGAAACATCCTCCTCTTTCTTTTTATGGACCCTTCGAGGGTTGTTTCCATAAGATCCGGACTGGATGTGCTCAGCAACTGCTTTAAGAGCAGATAGGTCTTGAATCTTACTGGACTTCAATCCCATCTCAGTCATCTCTCCGTGTTTGATCATTTTAGAGAATGGTTTGCCAATACCAGCTAAAACTTTCTCATAGAAAGAAGCTTCTCAGATGTACATGAAAGTCGCGACCATTTCGATTTCATCATGGAAGGAATAAATTGAGCAATGGGCGCCTCCACCTCCGAGCATACTCTAAAAGACTCATTAGACTGCTTTCTTGACCTTGGTAACTGCACCTGGCCAGAGCCATCTGAGATTGAAAACTGTATTGAGTGAGGAAGGCGTGAGCTAGCTCTTCCCAACTATAGATCTTTGAGTTGTCTAATCCGGTATACCACGAACGGGCTTCTCCAATCAGACTCTTCTAGAACAGGTGCATTCTGAGCTTCTTATTTTCCGCATAAGATCCAAGTTCTCCAATAAACACCTTCAAATGTGTATAAGGATCCCCTAATCCGTCATACTTTTCAATGTTAGGGGTTTTGAATTTTTCTGGATAATGAACACTAGGAAATATGCAAAGCTCAACATATGAAACACTTCCATGTGTTCCAATTCCTTTAAGAACACGAATAGTTTCCTCCATTTGGAGGACCTTCTTCCTGATATCACCGGTGTCTGGATCTCCTTTGAGATGGGTGTTTTCAGGGTCTTTGTTGGCCATATCCAACTGAGGTTCTGGAATTGTCTTTTCCAAACCTTGAGATCCTCCTTGTGCAGAGGATTCTATATGTGTAGGCATCTTTGTACCTTGAGTAGACTGATGCAATTCTTTCAGCAAAACAGTCAAGTCTATAATTTGTTTACTTAATCCGTTAAATTCTTCTTGAGAAACAGGATTAGATTGGTCAGAAGAAGACATGATTGGTTGTAGGCTCATGGCCTTTTTAGATTTTGAGCGGGTAACAGGCCCAATGATTTCCCTACAAAAAACTTACGTAGTTTAGTCTTAGGGATATTGTAAATGCTATCATAATGTGCCCATTTTAGGAATATTGTCCTGCAAAAACAGGTGTTAATTGATAACATGTTATGTATGCACATATATTCTTCATATTTTCCATTACATATGAATGAACATGGAATAAAATTACAAGTAAATGCTTTTACAAGTAATTGAAAATGGAAAGTATGAAGAGGCTTTCCTCCGCGTTTGGTTTATCAGAGGTTGACCTATCTTAGGGTTACTCTCGCAACTTTTTGGCATGAAGGTTCCCAGATCATCGCAATCTACTTGACATGAAGTTAATCTGGTCTTTCAACTGGAGCGAATCTGGGTGGTGCCTTTCCTGAGCCTCGTTGGAATTAGTCTCCTTACGAGTCTAGTAATCAAACACCGATAGGATAGCCTCCTAGTGGAGGAACCATACAACATACATTCATATACAACGTGTCTCTGTGACACCCCCCAAACCCAGGTACTTCATTCCCACAGGATTTGGTGTTCACTTAATCAAACATTCATATCTAACTACCCAATCACAATAATATTGAATAATAAAACCTTCCCCATTTAAGGGTTATATAATAAAAATCTCCCAGGTTGTCTAACCTTTAATTACAATCATTTAAATGCGGAAAACAAATAAACTTTATTACAACCATTCAATTTAAAATCTGATAATCAAATATCAACATATTACAAGTCTTCAATACTTGTTCATCTTTCCTTTTCCCTTACTAGTGCTAGGTACATCAACCTTCTCATCCTTAACTGTAATATTTATATAAGCAAGAGTGAGCAAACAAAGCTCACTTGAAACCACAATGAATGGAAACTTTACAACAACTGTCAAATAATAGGCTTGATAGAATTAAACAATATGATTTATCAACATTCTGAAGTATGTAACTGAGGGTCCTAAGACCATGAACTATGTCCATAGTTATAAGTAATTTTTCAACTTAAACATTAACAGTCATAAGACTATAGGGACTCCTCGTACTTAGGGGGATCATCCCTTCATACAATGTATTGTGTACAAACATTTCAATGCTAAGCGTAAGTTACCCCTAATAATAGGGTTGTTCATCTCAGTATTTAGAGTACAAGTCCGCACCAAAGTGAGTTTGGTTTGGATACATTTCAAGGTAATTTGGAATTCAACGAACATCAACTAAGGATTAGTTGAATAAAACTAATAACATCATACTATGGAATAATCATAACTGAATCGACATAATAAATTAAAATCATGCTTTAGGAATAATCTAATATCATACATATTGAATAACTATAACACACCTTACTTGAACAATAATAAGCCAAGGTTATTTAGAATTGAATACTAAGCATGCATAGCAATTTGAACGATAAAACTGTTCAACGTTAGTATATATAAATCTTCATGCTAAACAACAAGTTAAATACAAGAATAACTTGCTCAATATCAAAATAAAGTTTAGAAATCTTGTATCATTATATTGTAATCGAATTGGAAACAATAATTGGCTCAACAAGATAATAGATTAGAGAACTTGCCTTGCTCGTAGGTTAAACCGAACAATTTGAATCACAATACCCTATATATATATATATGTCATCATGACATAGTTAGTCAATACCACTTTACAAACATAACTAAGTACATTCATCATGTAAGATTTGATTTTTAATCACATAATCAAGTTACAAAACAAGTTAATTGTTAATAACATGCTCATTCTTGGTATAGAAATATTGAAATCATAATTTAACAGTCCTACTATTAACACATAACAACTTTTTCAGACTTTGTGTACAAAAATTGCCTTCGTCGACCATTCGCTAACTTTCATTGCAATACCAAGTTTATCTTGTGGGTTGAAGATCGCCGGAGATGATATTGCGGCGAGAATTATACTCACGAGGTCAGCACCGTGGCGTGGCACCGGATGTCATGACGTGAGAACTATACTCACGAAAGCGCTACTAAGACCGAATTGCAGACTTCAGCAACCAGATACGGAAATCACATGAACAAAGCCAATTTTGGCCTACAAGCTACTTTCTAACAGCATAATTAGCATGTAATTCATACAGAGACTTTATATAAACATATTTCAAAGACTCTTAACATGATTATACTCATAAAACAATACAAACATCGAATTTAAAACATCCAATTTCACTATTTTTGATAAAAACTCACTTTTTGATGTTTTCAATGAAAATCAACACTGTTATTTTGTTTTTCAACTAAATCAGTTAATTCAAAGTACCTTATTTATGTCTATACAACCTCTTTCAAATACAATAGTCAATTTGTCAACTAAACAACTAATTAAACCTTAATTTTACCTTAAACTAAACCATATTCATATATATTCATATAAACTCACTCTAATATAGTTTTCTTTACAAATTACATACATAACATCAATTCATTGACTATACTCATATATAACTTATGAAAATAGTTTCACAACAACCAATTTATCATATAAAACTATCTATAACAAATAATTCAATTTCTACAAAGATTTTATAGAGAAAATTGGGAGAGAATACAACTTCAATTTAAAAAAATAACAAAGTTTAGATGATACCTTATGCAAGACCCCAACTTTTATGAATAAAGATGAATTTTCTATAATTATCACTTTTGAATATCATGGAATGAATTTGATATAATGTTATAGTTGTGGGTAATATTTATAAATTTTGCAAAGTACGCAAGTTGTTATATAATATTCAATTGGTCGGGGAATATTCATTTTAACAGGAATATTCATACCAACGGCACAATCATTGGTGGACCCCACAACGGAATTATTGTCGGATTGAGAAAATGACAAAAATATTTTATGAAAATAACGGTGGAAGTTTTATCGTTAACTGTTGAAACACCCGGTGTTAAAAGTACAAGAATATGCATGGTTGCATAGTATCTCACGTTAATTGATTCAATTATTTTCGATATTTTATATATTATTAAATCAATAATTGAGATAACAAAGTTGTTAATATTATTATTTGCAATATTAACGATGTCTAGAAGTTCTGTCAAGGAGAGGTTTGGTCACCTAATTGCGCGCCAATGGGGAGAAATCCTTATTGGAAAGTCCCCTCTTTCCTGGGAACGACCTGGTCGATTAATAGTGTGAATTATAATAATGATGATGAAGTTTTGTTTTATTAGTATTATTAATGTAATAAAATAGAAAAACTTTTTATATAAAATAGAATACTTTTATAAAGTTATTCGTTTTATTAGACTATAAATAGAATATATTATATTCTATTATGCGTAGTGTTTTCAGATAGTAAAATCTTTTTTATATAAAATAGAATACTTTTATAAAGTTATCTATTTTATTAGACAATAATTAGAATATATTATATTTTATTATGCATAGTGCTCGCATAGTGTTTGCATAGTAAAATCTTTTATATAACACGTAATACTTTTATAAAGTTATTCGTTTTATTAGATTATAAATAGAATATATTATATTTTATTGTAAACCAATACGACCAATCCATTTAAAAGTAAATCAATCTGGACCGCTCAGAATTAGTTACTATTCATCCATTCTTCTATAAATAGAAGCTCATTCCTTCATTATTTCTTACTTAATTCAATTTGAAACTCAGAGAGAGAAACTATAGAGAGAAAGAAGAAAAGTGTTTCGCTACTTCACCACTTCTATATCTAATTTCTTTTACGGTAAGGGTATTATTTCTTTTGTATTCATGAAGAGAACTTTTGTTATTCCATTCTTTATTATTCTGTTGGAATAACATGTATACGCGGGCTACTGATGATTGGGTAATATACCCATGAATCGAATATTTTTGGGCATAAATTATTGTATTCTCAAGGCATTTAGATTCATTTTTACTATGTTTATGCGTTGTTTTGCAGATTCGGGAGCTGTAGGGGCAATTTTGGGAGTTTTAAGCTGATAATGGCAAAATGGTAAATAATCTGAAGAGCAGCGTCGGGGCGCTCAAGCTAGTGTATTTCCCAAATATTTGGATACCGCACGTGATGTCGATTGACAGTGACTTTCATTTCGACTTCTTTGAATGGAGGTTGTTTGAAGCCAATTTGGACTTGGATTGCTAGAGTGGATAAGTGGAGTATATAAAGGAGATTTTAATTAAAAGAGGGATCTATCTACACAATTGGAGGCTGATCAAGGAGTCAAGGGGAGAATTTGAAGAATTTTACTTGGAGTTTTTCTTCTTCTTCTTCATTCTTTCAATTGGTGTAATTCTTTTAGGATGATTTGCAAAAGATTGTTGGTTTTAATTTCTATCATGAACTAATTTCTTTAGTTAAGATTTCAATTGAACCTTTTATGGCTATGAATTAATTGTTTGATTTATTCCAATTATTTGTTTTGAAGTGAGTTGTTTATCTTGCCTTGTGCTGATTGATTAATTATTTGGCCAGTAATTACCTTGTTACTCTAGAAAGAATTGAAAGATGAATTCTAGGATTAGAACTGGGCACGATAACATGTGACTTAGTTATTTGTAAAGTAAATAATTAGGTTTATGAATTGAATGGAAATATATATTCACCGCATATAACATATAAGGAATTGGAATTGAAAGGAGTTTAATTCAATTGTTTTGCATAGGAATATAGCAAGATTAATCTGGATTAAATAGAAGGCAATTGATCACTTGGAAAAGGACTTTTGGCACTTGAGAATTCTTGTTAACAATTCAGTAGGCATAATAATTGAGATAATTGGATAATTGATTTATAGTTCATAATTGGGGATATTGGAGTCTTAATCCTTATTTACCTAAATTAATTCATTCAAATCTTATTTTTTTTTATTTGCTTTCTTTTAGACTAATCTCCTTTTAATTGTTTAACTTAATTTTCTTAATTATAAAAATCACATCTTATGGTTGTTTAAATAAAATTGGATTGATACAATACTAGTAGTTGGAATTTATTAATTAGAATTCTCTGCGGGATCGACACTCTGTCTTATCATTTTATTACTTGTTGACCGTGTATACTTGCACGTTTGCTTTGATTGTGAAATCTGCCAATAAGTTTTTAGCACCGTTGTCAGGGAACTTCTTTATTAATATTAATTCCATATTAGTTATAATCAATTCAGTCTTAATTTAAACGTTACTTATTTTTCTTCTTGTATTTGCAGGAATTCTTTATGAGTGTATGCACACTAGATGAAGGGCGAAAAAGGAACTTTTTCCTTATACGGACGATATTGAAAGGAAGTTCCGGAAATTGCAGTCGACTAGTGCAGTGTCACCTATGGAGGAAGAACTGGCAGAACAAGAAATTCCAGTGAACATGGTAGCGGACGAACAGAAATCGCTTAGGGACTATGCCATGTCGAATGTCATGGATATATAGTCTAGTATTAGGAGGCCGGCAATCAATGCAAATAGCTTCGAGATCAAACCAGGAACAATTCAGATGCTTCAGAATACATGTCAGTTTGGGGGTAGTTCGATAGATGATCCTAATGAGCATATCTTAAGTTTCTTGGAAGTTTGCGACACCTTTAAATTCAACAATGTATCGGAAGATTCTACAAGGTTGAGGATGTTCTCGTTTACCTTGAAAGATAAAGCGCAAAGTTGGTTATCTTTGCCTCCTGGCTCAATCACAACTTGGGACGACTTAGCTCAAAAATTTCTAGCTAAGTTTTTCCCACCAGCGAAGTCGGCAAAACTACGGAATGATATTCACACCTTTGCACAATTCGACTCAGAATCATTATATAAGGTGTGGGAAAGATTTAAAGATATGCTCCGTAAGTGCCCACATCACAGAATTCCGTAGTGGATGCAGTTGGGGATATTTTGTGATGGTTTGCACGCGTCCACAAGGGCCAGTATTGATGCAGCAGCAGGAAGAGCGATCATGCCTAAGAATTTTGATGAGGCATATCAGCTGTTAGAGACAATGGCCACTAACAACTATCAGTGGCCCATGACTAGATCGAACCCTCCTAAAACACCGGGAAAGTTTGAAGTCGATCCAATGACAGCACATTAGCAGCACAAGTGGCCGCGATAGCTAAGAAAATGGAAACATGGAGTCCACCATCCACACAGCAGGTAGCAATAGTTTGTGAATTATGTGCTGGGGGTCATCCTACGAATCAATGTGCCATAAATTATGAATCAGCACAATTTATAGGGAGTTATAATCGATCTACCCAACCTTATCCGAATCAAAACGCATATAATCCGGGTTGGAAAAATCATCCAGGATTTTCATGGAGTAACAATCAAGCTCAAGCTCAAGCGCCTAGACAGCAAAACACATCCGGATTTCAAAATCAGACTCAACAACCAGAGCGGAAATCAAGTTTGGAAGAAGCCTTGGAAAATTTTATTAGAGCTTCTGAAAAGAAGAACGAGGAATAAGACAAAATATTGAATCAAGTAGAGCTGAATATGAAAAGCCAAGGTGTGTCGATAAAGAATCTAGAAAATCAAGTGGGACAGATAGCACGTGCACTGAATAATCGACCACTTGGAACACTTCTGAGTGACATAGAGAAAAATCTGGGCAGAGATGAGCATTGTAAGGCTGTAACTCTACGAAGTGGAAAGGATTTGCAAGAGACAGTCACGGATAGGGAAAAGAGGGACAACGCAACAAGTGAAATAGAGGAAGTTGTGGACACCGGAAAACGTCAAGATGAGACCTTAGAGTAGAAAGAACCGGAACCAACCATCACAATGCCTCCCATACCGTATCCGCAGAGGATTCAGAAATCCAAGTTGGATAAGCAGTTTTCACGATTCTTAGATATCTTCAAAAAACTACATATCAATATCCCCTTTGCCGAAGCCTTGGAACAAATGCCGAGTTACGCTAAGTTTATGAAGGACGTTTTGTCGAGAAAGAGGAAATTGGGAGAGTTTGAGGCAGTGGCATTGATCGAAGAATGTAGCACGATCATTCAGAATAAGTTATCATTGAAGCTTAAGGATCCAGGTAGCTTTAATATACCTTATGAAATTGGAAATCAGTTTTCGGGACGAGCATTGTGTAATTTGGGGGGCCAGTATAAATTTGATGCCATTATCCGCTCTAGCCGAGTTTGGACTTAAAGCTCCACGAATCGATAAATATCGGGTTTGCGTTAGCGGATCGATCGGTTACATATCCATGAGGTATTGTTGAGGATGTTTTAGTTAAAGTGGATAAATTCATCTTCCCCGCGGATTTCTTTATCTTGGATTGTGAAGTGGACAATGAAATCCCAATTATTCTGGGGCGACCATTCTTAGAAACGGGTAGAACTTTGATTGATGTGCAAAAAGGTGAATTGACAATGCGAGTTGAAGATCAACAGGTCACCTTTAATGTTTTTAAGTCAATGTCTTATCCGAAAGAAAAAGGTGAATGTTAGCGGGTTGATATCATGGAAGAATTGGTTAATCACAAGTTCAATGGAAATTATTCGAAGGACCCGCTTGAATCCATTTTGCTCGGGACAGACGACTGCGGCATTGAAGAGGACATTGAGTATTTCAAATGGCTAGATACATCATCTGTCTTCCGAAAAAGCAATCAATCATTTGACACTCTTGATATGCCCGAAACGGAAAGTAAAAAGTTCAAACCCTAGATAGAAGAGCCACCAGTGTTAGAATTAAAGCCACTTCCATCTCATCTACAGTATGCATATTTGGGAAAAGATGCTACCCTACCAGTTATTGTTTCAATTTTGAGTTAATCGACATGCAAAAGGAGAAATCGCTACGGGTCTTCATGAGAGTTCAAAACAAAGAATTGGGTGAACTATAGCGGATATTAGGGGAATTAGTCCATCATATTGTATGCATAAGATTTTAATGGAAGAGGGGTCAAAACCAACCATTGAGATGCAAAGAAGGCTAAACCCCATTATGAAGGATGTGGTGAAAAAGGAGATCATAAAATGGTTGGATACCGGCATTATTTATCCAATCTCGGATAGCTCATGGGTAAGTCCTGTACAATGTGTACTAAAGAAAGGGGGTATTACAGTGGTGAAGAATGAAGTTAATGAGCTCATCCCTACTAGAACTGTTACAAGATGGAGAGTATGCATGGACTATCGCAAGCTAAATAAAGCCACTCGCAAAGATCACTTCCCTTTGTCGTTCATTGATCAGATGCTGGATAGGCTAGTGGGACATCAGTTCTACTGTCTTTTGGATGGATATTCTGGGTATAATCAAATTGCCATAGCACCGGAGGATCAAGAGAAAACAACATTCACATGCCCCTACGGCACGTTTGCATCCCGACGTATGTCTTTTAGGTTATGTAATGCACCGGCAACCTTTCAACGGTGTATGATGGCGATTTTCTCTGACATGGTCGAATAGAATTTGGAGGTATTTATGGATGACTTTTCTGTGTTCGGTGATAGCTTTGATTTATGTTTAAAAAAACTGATTTTAGTGTTGAAGCGATGCGTGGAGACTAACCTAGTCCTTAACTGGGAAAAATGTCACTTCATGGTGAAAGAAGGGATTATTTTGGGGCATAAGGTTTCTGCAGCAAGGTTAGAGGTGGACAAAGCGAAGATCGTGACAATTGAGAAATTACCCCCTCCATCATCTGCATGAAGGAATCGAGAGCTTTTGGTACACACGCGGTTTCTATAGACACTTCATTAAAGATTTCTCCAAAATTTCAAAACCCTTATGTTCCCCGTTAGAGAAAGACGTGCCTTTTAAGATGGATCACCATGTATCAAGATGGATTTGAAGTATTAAAGAAGAAATTAAAGAAGAAGTTGGTTTCGCTCCAATTATTGTGGGCACCGATTGGTCTTTACCGTTTGAATTAATGTGCGACGCCAGTGACTACGCCATTGAAGCAGTGTTGGGACAACGTCACAACAAGATTTTTCACACAATCTACTATTCCAGTAAAACGTTGACGGATGCCCAGTTGAACTACACAACCACCGAAAAAGAATTACTTGCAGTTGTGTTTGCCTTCGACGAATTCAGAGCATATCTCATTGGGACCAAGAAAATCATTTATACTGATCATTCTTCCATTAAGTATCTGATTGAGAAGAAGGAGGCCAAACCTCGGCTAATACGGTGGGTATTGTTGCTGCAAGAATTTGATTTGGAGATCCGGGATAGAAAAGGTACCGAAAATCAGGTGGCGGATCATCTTTCTCAGTTGGAAAACGCAGAGGTGCAGAAAAAAGACAATGTAATGATAAATGAGAAATTTCTGGATGAACAAATTCTCTGAGTAACAACAATATTACCATGGTATGCCGATTACGTGAATTACGTGGTTTCTAAGGTGTTACCACCGGATTTGAACTCCCAACAACGTAAGAAGCTCCTCCACGGTGTGAAGCAATACTATTGGGATGAACCATTTCTGTTTAAGGCTGTGCAGATCAAATGATTAGAAGATGTATGCCGCATGAAGAGATGGATAGCATATTGGGTCATTGCCACAAATCAGACTACGGAGGTCATTATTCCGATGATCGAACAGCGGCCAAAGTGTTACAATCGGGATTTTTCTGGCCTTCTCTATTTAAGGATGCTTACCTCTATGTGCTAAAGTGTGATCGGTGCCAACGAGTAGGTAATATCTCCAAGCGCAATGAAATGCCACTCAACACAATTTTAGAGGTAGAACTGTTCGACGTGTGGGGGAATCAATTTTATGGGACCTTTTCCATCATCTATCAATAATCAGTACATTTTGTTGGCGGTCGATTTTGTTTCCAAATGGGTATAAACCGCAACTTTACCCACGAATGATGCCAACGTTGTCCTCCGATTCTTAAAGAAAAACATCTTCACACGATTTGGGACGCCGAGGGCGATAATAAGTGATGAGGGAACTCACTTCTGTAATAAACAGTTCACAAAGTTGCTCACAAAATATGGAGTTCGTCATAAAATTGCAGCCGCGTATCACCCCCAAACCAATGGTCAAGCAGAGGTCTTGAATCGGGAACTTAAAAAAATTCTAGAAAAGGTGGTTAATCCGTCAAGAAAAGACTGGTCAATGTGCCTAGATGATGCCCTATGGGCATATCGAATAGCATATAAGAATCTGATCGGCATGTCACCTTATCGAATGGTCTACGGAAAGGCGTGTCATATCCCAGTTGAACTAGAACACAGTGCATACTGGGCCATCCAAAAACTTAATTTTGATCTACAAGTAGTGGGTGAGAAAAGGTTACTCCAACTAAATGAGATGGACGAATTTCGGTTCAATGCCTATGAAAATGCAAAACTCTACAAGGAGAAAGTCAAAGCCTGGCATGATAGGAAAATTATTGATCGGGCATTTTAACCGGGCCAACAAGTTTTGCTTTTCAATTCACGATTGTGTTTATTTCCTGGAAAACTAAAATCTCGTTGGTCGGGACCTTTCACAATTATATCTGTCGCTCCACACGGAAACATCGAAGTGGAGGAACCGAATTCCAAATGTATATTCAAGGTAAATGGTCAACGACTTAAACACTACTTGAGTGGACCCATCGAACGTCGATCCACGGTCATGTACCTCTCTGAACTAGCGGACAATTGAGCAACACTGAAAAGTCCGGCTGACGACTATAAACCAAGCGCTATAGGGAGGCAACCCCACGAGTTTTAGTTATTTTGTTTTAATTCTTTTCAAATTATCTTTATTTTTCTTTAAGTCTGTTCCTTAGATAATAGTCTATACTTTTATTATAGCAGTCTTCATGCAATCTTTGTTTTTGTGTTACCAGGTTAGTCGAAATTGGAGCAAGAGGGATTAAAGAGGAGCACGTCTAGCGCCCCAGCGCTCAAAAACCATTCATTCACAACACCCCCCTTACCGGCCCTTCCTCGCCCAACATCCGACATCCGGTGCCCAAGCACAATAGTTCAATCTAACTCCAGGCTTTTGCCGCTAGGAACTATCACGCGATATCATATCAGCTAAGCGGCGCTTGGGCAAAGAAGGAATGTAGCTCCCCGGCGCTAGGGGGATATGGCAGATACTAACCTCAAGCGCCCCGGCGCTCTAAATAGGAGGAAAACCAGCTCCCCGGTGCTGCGGTTAAAAAAAAGATTCCTACAGGCACTTAAATACTGGACGGTTACACCTCTTCTCTTTTCAATTATCCTCACGTCTCTCATGTTTTCTCTCACACAACTCTAATACTCTCACATGGTAACTGAAACGTGAATAGTAGCGATCTGCATAACTCAAGACACACTTTCAAATCTCATTTATCTTTGATCATCGTGTTCCATAAATTTCATCTCTCTCGTTCATCTTCAAAAGGTATGTAATGAGTTGTATTTGAATTATTGTGGAACAAAGCTTTGTTAATTGTGCGGTTGGTAAAGTTAATATTCATCTTGATTTACATCTTCCTATATATATAGCAACGAGTTTCATTCTTCTGATTTTAACTATCCAATATTGCACTTATGACTTATTTTTGATTGGGATAGAATGCTTATATGGAGATTGAATGCTAGGGATGTAAATTACTAGACAATTGGGAGTGTGCCAAGCAAAGTATGAACTGCCCACAAAGTGTTTGATGTTTTGCCTGATCCAAGGTTCATGCATAGAATCATATCCAAAATTGACTACACTTGCATTCTAACCATCCCAATACCGTAGGACTACGGAGATATCATTAGTATGGGGGGTGGACTTGTATTGATGGTTATGTCGGGTCAAATTTCTATGGGACTAATATTTTTTCGGACTTGCATATACATAAAATTCCTCAAAATTTTAGCCTATATAGTTGCATGTACCGAATGTTGCAGTTATTTGCCATAATATGCTTCTATATAGTGTGCTTCTTTGCAAATTGCACCATTTGAATAGTAACTGCATCCAATCAGTTCAATGTGTTGTGACACACCCCCAACCATGTACTCCACGTGCACATAACTTGAAGTTTGGGGGTTGTGTTCGGAGTTTATGTATACATATACGAGTTATGCCCAATTCTAATTCCTGTGTATGCGCATTCTTGCAGACATTTCTAAATGGCTTCCAAGCGTCAACATGGCGAAGGTTCAGGGACCGCTTCGACTCCACCTCCAAAATTCGACAGCCGACGTTTTGTCAGTGCCGCGGCTCAAGAACGCTATAACCACATGGCTACCCGCTCTCTCATCCCCGAACGAGGTTTAAGGCCCGATCAAACCAAGGATGGGGACATGGCGGTTATGATAGCTGAGTGGAATTGGTTCACTCTCACCGAACAACCCGACCCAGTAGTCATTGCAGTTATCAAAGAGTTCTACGCCAACGTGCTCGAGCACTTCCATTATGGGGTGTTTGTGAGGGGCAAAACTGTTGAAATTGGCGAAGAGGACATAAACGGGTGCTATCAACTGCCATTAGAGGGACTGAACGATGAGTATGCTAGTCTTGTGAGTGACGGGCCGGACTATGAAAAGATAATTCGCGAGCTTTGTCAACCCGGCACCACAAGGACATTGCATAAACGGGGCAGCATGACCTTCCCTCTTTCTCACCTCAGTCTTTATGGAAAGGCGTAGTATGCCTTCATCTGCGCCAAACTTATGCCATGCACCCATGTGAGCCATGTTACCAAGGAGAGGGTCGTTCTGCTGTATTCCATTATTCAAGGATTGAATATAGAGATGTTGGCCACCTTATTCAAATGATCCATTTTCTCGAGGCGCTAGAGGAGGAAACCACGGAGGTTTACCCCATCCATCTCTCATTTGTGTGTTATGTGCCAAATTTGGGGTCAAATAGAAGTCGGATGAGATGATTCAAACCCCCATGTCGGTGTTGGACCACAAGCTAATCAGTAGGTATAGGGTGTGGACAAGAGGTGTTAATCACCCACGTGGATTGGGCTTTATAATTCCTCAAGTGGTGGCTACACCAGCTCCACCACCTCAAGCTCCACCTACTTATGGTCCTTCCTCCGCAGCTCATCGTGGTGTGGTTCCTAAAGCAGTTCAGCGTGAGATAGATGGATGGTTCTACAATCTCGAATCCCAAAATGTCCGCCTATCTGAACGTCAAGATGTGATCTATAAGTACTTGGTTGACCAGTTTGCTGCCCAGGATGCCATGAACGCCCAACTGTTCCCGGGCATTAATCTTAACTAGTTCCCTACTGCTCCTATTATGCCTGTGTTTCCCCCTTCCGATATAGAGATGAGCGAGGATGATGATGCTCCACCCGAGGCTTAAGCTCATCAGGGAAGTCCTCTATTTTATTTTGTTCTATTTTTCGCATGAGGACATTGCTCTAGATAAGTTTGGGGGTAGTTAATTTCTATTTGCATTAGTAGATTGTTATTGTTAATAGTCTGTGGATAAGTGAATTGTTATTGTTGGTTAAATATTGCATTTAGGATTGCATGTTAATTATAGCTTTTGATAGTACGTATGTTTGGGGCCAATGATGAAATTAAAATTTGCATAAACAAGTCTAGTAAGGTTGTTGAGTCAGTGATATGATTTTCTTGACATGATGTAAATCTTTATCTGTTTGACACTGATATTATCAGGATAGCACATTTTGAAAAATGACCATGTTGGCTATGATAGTTTAAATGGATAGACAATAGAGTTCTAAAGGATGAATGCTAGTAAAATGAAGGAACAATTTGAATAGCTAGTGAATGCTGAATTTAGACATAAACTCAAGTTTGGGGGGGAAATATTTGGAATATATAAGCTTTAAAAATATATATATATAAATAAGTGGCATGTTTGTCTAGTTTTGTGGCCTTTGTTACTTGAGTAAGTAAGCCCTAGGGGATTGTCTCTACACCTAGCGCCCTAAGGTCTTAATAGCTTGGGAGTCGTTGGTCAAAAGCTCGTTAAGGTAACACTGAAAAGCCTAAGGGAATAAGACAATTCATAGTCATGAGAAAAAAAAATTAATAAAGCGGGAAAAGTGCAAAAAGCCCCCATTAAAAAAAAGCATAAGTATTCCATTTTGACCCTTGGACTTTGGTGATTGTTTGATTTCAGTTGAATCAAGCTTATTTGATGAGTTCTCAAGTTTACACTGTATGATGCCTTCAAAGAAAGCTATTATCTTTCATATTTTTGCCTTTCATTGGATAGCATGGTTGTTGGTCACACACACACGATATCAGTAATAACAGATTTAGATTCAGTGATTGTTGGGATATTATTGAACTGCATTAACATGATGTATTAGCATGTTTTTTTTATTTTTCTGAGGCCTATGGATATATGGTGTGCTATTTAATTGCTGGAATTACGAACGTATAGATAGTAGTAGGTGCATTTGCATGGTTGTTTAGTTGTTTTTGTGTCTTGTGTTTTGTTGCTTGAGGACACGCAACGATTTAAGTTTGGGGGTATTTGATGATTGGGTAATATACCCATGAATCGAATATTTTTGGGCTTAAATTATTGTATTCTCAAGGCATTTAGATTCATTTTTACTGTGTTTATGCGTTGTTTTGCAGATTTAGGAGCTGTAGGGGCAATTCTGGGAGTTTCAAGCTGATAATGGCAAAATGGTAAATAATCTGAAGAGCAGCGCAGGGGCGCTCAAGCTAGTGTATTTCCCAGCACTGGGGCCCTGGGTCGTGATGTCAGTTGACCAGGGCACGCATTTGACTTTCGTTTGACTTGCTGAATGGAGGTTGTTTGAAGCCAATTTGGACTTGGATTGCTAGAGTGGATAAGTGGAGTATATAAAGGAGATTTTAATTGAAAGAGGGATCTATCAACACAATTGGAGGCTGATCAAGGAGTCAAGGGGAGAATTTGAAGAATTTTACTTGGAGTTTTTCTTCTTCTTCATTCTTTCAATTGGTGTAATTCTTTTAGGATGATTTGCAAAAGATTGTTGGTTTTAATTTCTGTCATGAACTAATTTCTTTAGTTAAGATTTCAATTGAACCTTTTATGGCTATGAATTAATTGTTTGATTTATTCCAATTATTTGTGTTGAAGTGAGTTGTTTATCTTGCCTTGTGCTGATTGATTAATTATTTGGCCAGTAATTACCTTGTTACTCTAGAAGGAATTGAAAGAGGAATTCTAGGGTTAGAACTGGGCACGATAACATGTGACTTAGTTATTTGCAAAGTAAATAATTAGGAATTGAATGGAAATATTTGTTCACCGCATGTAACACAGAAGGAATTGGAATTTAAAGGAGTTTAATTTAATTATTTTGCATAGGAATATAGCAAGATTAATCTGGATTAAATAGAAGACAATTGATCACTTGGAAAAGGACTTTTGGCACTTGAGAATTCCTGTTAACAATTCAGTAGGTTTAATAATTGGGATAATTAGATAATTGATTTGTAGTTCATAATTGGGGATATTGGAGTCTTAATCCTTATTTACCTGAAGTCATTCAATCAAATCGTATTTTTGTTTATTTGCTTACTTTTAGGCTAATCTCCTTTAAATTGTTTAACTTAATTTTCTTAATTATAAAAATCACATTTTATGGTTGTTTAAATAAAATTGGATTGATACAATACTAGTAGTTGGAATTTATTAATTAGAATTCTCTGTGGGATCGACACTCTATCTTATCAGTTTATTACTTGTTGACCGTGTATACTTGCACGTTTGCTTTGATTGTGAAATCTGCCAATAGCTACCCTATACATGGTGAAATTCTTCTGTTATTCCATTCCTTATTATTATGTTGGAATAACCTGTCTATGCGAAGTACTGCATACATGGTGAAATTCTTCTATTATTCCATTCTTTATTATCCTGTCGGAATAATGCATGCATGCGTTTTACGCATTTAATTCGGTTCCATTCTTTATTATTTTATCGTAATATCACATGCGTGCGTTAACGCATGACCTGGTTCCATTATTTATTATTCTGTTGGAATAACCTGTCTATGCGGTCTATCGCATGCATGGTGAATTCTGTTGTTATTCCATTCTTTATTATTCTGTTAGGAATAACCTATCTGTGCGGTCTCTATCACATGCATGGTGAATCCTTCTGTTATTCCATTCTTTATTATTCTGTTGGAATAACCTGTCTATGTGGATTACCACATGCATGGTGAATGATCCTTTGTATTCATTCCTTATTAAATTGTGGAAATGATTTGTCTACGTGGATTACCGCATGGCGGGTGAAAATCCATTTGTAGTTTCATATATTCTATTATACTCAGTTGGTTAAAGTTTTAGCTTCTATACTCCATGAAATTAGTAGAATATCCTAGATATTTGCGCTTCATCCAGTATCTTTTCATTGAAATATTCTTCTGAGCATTCTTGAATTTTATTAAGCAGTATCATGTTGACAATTTAGACATTATTGGTTCCTGGATAAATTAATTCTTGAACTTGTTTTATTGAATTCTTATATCATTGTCATCATCCTCATATTTATATTATGTTGAAAGTCATGTGTATTCTGAAAGTGCATAGATGGACTTGGTATGATTATGACTGTGGATTATTCGGTATAATCACGACCGTAATGTTACAAATGATGTGGTTAATGTCCTCATGGCCCGTAGAGCATTGATGGACGGTTGTTGGCATGATCATGATTATCGATGAATACACGAATATCCTTGGCCCGTAGTGCATGGATAATTTGTGGTTGTGATACTAATGAATATCATCGTCCGTAAAAGTGTGGATGATGTGGATTATTTATTGTCGAGTCTCAAACGATAAAAGTGATGAAAAAACTTTTTAAATCATAAAAGATAGTAGATTTTATTCTCTACTTGACTCTTTTTAATGGATTGCTTGTTCATACCGCAGTTAAACTTGATGTTTGTTATATTTTATCGGTTTAACATTGTTGAAGACCAATGATAATTTATTCTACATTATCTTAGTCATAATATTTCTTACTGGGCTAGTTGAGCTCACCCCTTTCTTTCACTATTCTCTTCAAGAAATGAGAACGTAGTTTGGACTAGTGGGAAAGCGAGTGACTGGTCAGAGATGATAGTATTAGTAGTCCTCACTATTCTGTTAAATAGTGTGACAATAAATGTAATGAGGGCTCCTTTGAGTGTGGATATTGTCTAGATGACAATATTCTTATTAAAACTCTCAATTTATGTTTTGTTGTATTTTACACGACTGTTGTATAATTAGTTTGTATTTGTATTCAGTACCTTGTATCTGGAGACCCAAGATGGGTGATGTATACCTATTTTGGGGGCCTCACAGTTGGTATCAAAGCTTAGGGATATGATCCCTGGCTGAGATGTGAGACAAGAACTAGGAGGGGAGAGACGGGGAATTCCTTCGCTAGTATGACCTACCTAAGTTTATTTGGTATTTAATTGGTCAGTTAGAGTATAGGGATAATATGTGATATGTTAATTAACCCTTATTTTGTGGCAGTATTTGAAAATGACATCTGAGGATGTTGAGAACATCAATGGAGCACAGGAGACCGTTGAGTCTCCACAGATCAATAATCAGGATAATGTGCATCAGGAAGGTGACAATCCTCAGGCAAACAACAACACTGACCAGATGATGAACGATGGAATGTTCAGAGGCTTTATGCAATTCATGCAACATCAGGCAAGAGCGGCTCCTATCCAAAATGCAGGTGGAAACACTGGCAACTCTCGGACGGTCACCGCTAAGCAGTTCAAGGAACTGGGACCACCAGAGTTTTTTGGAGAGCCAAAACCACTTAAGGCGGAGACGTGGATAAAGCAGATCTGCAAGATATTTGATGTCTTGGGATGCTCCGAGGAGCAAAAGGTTCCCTTTGCCACCTTCATGTGTCATGAGCGAGAGGCAGACATCGGTGGGAATCAGAAGCGACTCAACCGTCGTGATCAAGATGACTTAGGAAAAGTTCCAAGAATTGTTCAACGACAAGTATTTTCCCGAAAGTATTCGTCACATGAAGGAGGTAGAGTTTATCAAGCTGGAGCAAAAAAATATGTCCGTGTCATAGTACGAAGCCAAGTTTGCCAAGTTTGCCGAGTTGTCCCGATTTACGTCCCATTTGGTTGATAATGAGGAGAGAATGACGCGAATGTTTCTAAGAGGTTTGAAACCCGAGATACGTCAATATCTTATCTCTCATAAACTGTGTTTATATTCAGATGTTGTTAATAGGGCTCAGTTATTGGAACGCGATAATGAGTCAACCCAACCAAAAGAGAGCAACCGGCAAAATGATAATACCAGTGATAGCAGTCATCGAAGCGGTGACAATAAACGTGGAGGGAATCAACATGCCAGAAATGGTAACCACTTCGGTGAGAATCATGGCCAAAACAATAAGAATGGACATTTCAAGAAGAGGAGATTCAACAATAATGGAAAGACGTCAGCATCAGCACCCGTTGTTAAGGAAGGAGAACGACCACCTATCATATGCTTCAAATGTGGATGGGAGGGACATATCAGTCCAAACTGCGCGATGCCGTCCAAAGCATGTTATAAATGTGGAAGAGAAGGTCACCTAGCCCGATTTTGTCGTGCACCAAAGTCAAGTCCAGTTGGGATGGAGGCATCTAAGGTCGTCCCAGACAAGACAAAGCCGGTAGTTTAAGTGAGAGCGTTTATTGAGGAACCCGGATAAGGTTATTACGGGTAAGTTAATCATAAATTCTTGCGAAGTCTATACCTTATTAGATACCGGTTCTACCCATTCTTTTATCTCTCTTGCTTGCGCTCAACGTTTAAATTTGACCCCAGAGAAGTTAGACTTTGACTTATTGTTTAAAACTTCATTAGTAGAAACCTTCGTTACCTCCACTGTTTATAAATCTTGTTGATTCAAATCGACACTTTCACGTTACCTGTCGATCTTATCTCTTTGAAAATACTTGCCTTTGATATGATTTGAGGAATCGATTGGTTAACTACTCATCATGCTAAAATTAATTATTTTCGTAAGGTTGTTAGCTTTTATATTCCTAACCAACCTATTATACGAATTCAAGCAACCAAACCACTAAAGTCAATCATTGTCATATCAAACCATAAGTAAAGAGCCCCAAACCTTTCGTTGGTGACTTCCTTGTGTGGAATGCACCTAAGCTAGACTTTCCGAAGGGGACGTCGTGAATAACGGTGGCAAATTGATAGGTATCAATGTGACGTGCTATCCAAGTATTGGATGAGGGTCATAGTTTTGAATGATATTTCTATCGTTAATAAATTTCTTGACGTATTCTTGAAGACTTCTTGGCCTACCCTAGAGCGTGAAATCGAATTTTGTATTGACCCCAGTACAAAACCTATTTCTTCAACCCTTAAATATTTCTTCAACCAAAACGAACGTATAATGCGCCAAAGACGTTGGCTCGAGATGTTGAAGATTACGATCATACCATTCAATATCATTGTGGAAGAGAGAACGTGGTAGCTGACGCATTGAGTAAAAGATCGTATGCGTTTACGAGTGCGATGTTGTTAACACAAAAACCCATTTCGTATAACTTACAAATGATGAAGATAGAGTTAAAGACTCTAGGGACCCACGTGAAGATAACAAATATACGATTAGAATTGACTTTAATCGATAAAGTTTAAGCCACTCAAGATACATACTCAGAGCTGATGAATGTGAAGAAGAAGGTTCAAGAGGGCGTTATTCTAGAAGCAAGAATCGATGAAAAGAGGAAATCTCAACTCTCGATTTTATTGGCCGATTTTAAATCCTCGATCGAGTAGGAACTATAGCCTATAAACTCATTTTACCGCCAAGTATGTCGCGTGTTCATAACGTTTTTCACGTATCGATGTTAAGTAAATATGTGGACGACCCGAACCACATTATTGATTTAGAACCGGACGAGATAGCGAATAATTTAATGTATGAAGATGTACCTGTTAAAATCCTAGAATGTATTCAACACTCAAAGGTTATACCTCAAGAGTTAGAATCTGAAATGAAATCAAGGTATCCTTACCTCTTCGACATACCAGGTACGTACCCTAATTTTGAGGGCAAAATTTCATAAGAAAGGGAGATTGTAAGACCCCAACTTTTATGAATAAAGATGAATTTTCTATAATTATCATTTTTGAATAATATGGAATGAATTTGATATAATGTTATAGTTGTGGGTAATATTTATAAATTTTGCAAAGTACGCAAGTAGTTATACAATATTCGATTGGTCAGGGAACATTCGTTTTAATAGGGAATATTCGTACGGCGGCACAATCATTGGTGGACCCTACAATGGAATTATTGTCGGATTGAGAAAATGACAAAAATATTTTATGAAAAAAATAACGAAGCGGAAGTTTTATCATTATCCGTTGAAACACCTTAATGTTAAAAGTATAGAATACGAGAAGTGGTCTTTTGTTCAAGTATCTCACGTTAATTGATTCAATTATTGTCGATATGTTATATATTATTAAATAAATAATTGAGATAAAAAAGTTGTTAATATTATTATTTGCAATATTAACGATGTCTAGAAGTTCTGCCAAGGAGAGGTTTGGTCACCTAATTGCGCGCCAATAGAGAAAAATTCTTATTGGAAAGCCCCCTCTTTCCTGGGAACGACCAGGTCGATTAATAGTGTGTATTATAATAATGATGATGAAGTTTTGTTTTATTAGTATTATTAATGTAATAAAATAGAAAAACTTTTTATATAAAACAGAATACTTTTATAAAGTTATTCGCTTTATTATACTATAAATAGAATATATTATATTCTATTATGTATAGTAAAATCTTTTTATATAAAATAGAATACTTTTATAAAGTTATTTGTTTATTAGACAATAATTATATATATATATATTATTATGCATAGTGTTCAGATAGTGTCTCTGCATAGTGTTTGCATAGTAAAATCTTTTTATATAAAATGTAATACTTTTATAAAGTTATTCGTTTTATTAGATTATAAATATATATATTATATTTTATTATAAACCAACTGGACCAATAATCCATTTAAAAGTAAATCAATCTGGACCGTTCAGAAATTAGTTCTTATTCAATCCATTCTTCTATAAATGAAGCTCGTTCCTTCATTATTTTTTATTTAATTCACTTTGAAACTCTAGAGAGAGAAACTAGAGAGAGAAAGAAGAAAAGTGTTCGCTACTTCACCACTTCTATATCCAGTTTTTTACGGTAAGGGGTATAATTTCTTTTGTATTCATGAAGAGAACTTCGTTATTCCATTCTTTATTATTCTGTTGGAATAACTCAGATACGCCATATACCCTATACATGGTGAAATTCTTCCGTTATTCCATTCCTTATTATTATGTTGGAATAACTCATTTATGCTAAGTACCGCATACATGGTGAAATTCTTCTATTATTCCATTCTTTATTATTCGTTGGAAAATCTCGCTCGTGCGCTTTTACGCATTTAATTCGGGTTCCATTCTTTATTATTTTATCGAATATATCCGTGTCTCGTGCAATTTTACGCATGACCCGGTTCCGTTATTTATTATTCGTTGGAATAACCCGTCTGCATGCGATTCATCGCATTTATGGTGAATTTTGTTGTTATTCCATTCTTTATTATTCGTTAGGAATAACCTATCTGTAATGGTCTCTATCACATGCATGGTGAATCCTTACGTTATTCCATTCTTTATTATTCTCGTTGAATAACTCGCTACATGTGGATTACCACATGCATGGTGAATGATCCTTTGTATTCATTCCTTATTAAATTGTGGAAATGATTTGTCTACGTGGATTACCGCATGGCGGGTGAAAATCCATTTGTAGTTTCATATATTCTATTATACTCAGTTGGTTAAAGTTTTAGCTTCTATACTCCATGAAATTAGTAGAATATCCTAGATATTTGCGCTTCATCCAGTATCTTTTCATTGAAATATTCTTCTGAGCATTCTTGAATTTTATTACAAAGCAAAGATCATGTCGATAATTTAGACATTATTGGTTCTCGGATAAATTAATTCTTGAACTTGTTTTATTGAATTCTTATATCATTGTCATCATCCTCATATTTATATTATGTTGAAAGTCATATGTATTCAGTAGTATGGTATGATGGACTTGGTATGATTATGACCAGGGATTATTCGGTATAATCATGACCGTAATGTTACAAATGATGTGGTTAAAGTCCTCATTGGCCCGTAGAGCATTGATGGACAGTTGTTGGCATGATCATGACCATTGATGAATACACGAATATCCTTCGCCCGTAGTGCATGGATAATTTGTGGTTGTGATACTAATGAATATCCTCGTCAGAGTGCGTGGGATGATGTGGATTATTTATTGTCGAGTCTCAAACGATAAAAGTGATGAAAAAACTTTTTAAATCATAAAAGATAGTAGATTTTATTCTCTACTTGACTCTTTTAATGGATTGCTTGTTCACCGCAGCTTAAACTTGATGTTTGTTATATTTTATCGTTTAACATTGTTGAAGACCAATGATAATTTATTCTACATTATCTTAGTCATAATATTTTCATCGGGCTAGTTGAGCTCACCCCTTTCTTTCACTATTCTCTTCAAGAAATGAGAACGTAGAAGGGACTAGTCGGGGAACCGGAGTGACTATCCGATGATAGTATTAGTAGTCCTCACTATTCTGTTAAATAGTGTGACAATAAATGTAATGAGGGCTCCTTTGAGTGTGGATATTGTCTAGATGACAATATTCTTATTAAAACTCTCAATTTATGTTTTGTCGTATTTTACACGACTGTTGTATAATTAGTTTGTATTTGTATTCAGTACCTTGTATCTGGCGACCTAAGATGGGTGATGTATACCTATTTTGGGGGCGTCACACCTTAGAGTTAGAAGATAGTGGCTATCCTTTGATATCAATCTTCTTTTCCCTAATTCCTTTCTCCATTCTCTAGCCTTCTCCCAATTCACTTTTCTTTTCTCTTTGTAAGTTTTCTTCTTCCCTTCTACTGAGTCTCTCTTCTCTATTCTAATCTTACGTATTAGAGTTATAACATATAAGATATAATATATCTTAATTATATAATATAAATATAAGTATAACTGATATCAGTTATCATATTTTTGAAAATCAAAAGCCATAAGGCTTATTTGGTTACCCACTTAAAATATAATCATTTAATCCTTATGCCTTGTTTGGTAAAACATAATTAGATTAAAGACTTAATAGGCATTAAGCCTTGTTTGACAAAACTAAATTAAATTCCTTTAATTTATTTTAATAACTCCTTTATAAAAGGTTATTTGTCACACTTTTATTTAATTAAATTTTTAATAATCAATTAAATTAATTCTAATAACAATTTATTAAATTACTTTAACACATAAATCAACACCACAAAATTATAATTTTCTATATAATTATAACTTTATTTAATCAACTAACACATCCTTTTAATTACAAATTCAAATTAAAATATAATAATTCATTTAATCAAAACTCTCTAACTTAATAATTAAATTAAATTTGAATATAATAATTAATTTCCTTAATTATTTATTTAACAAATAATTAACCAAATCAATTAAATTTGAACAATTACAAATTCAACAATAAACACATCCATTAAATACTTATATAATTAAATAAATATTTAATATAACAATTTAAAAAAATTTGTAATGTTACATCATTCCCTCCTTACAAGGATTCTGTCCTCAGAATCACAATTCAAACAACTCATTTGTCACATTCTCCTCTACTTACAAAGATTCTGTCCCCAGAATTGAAGACATAGATTAAACAAATAACTCAGGGTAATTCTTCATCATTTTAGCTTCGAGTTCCCACGTAGCCTCTTCGACATTGTGGTTCCTCCATATTACCTTCACAGAAGGTATCACTTTATTTCTGAGCACTTGTTCTTTCCTGTCGACTATCTGGATAGGAACCTCTTTATAAGACTAGTCTTTATCAAACTACAATGGTTCGTATCGATCGATCGCGTTTCAGAATCGGATTTATACTGGTCAGAATAATCAAAACATGAAAACATTATGAATGTTTTGCAATTTTGGAGGTAGAGCTACCTCGTAAGCCACCTCTCCAACTTTTCACTGCACTTCGAAGGGTCCAATAAACCTCGGGCTTAGTTTCCCCTTTTAACCAAATCGAATTTTTCCCTTCCAAGGAGAAACTTTTAGGAAAACGTAATTTCCTACGTCGAATGCATGATCTTGTCTGTGTTGATCGGCATATTTCTTTTGTCTGTCTTGAGCAGCTATCAATCTTGTTCTGATGAGTTTGACAACCTTAGTAGTTTGTTGTACAAGTTCTGGTCCTAACAGTTGACGTTCACTGACTTCATCCCAACACAGTGGAGTTCTGCACCTCCTGCCGTATAATGCTTAGTAAGGCAGCATGTCGATGCTTGCGTGGTAACTGTTATTGTAGTTAAATTCCACCAACAGTAATTGTTCATCCCAGCTTCCTTTGAAATCCATGACGCATGCTCTCAGCATATCTTCCAATGTTTGGATCATCCATTCGCTTTGGCCATCTGTTTGTGGATGATATGTCGTACTCATTCGCAACTGTGTTCCCATACATTCTTGTAGTCTCTTCCAAAAGTTTGATGTGAACCTCGAATCTCTATCTGACACAATTGACATTGGAACTCCATGTCTCGTTACGATCTCTTTAACATATAGCTTTTCTAGCTGATCAAGATTGAATCTAATCTTTATTGGCAAAAAGTGTGCAGATTTTGTTAATCTGTCCACTATCACCCATATCGCATCGTATCCTTTCTGAGTCATTGGGAGACCTACCACAAAATCCATTGTGATATGTTCCCATTTCCATTCCGGTATCTCTAACGGTTGAAGTAATCCGCTTGGCCTTTGATGCTTGGCCTTGACTCTCTGACATGTCAAGCACTTTGCAACGCATTCTGCAACGTCTCTTTTCATATTTGGCCACCAAAAATGTCACCGCAAATCTTAATACATCTTCGTACTTCTCGGATGAATCAAATATCTCGAGCTATGAGCTTCTGTCAAGATGTCTTCTTTAATATTTGGTACTGCTGGAACCCAGATTCGTCCCTTGAATCTCAAAGATTCCCCAGATCAACCTTGTATTTCACTTCTTTTCCCTCAACCACACTTTCTCTTATTTTTTTGCATTCCTCATCCTGCAGTTGAGCGTTCTTCACTTTGTCCACCAAAGTTGGACTGGCTTCCATCTGGTATAATTTTTCATCGGATTCTTTTGGAAATTTGATTTCCAACTCTTACCTTGACATTGCTGAAATAAGCTCCTCCTTATTAGTTAACAACATCAAATTTTCTTTGCCTTTCCTACTCAAGGCATCTGCAACCACGTTTGCTTTGCCTGGATGATAAAAGATCTCACAATCATAATCCTTTATCAATTTCATCCATCTCCTTTGACGCATGTTCAGTCTTTTTCGAGTGAAAATGTACTTGAGACTTTTATAGTGCGTGTAAATCTCACATTTTCTCCATAGAGATAGTGTCTCCATATTTTTAAAGCAAACACAACCGTCGCCAACTCTAAATCATGAGTAGGATACCCTTTTTCGTAGTCTTTCAATTGCCTTGATGCATACGCGATGACTTTTCAAGATTCTCGCATAAGGACACATCCTAATCCCTTGTGTGAGCGGCCACTATACACCACAAAATTTCTCAGATTATCCGGTAATGACAACACAAGTGCCATACTTAACTTCTTTTTCAATTCCTGGAAACTTCCTTCACACTTCTCCGTCCAAACAAATTTTACAGATTTCCTCGTCCAATTTGTCAACAGAGTGGCAATCTTGGAGAAATTCTGGATAAACCGTCTGTAATACCCTTCCAATCCCAAGAAACTTCTTACTTCTAATGGAGTTCTTGGTTGTTCCCAATTTATCACAGCTTTAACCTTTGATGGATCCACTGAAATTCCATCCTTGTCAATTACGTGCCCAAGAAATTGTACACGTTCTAACCAGAATTCACATTTAGAGAATTTCGCGTACAACTTTTCCTTTCTTAGCGTCTCCAGCGTTAGACGTAAGTGTTCCACGTGTTCTTCTTGAGTTCTAGAGTACACCAGAATATCATCGATAAACACCACCACAAACTTGTCTAAAAATGGTTTAAACACCCTATTCATCAAATCCATGAACGCTGCAGGGGCATTTGTCAAACCAAAAGATATCACCAAAAATTTGTAATGTCCATACCGAGTTCGAAATGTCATCTTCGGTACATCCTCCTTCCTTACTTTCAGTTGATGATACCCACTTCTCAAATCTATTTTTGAGAAATGTCTAACACCCTTCAACTGGTCAAACAAATAATCTATTCACGGTAATGGGTATTTGTTCTTAATAGTGACTTTGTTTAACTCCCTATAATCAATGCAAAGACGCATTGACCCGTCCTTCTTCTTTACGAATAACACCGGTGCTCCCCACGGTGACACACTCGACCGGCTGAATGTATTTCTTGTCCAATAGCTCCTACAGTTGTACCATCAGTTCCTTCATCTCTACCGAATCCATTCTGTACGGGGCCTTCGATATCGGTGCAGTTCCTGGCGCTAAGTCTATCATGAACTCGATTTCTCTGTTAGGCGGAAGTCTTGGCAAATCCTCCGAAAACACGTCCAAAAATTCCCTAACCACTGGTATTTCTTCCAGTTTCGCAGCCTTCTTCTGAGTATAGACTATGTAAGCTAAATAACCCAAACAACCTTGACTCAACAACTTCTTGACTGATAATCGCCGACATCTCATTTGTTCAAAGCGATTTGCTACCATTGAAAACTACCTTTGATTTGAGTCATAAGGTTTACACATTTCTTTTGGCAGTCAATTATCGCTCCACAATTGAACAACCAATCCATTCCCAAAATAACATCAAACTCTCTAAGCCTAATTGGAATTAAATCTACCATCATTATATTTCCCTTAATATTCACCCTACAGTTCTTGTATACGAACCTAACAGGAATTACTTCCTTATTCGCAATTTCTATGTTTAAAGGGAAATTCAATTCTTCACTAGGCAATCCTAATCTCATAGCAACTTCATCAGATATAAATGAGCAAATAGCACCCGAATCAAATAATACGTAAGCATCAATATCATTGATTGGGATAATACCTGACACCACATCCTTTGATTCCACCGCATCTTGCACAGTCATGTTGAAGGTTCTGGTTGTGGGTTTGTTTGATGTCGTTGGTCCAGTAATGGCATATGTACCTCCACTGCTACCTCCCTTGCTTCCCGTTCTCTCTCTAGCTTTCTTCTTAGGGCACTCACGAGCAAAGTGATCCTTGGACCCGCAAGTGAAGCAAACATTCTTCTTGGGTTGATTGCAATTTGGGGCGATGTGACCCTCCTGACCACAGTTAAAGCATACTCGTTTCCCCATCAAGCATACACCCTTGTGAAACTTCCCGCATGTAGCACATACTTCAAACTTCTTATTCTGCTGGTTACCTTGCTGATTTCCAGCACCCATATTTCCATTCCACTTTCTTTTCAGATTATTGTTACCATTTCCACTACCACCAACTCCATTCTTAACCTCCACTTCATTCTTCTTCTTTTTATGTTCTTGATTGAACTTGGTTACAGCCTCGCCTCCACCTTCAGCGAGAATTGCCTTTTCCATTACAGCTGCAAATGTCTTCAACTGGAATAAGGAAACCCTACAATACAACCAGGGCTTCAGTTCCTGTTCAAACCTCTCCGCCTTGCGTTCATCTGTGCTGACTTGGTATGGCGCAAACCTTGCCAACTCGTTAAATTTCGTGGCATACTCTGACACCGTCATGTTCCCTGCTTTAGTTCTAAAAACTGCACTTCTAACTGACTCTTCGAACTCTCTGGGAAATAGGTCTCGAAGAACATCTCCTTAAACCTATCCCAAGTCATAACCCCTGGTCCTCCTTGAGTTTTATTGGTCTGCCACCAATAACTAGCCTCTGCTTTCAACATAAATGTTGCAAAAGTTGTATTCTGATCTTCCCCTACTCCCGCAACATTGAACACTTTCTCTATCTCCATGACCCAGGTCTGTGCCTCAATCGGGTTCATGGACCCACAGAATTCTAGTGGTCCAACTACCTTGAAGTCCTTAAATGTTGTAGCTTGATTTTGTGGTTGATTCTGCGGTTGATTCAAGAAGTGCACTCGCCAAGAACGCCATCACCGCCGAATTTGGTTAGGTTAACAAAGATTTTTGTTGTTGGTTCCTTCAGTGGTTCTCTATCGGGGTGGTTGACGTCTTGGAGGCATTTTCTGTTAAAAATACACTCATTAGATTATTACTCAACTCTTTTAAGTAATTTCTACTTAACTTGCCCCCATAAAAGTAATAACCACATAACACATAACACTTTGGATAAAAGAAGATAATAACTTTTATTCATTCTTAATTCTTTGAAAACATCATAACAATAGCATCACTGTTATTTACATTATTTTCCTAAACTACTAAAGTTTCAGGACATCATCATCATATCCCATAGGTTACATAACACTTGGGATTTAAATAATATTTATCATAACATAAATCATAAATCAAGTAAACTCCCTACGATGTCCTACTAAGATACTGCATAGCCTTACGACGCTCTTCATCCATAATTCATAACATGGTTCGACGATCTAGTATGTACGATGGCAGCGTCTCAAACTGAATCGGATAACCCATGACCCGATCCTGAGCTCAATTAATCACGGTGTTGAACACTTTATTTATTTCCTCCATCTTCATTCTCTTTGCTTGTGTGTCTCCCTCTGCTATTTCGGCTCGTTGATCAGCTTCCTCGTACGCATCTTCGGCTCTTGCCCTCTTAGTATATTCCTCTTTCAACTTGTTCTTCAACTCTGCAATCTCAGCTCTCATTCGCTCGTTCTCTCCTTTAGTGTGAATCAGCTTATCTTCAACATTGTTCAGACGTTCCTCTGGGTCCTGAATTTTATTTTCCTTCTATGCCATCGAGGTCTGTTGCTCAACTACTATCTCTTGCAATTCCTCGACAGTATCTTGAAGTTCCACGTTGCGGTCGTAGACTTCATCATACATACGAGCAGCCATCGAGGTTAGTGGAATCTCTTCCTCCTCGTCTTCTTCATCCTCATTCGCCTACGGCAACTCAACAGGGTCTTCCTCATTTGTTTCTACATCATCATACTCATCTTCAACCACTGTAAGCAACGGGGCTGACTCCCGTGGAAGTAGTTGTTCCCAAACCACTTGAATGTCACGAGATTCCTCCTCTCTAGGCATCTGAGGTCCTTCCTCCCTAGCCTGACTGGATTCTCCGACATTAGCCATCCTGACAACAAGGTTTTTAAGTTTTAGTTATTAATCATCATTACTCGACACTCACGAGCACATAAGTTGTAATCATGTAAGCACATAAGTGTTTTGTTACTTCTTCTTTAAAACTCGATAAGAGTTTATTATCACAATCTTTTCAAAGGTTACTTCCTAAGGCTTTTCCCCACCTAAGGTTCATAACCTAAGGCTTTGATACCAACTTGTGACACCCCCAAACCCAGGTACTTCATTCCCACGGGATTTGGTGTTCACTTAATCAAACATTCATATCTAACTACCCAATCACAATAATATTGAATAATAAAACCTTCCCCATTAAAGGGTTACATAATAAAAATCTCCCAGGTTGTCTAACCTTTAATTACAATCATTCAAATGCGAAAAACAAATAAACTTCATTACAACCATTCAATTTAAAATCTAATAATCAAATATCAACATATTACAAGTCTTCAATACTTGTTCATCTTTCCTTTTCACTTACTGGTGCTAGGTACATCAACCTTCTCATCCTTAACTGTAATATTTATATAAGCAAGAGTGAGCAAACAAAACTCACTTGAAACAACAATGAATGGAAATCTTTACAACAACTGTCAAATAAGAGGCTCGATAGAATTAAATAATATGATTTATCAACATTTTGAATTATATAACTTAGGGTCCTAAGACCATGAACTATGTCCATACTTATAAGTAATTTTTCAAATTAAACTTTAACAGTCATAAGACTATAGGGACTCCTCGTACTTAGGGGGATCAGCCCTTCGTATAATGTATTGTGCACAAACATTTCAACGTTAAGCGTAAGTTATCCCTAATAATAGGGTTGTTCATCTTAGTATTTAGAGTACAAGTCCGCACCAAAGTGAGTTTGGTTTGGATACATTTCAAGGTAATTTGGAATTCAACGAACATCAACTAAGGATTAGTTGAATAATACTAATAACATCATACTATGGAATAATCATAACTGAATCGACATAGTAAATTAAAATCATGCTTTAGGAATAATCTAATAGCATACATATTGAATAACTATAACACACCTTGCTTGAACAATATTAAGCCAAGGTTATTTAGAATTGAATACTAAACATGCATAGCAATTTGAACGATAAAACTGTTCAACATTAGTATATATAAATTTGCATGCTAAATAACAAGTTATGTAAGACCCCAACTTATTATTAAATGAAATGGAATTTCCTCTATTTATTATTTTGAAATATTAAAGGTTGATTTGATTAATGTGGTTAGTTATGGGTAAAATGCGCAAATATTTTAAATAAGCAAGTGGTTATAAAATATTTATTTTTATCAGAGAATATTCGATTGGTCGTGGAATATTCTTACTGTCGAGGAATATTCGTACGACGTAGCAGCCTTGTGTGGGCCCCATAACGGAAAGCGATTGGATGAAGAAAACGACAAGTATAAGTTGTTTATAAATAACGGCGTAGTTGTTACCATTAATACTGTTGGAATACCCGGTGGTAAAACATAGTAGCACGCAGTATTGCACCAATTATTGATTCTTATGTAAAAAGGCACTATCAATAATTGTTACAGTAATTACTGTTCAATATTAAATTTTATTGATTCAATAATTGCTACGTTGATATTTTATATTATTGTAGTTTTAATAATTGTCACTGCACAGTATTTTTCATTATCAAATAAATAATTCATATTATTTAAATAATATTATTAGATAGCATTATTGGCAATGTCTATAAAGTTCTGTCTAAGGAGAGGTTTGGTCACCTAATTGCGCGCCAGTAAGGAGAAATACTTATAGGAAAGCCCCCTCTTTCCTGGGAATGGCCTGGTTATCAGTATTGTGATTCTGTAATATTATTAGTGAATAATTAATTATTGATTTATATGATAAGAAAAATATTCATTTTATGTGGATATAGATGGAGAAAATTTTTTAAGGTGACAATTGTTGAAAATTGATATTATATCTTTTCTGATAAAATAATCCATTTAAATATATTATTATATTTTAATAATATAATAATGGTAATATTTTTACAATGAATGTGGGATATATGAATAAATGAGAAGGAAGAGTATTTTTGTTACTAAAAATATTAAAAACATGTTTTTCATGTTTGTGAACCCCATTTCTTGTCTGAAATTTGATTATAGCCCGTAAAATCGTCCGTATGTGGATTTCGGTCAACTTCTGCTTGGAATTTGGAAAAACTTAAAGCTACAAAGTTGTAGAGAATTGAATTTTCTATGAAAAAGACATAAGATTTGAATTTTTCTAATAAAAGGGCTATTTATTATGAATTAATGAAGTTCCGGTATATTGGGTCTAAACTGATTTTTGGAGTTTTAAATATTTTTGTTTAGAAAAACATTTTTGTGGTTTTTGGCACTTGTGTGGCTGATGTTTTGGTCAAAGAAGTGGGCGAAGGAAGTTTAAGAAAAATATATTAATATTATATTAAATTTTTTTCTTTGGTGTTCTAAGCATTTTCCTATAAATAGGGTGCTTAGGTTAGAATTAAAAATAACACCAGAAACTGAAATCTTTTCTCTCTATATTATCGAGCGTATTCTTGTGAATATTTTGATACTTTGAGTGTTGCTATATGGTGCAAGTTCCCTTCAGCACTATATCCGGTATTTCAGCTAGAAGTACAGTCTTTTCGAGGTAAGGGATGTTATTTTTTTATAAATGATATTATTTCTTTTAATATAATTATGCCGGAATATTGGTAATATTTTTCTTGTGAAATTCTTGTCTTTTAGTGTCGGGGTTACTATTCACGTATACGGCACTATTCACGTATACGGTCCTATTCACAAATATGGCACTATTCACAGAAAAATTAAATTTTCATTTTTTGTCCAAAATATCTATTATGGATACTAACTTTGATTGTATCCATGTTTTGGTCTTCATTCTTGAATTTTACTTCACTGTGATTATTTATGAAGTAATTTTGAACTTGGATTGCTTGAAGTACGAATCCTTAAAATTTGTTCTTTTGTTTCACTGGATTCGTTTCTTTAAAAATATTTTTCATCATCCTCAGTCCTAAATGATGATATTACTGAATATCTTTGGCCTGTAGTGCAAAGATTAATAATTTTTTGATGAATATCTTTGGCCGTAGTGCAAAGATGAACAGGTTTTGAGATGAACATGACCAATCGATGAATATCTTTTGGGCTCAGTAGTGTAAAAGATGAATATTTGATTCAAGATGAATATTGATTGATGTTACAAGGATAAAATATTGATGATGGACTTTTAAATTCATAGATTATAGTAGATTTCATTCTCTACGTAACTCTTCTAATGAATTATTATTTCCGCTGCGAATATTGATTTAAAACTTGTTGTCAATTGTATTCTATCGGATTTTTCCCTGTTGAAGACTAACGATAATTTTTTCTATATTATCTTAGTCATAATGTTCTTTACTGGGCTAGTTGAGCTCAGCCTTTTCCTTTTTGTTTCATTTTTCTTCTCAGGAGGCGAGAATGTAACGAGTACTAGTCGGGGTATGGAATGATGGTTCTAGAAGTTGTCTTAGTAGTCCTCATTATTTTGTAAAATAGTGTATCAATAATTGTAATGAGGACTTATTTGAGTGTGGCTATTGTCTAGATGACAATATTTGTATTTAAACTCACAGTTTATGTGTTGTCGTATTTTGTACGACAATTGTATAAATAAAGTTGTAGTTGTTTATATACCATGTATTTTGCAACTCAGAATGGGTGTTGTATACCTATTTTTGGGATGTCACAGTTGGTATTAGAGCTTAGGGATATGGTCTCTGGCGGAGATCGAGGAATAGAACTAGAAGGGGAGAGACGAGTAAATCCTTCGCTAGTGTGTTCTACCTAAGCTTATTTGTTGGTTGGTCAAAATATAGGGATATTGTGTGATATGTTAATTTCTTTAATTAACCCTTGTTTTATAGCAGTATTTGAGAATGGCAACTGAGAATGTTAACAGTGGAGTAAATGAGACCGTGGAGACACCTTTACTCACCAATGAGGAGAACGTGCAACAGGCCGGCAATGTTCCTCCTGTAAACAACACTACTGATTAGACGATGAACGATGGGATGTTTAGAAGCTTTTTACAGTTCATGCAAAATCAGACGAAGAAGACTCGTGTACAAAATACAGGTGGAAATGATAGCAACGCACGGTTTGTCACAGCCAAGCAGTTCAAAGAGTTGGGACCACCAGAATTCTGGGGAAAGCCGGATCCGATTAAGGCGGAGATGTGGGTCAAGTAAATTACCAAGATATTTGATGTCTTGGGATGCACGGAGGAACAAAAGGTTCCATTCGCCACTTTTATGTTCCATAATGAGGCAGATTACTGGTGGGAATCTGTGAAGCGTACCCATCCAGCTACAGTCAGCATGTCTTGGGAGACATTCCAGAAACTGTTCAATGATAAGTACTTTCCTAAAAGTATTCGTCATATGAAGGAGGTGGAGTTTATTAGATTGGAACAGAATAACATGACGGTGTCCCAGTACGAGGCGAAGTTCGCGGAGTTATCTTGGTTTGCACCTCATTTGGTGGAGAATGAGGAACGTATGACACGGATGTTTCTGAGAGGTTTGAAACCCGACATACGTCAGTATCTCATTTCTCATAAATTTTCTCTATATTCAGATGTTGTCAACAGGGCTCAATTATTAGAGCGAGATAACGAGTACGTTCAACCGAGAGACCACAACCTGTCACATGCGGTGATAAAAGAATGTGATCGAGCAACGATAACCAAAGAGGGAAAGAAAAATACGGACAAAAGTGGTAACCACTCCGTGGTAATCATGGCCATGAAAATAGAAGAAGTTTAGCCTGGGAGGAGATTTTAAAAAGAGGAGATTCAATAATGACCATGTGAAGACGCCAAAGACCAAAGAAGAATCGGTTCTAAGGGAGGAGAACAACCACCGGTCGTATGCTATAAATGCGTAAAAGAGGACATATTAGCCCAAAATCGCCCACAACAGTTCAAGGTATGCTATAATTATGGAAAAGAAGGACATATCGCTTCGAGATCAGATGCAGAAGCGAAACCAAATCCAGGGGGATGGTGACTCAAAAGGTTGTCCCAGAAAAGTCAAAGTCAACGTTTCCTGGAAGAGCGTTTGTCGCGATCGGTCAAAATGCGAGGAACCCAAACGAGGTGATCACGGGTAAGCTAATCATAAATTCTTCTGAAGTTTATACCTTACTAGATATCTGCATACCCATTCATTTATCTCTCCCGCTTGTGCTCAACGCTTAAAATTGACTCAAGAAATTAGACTTTGATTTATCTGTGGAGACTCCATTAGAGAAACTTTCATTACATCCATCATTTATAAATCTTGTTTGATTCAAGTTGGTACCATCACATTACCTGTTAACCTTATCTCTTTAAAGATACTTGCTTTTGATGTGATTTTAGGGATTGATTGGTTAACTACTCATCATGCCAAAATTGATTGTTTTCGTAAGGTTGTTAGTTTTCATATTCCTAACCAACCTATTGTATGCAATTCAAGCAACTAAACCACTAAAATCAATCACTTTGTCCATATCTAATCATAAAGCTATTCGCTTATTAAAAACGGATGTCAAGCTTTCTTAGCCCATGTTATGGATTTGAATAAAGACACGCCAAATTTGAATAATATTCTGTTGTTATTGATTTTCCGACGATTTCTCAAGAACTTCCCGGCCTCACCCCGAACGTGAAGTTGAATTCTTTATTGATCTTGAACCGGCACAAAGCCCATTTCTAAACCCCATATCGAATGGCTCCTATTGAACTTCAGGAGTTAAAGGTCCAACTACGTGAATTGTTGGACATCGGTTTCATTGGCCCCTAGTACATCTCCTTGGGGTGCTCTGTTTTATTTGTAAAGAAGAAAGATGGGAGTATGCGATTTTGTATTGACTATCGAGAATGAACCATGTCACCATCAAGAATAGGTATCCGCTACCTTGCATTGATGACTGTTTGACCGATTGCAAGGAGCACAATTCTTTTCAAAGATCGATCTTAAATCCCGGATATCATCAATCAAGATTAGAATCGAGGATATTCCAAAGCGCCTTTAGAACTCGGTACGGACATTATGAATTCTTAGTCATGTCTTTTGGATTGACTAATGCTCCTGCGACTTTCATGGATATGATGAACTGAGTATTCAAGGAATATTTGGATCAGTTCGTTGTTTTATTTATTGATGACATCCTCATATATTCCAAAAGTCGTGAAGATCATGAGCACCATTTGAAGCTGGTACACCAAAGGCTTCGTGAAAACAAGCTATATGCCAAGTTGAAGAAATGCGAGTTCTGGCTTGAGGAAGTAGTATTCCTTGGGCACGTGGTGTCAAAACATGGAGTATCTGTTGATCCAGCGAAGATTAAAGCAATACAAATTTGGGAGCAACCGAAGTCGATGACCGAAGTATGTTGCTTTCTGGGCTTAGCTGGTTATTATCGGAGATTCGTGGAGGGATTTTCTCGAATTTCTACTCCGTTAACTCAGCTGACTCGGAAGGATACAAAATTGTATGGAGCGAGGAATGCGAGAAGAGTTTCCAAGAGCTTAAGAGGAGACTCATTTCGCACATGTGTTCGACAATACCATCCGGTTCGGATGGATTTGTTATTCACAAATGATGCTTCGTGCAAAAGGTTAGGATATGTTCTCGTGCAACATGGGAAAGTCATAGCCTATGCCTCGTGACAACTTAAAGAATATGAGACGAATTATCCTACTCATGATCTAGAGTTGGCAGCAGTCGTTTTCACGCTAAAGATCTAGAGGCACTATCTGTATGGGGAGAAAGTGGAGATATATTCAGACCATAAAAGCCTCAAATATTTCTTCACCCAAAAGGAACTCAACATGTGACAACAACATTGGCTCGAGCTATTGAAAGATTACAACCACACCATTCAATACCCATCCACGAAAAGTTTAACGTGGTAGTAGCATTTATCATTGAGTAGTAAGATCATATCGCGGAACGAAAGTGCGATGTTGTCAACACAAAGGCCCATTTTGTGTGATTTAAAAAGATGAAGATAGAATTCAAGACTTTGGGACCCATGCGATGATGTCAAGTATATACGACAGAACCAAACTTTAATCGAAAAAGTTAAAGTTACTCAAGCCACGCAATCTTGAGTCGATGCGTATGAAGAAGAAAGTACAAGAAGGTGCTATTCTAGAAGCAAGAATCGATGAAGAAGGAATACTTCGAGTCCACTCCAGACTTTGTGTTCCTAATGACTCTGATTTAAAATACAAGATCATGATGGAGGCACACAATACACCGTTTGTAATCCATCCTAGAAGTACCAAAATGTATCATGTTCTTCGACATACATTTTGGTGAAACAATATGAAGAGAGAGATTGCAAAGTTTATCTCGAGGTGTTTAACTTGTCAACGTGTAAAGGCGGAGCATCAAGTGCCTAAAGGTCCATTGCAACCACTTGAGATTTCGAAATGAAAGTGGGAACACATTACCATGGATTTTGTTACGGGTCTTCCCACGGTTTCTCAAGGCATAGATGTTATTTGGGTTATTGTTGATAGATTAACCAAGTCTGCTCATTTCTTACCGATACAGGAGACTTATTCCCTTGAACGTCTTGCTCGTATGTATGTAAATGAGATTGTGAGATTGCATGGCATGCCAGTATCCATAGTTTCGGATCGTGACCCAAAATTCACTTCACGATTTTGGGTTAGCTTGCAAAAAGCTATGGGCACGGATTTATGATTCAGTTCGGCATACCATCCTCAAACAAACGAACAATCAGAGAGGACTATTCAAACTCTTGAAGATCTATTAAGACTCTGTGTCCTAGACTTCAAAGGAAGTTGGGATAAGTATTTACCATTGGTGGAATTCTCCTACAACAACAGTTATCAGGCAAGTATAGGTGTGGCTCCATTCGAAGCATTGCATGGACGAAAGTGTCGCTCTCCAGTATGTTGGGATGAGGTGGGTGAAGCAACATTGTTGGGACCAGAGTTGGTACGTATTACTACAGAAAAGATCCAAATGATTCAACAACGTATACAAACGGCATAAGATCGACAAAAGAGTTATGTTGATCTTCATCGAAAGGACGTGGAATTTAATATTGGGGATCATGTGTTGTTGCGTGTTGTTGCATGTTGCTCCATGGAAGGGAGATACAAGATTTGGGAAGAGAGGAAAACTCAATCCACAATTTATTGGTCCATTTCAGATTCTTGACCGAATAGGAAATGTGTCTTATAGACTCGCGTTACCTCCAAGTATGCCTTATGTTCATAATGTTTTTCATATATATGTGCTTCGTAAATATGTGAAAGACCCAAACCACGTTATTGAGTTAGAACTGGACGAGATAGCCGAAGACTTAACATACAAGGAGGTACCTGTCAAGATCTAGGATAGGAAGGAGCATATTCTACGCACAAAGGTCATACCCCAAGTTAAAGTTTTATGGAGAAACCATGTTATTGAGGAAATGACCTGGGAGTTGGAAACAGAAATAAAAGCGAGGTATCCTCACCTTTTCGAAACACCAGGTACGTACGTTAATTTTGAGGACGAAATTTCATAAGGAGGGGAGGTTGTAAGACCCCAACTTATTATTAAATGAAATTGAATTTCCTTTATTTATTATTTTGAAATAGTAAAGGATGATTTGATTAATGTGGTTAGTTATAGGTAAAATGCGCAAATATTTTAAATAAGCAAGTGGTTATAAAATATTTATTTTTATCAGAGAATAATCGGTTGGTCGTGGAATATTCTTACCGCTTGGGAATATTCATATATGATATCTGCCGCAATGACTTTGTGTGGGCTCCATAACGAAAAAAGATTGGATGAAGAAAAACGACAAGTATAAGTTGTTTATAAATAACGGCCAGAAGTTGTTACCCCTTAATATCTTGTTAGAATACCCGGTGGTTAAAAACACAAGAAGCATTACCAGTATTGCACCAATTATTGATTCTTACGTAAGAAGGCACTACTCAATAATTGTTACAGTAATTACTATTCAATATTATATTTTATTGATTCAAAAATTGCTACGTTAATATTTTATATTATTATTGTTTCAATAATTGTCACTGCATAGTATTTTTCATTATCAAATCAATAATTCATATTATTTAAATAATATTATTAGATAGCATTATTGGCAATGTCTAGAAAGTTCTGTCTAAGGAGAGGTTTGGTCACCTAATTGTGAGCCAATAAGGAGAAATCTTTATTGGAAAGCCCCTTTTTCTCGAAGCAGATGCGGTTGTCAAGATTATGATTCTGTAATATTATTGGTGAATAATTAATTATTGCTTTATATGATAAGAAAAATATTCATTTTATGTGGATATAGATGGAGAAAATTTTTTAATGTGACAATTGTTGAAAATTAATATTTTATCTTTTTTGATAAAATAATCCATTTAAATATATTATTATATTTTATTAATATAATAATGGTGATATTTTTACAATGAATGTGGGATATATGAATAAATGAGAAGGAAGAGTATTTTTGTTACTAAAAATATTAAAAACATGTCGTGACTGAAATTTGATTATAGCTCGTAAAATCGTCCGTATGTGGATTTCGGTCAACTTCTGCTTGGAATTTGGAAAAACTTAAAACTACAAAGTTGTAGAGAATTGAATTTCCTATGGAATGGACATAAGATTTGAATTTTTCTGATAAAAGGGCTATTTATTATGAATTATTGAAGTTCGGATATATTGGGCCTAAATTGATTTTTGGAGTTTTAAATATTTTTGTTTAGAAAAACATTTTTGTGGTTTTTGGCACTTATGTGGCTGATTTTTTGGCCAAAGAAGTGGGCGTAGGAAGTTTAAGAAAAATATATTAATATTATATTAAATTTTTTTCTTTGGTGTTCTAAGCATTTTTCTATAAATAGGGTGCTTAGTTAGAATTAAAAATAACACCAGAAACTGAAATCTTTTCTCTCTATATTATCGAGCGTATTCTTGTGAATATTTTGATACTTTGAGTGTTGCTATACGGTGCAAGTTTCCTTCAGCACTATATCCGGTATTTCAGCTAGAAGTACAGTCTTTTCGAGGTAAGGGATGTTATTTTTTTATAAATGATATTATTTCTTTTAATATAATTATGCCGGAATATTGGTAATATTTTTCTTGTGAAATTCTTGTCTTTTAGTGTCGGGGTTACTATTCACGATATACAAGACTATTCACGATATCTGATCCTATTCACAATATGGCACTATTCACGTAAAAAATTAAATTTTCATTTTTTGTCCAAAATATCTATTATGGATACTAGCTTTGATTGTATCCATGTTTTGGTCTTCATTCTTGAATTTTACTTCACTGTGATTATTTATGAAGTATTTTTGAACTTAGATTGCTTGAAGTACGAATCCTTAAAATTTGTTCTTTTGTTTCACTAGATTCGTTTCTTTAAAAATATTTTTCATCATCCTCAGTCTTAAATGATGATATTACTGAATATCTTTGGCCTGTATGCAAAGATTAATAATTTTCTGATGAATATCTTTGGCCGTAGTGCAAAGATGAACAGGTTTTGAGATGAATATGACCAACTGATGAATATCTTTGGCCTGTAGTGCAAAGATGAATATTTGATTCAAGATGAATATTGATTGATGTTACATGGATAATATATTGATGATGGACTTTTAAATTCATAGATTATAGTAGATTTCATTCTCTATGTAACACTTCTAATGAATTGTTATTTCCGCTGCGAATATTAATTTAAAACTTGTTGTCTATTCTATCAGATTTTTTCCTAGCGAGTACTAGTCAGGGTATGGAATGATGGTTCTAGAAGTTGTCTTAGTAGTCCTCACTATTTTGTAAAATAGTGTATCAATAATTGTAATGAGGACTTATTTGAGTGTGGATATTGTCTAAATGGCAATATTTGTATTTAAACTCACAGTTTATGTGTTGCCGTATTTTGCACGACAATTGTATAAATAAAGTTGTAGTTATTTCTATACCATGTATTTGGCGACTTAGAATGGGTGTTGTATACCTATTTTGAGGGTGTCACAAGTTAAATACAAGAATAACTTGCTCAATATCAAAATAAAGTTTAGAAATCTTATATCATTATATTGTAATCGAATTGGAAACAATAATTAACTCAACAAGATAATAGATTAGAGAACTTGCCTTGCTCGTAGGTAAAATCGAACAATTGAATCACAATACCATATATATATATATATATATATATATATATATATATATATATATATATATATATATGTCATCATGACATAGTTAGTCACTACCACTTTACAAACATAACTAAGTACATTCATCATGTAAGATTTGATTTTTAATCACATAATCAAGTTACAAAACAAGTTAATTGTTAATAACATGCTCATTCTTGGTATAGAAATATTGAAATCATAATTTAACAGTCCTACTATTAACACATAACACTTTTTCAGACTTTGTACAAAATTATTAATCGTTCGACCATTTCGCTTAACTTCATACTGCTTATTGCCACAGCTTTATATTGTGGGTATTGTATTTACAATGTAAGAAAGCGCAATGCAAAGACAAGAATTATATTACGAGGTCACACTGCAAGTTGGGCACCCAAGGCCAAGGGACACGAGAACTATATCATGGGTTGCCACACAAGCAAAGACCGAATTGTAGACTTCGACAACCAGCTACGGAAATCACATGAACAAAGCCAATTTTGGCCTACAAGCTACTTTCTAACAGCCTAATTAGCATGTAATTCATACAGAGACTTTATATAAACATATTTCAAAGACTCTTAACATGATTATTCTCATAAAACAACACAAACATCGAATTTATAACGTCCAATTTCACTATTTTTGATAAAAACTTACTTTTTGATGTTTTCAATGAAAATCAACACTGTGATTTTGTTTTTCAACTAAATCAGTTAATTCAAAGTACCTTATTTATGTTTATACAACCTCTTTCAAATACAATAGTCAATTTGTCAACTAAACAACTAATTAAACCTTAATTTCACCTTAAACTAAACCATATTCATATATATTCATATAAACTCACTCTAATATAGTTTTCTTTACAAATTACATACATAACATCAATTCATTGACTATACTCATATATAACTTATGAAAATAGTTTCACAACAACCAATTTATCATATAAAACTATCTATAACAAATAATTCAATTTCTACAAAGATTTTATAGAGAAAATTGGGAGAGAATACAACTTCAATTTAAAAAAATAACAGAGTTTAGATGATACCTTTGAGTTAGAAGATAGTGGCTATCCTTTGATATCAATCTTCTTTTCCCCAATTCCTTTCTCCAATTCTCTAGCCTTCTCCCAATTCACTCTTCTTTTCTCTCTGTAAGTTTTCTTCTTCCCTTCTACTGAGTCTCACTTCTCTATTCTAATCTTACGTATTAGAGTTATAACGTATAAGATATAATATATCTTAATTATATAATATAAATATAAATATAACTGATATCAGTTATCATATTTTTGAAAATCAAAAGCCATAAGGCTTGTTTGGTTACCCACTTAAAATATAATCATTTAATCCTTATGCCTTGTTTGGTAAAACATAATTAAATTAAAGACTTAATAGGCATTAGGCCTTATTTGGCAAAACTAAATTAAATTCCTTTAATTTATTTTAATAACTCCTTTATAAAAGGTTATTTGTCACACTTTTATTTGATTAAATTTTTCAATAATCAATTAAATTAATTCTAATAACAATTTATTAAATTACTTTAACACATAAATCAACACCACAAAATTATAATTTTCTATATAATTATAACTTTATTTAATCAACTAACACATCCTTTTAATTACAAATTCAAATTAAAATATAATAATTCATTTAATCAAAAAACTCTAACTTAATAATTAAATTAAATTAGAATATAATATAATATAATAATTAATTTCCTTAATTATTTATTTAACAAATAATTAACCAAATCGAATCAAATTTGAACAATTACAAATTCAACAATAAACACATCCATTAAATACTTATATAATTCAATAAATATTTAATATAACAATTTAAAAAATTCTGGAATGTTACAGTCTCACCGTTTATGAAAATGATGACATGTGCGAAGCACTAATATCACAGATAGATATTTAGCTGTGCAGTTAGTAAAATGCATTCGTACACATTCATCATAAATATAAATGCAACATTCACACACAAGCATATAACAGTTTTGAAAAGTTTGTAATAGCGGCTTAAGCCCTCTTACTGGAGTCCCCAGCATAGTCGCCACCCGTCGATGTCGGGATTTTTAGTTGTCCCTTTTCGTTACTTATTTTTTGGTGTTCTCATTGTTATGTGAGATTTGTTTGAAAAAACAAGTGAAAAAGGTCCGACATGTATAATGTCGACGATTTGACTTTAAGAGTTGTCGGTTGGTGTTTTTAACTGGTTGCACCAATGCAACCGAAAATGTTTGCACATTGACCCAGTGATTTGACACTGCTAAACGGGTCTATAAAACCGAGATTCATTTTGGGTTTGGGGGCTTGATTATGCGGAGGGAAGGTGTTAGGCACCCCCCGACATCCGTGTTGCCACGGTGATAGCCACTTTTCAAAGAAACTGTTATATGAATATGTGTGTGTGTGTGTGTGTGTGTGTGGATCAATGTGCAATTATTTAAAAAGTTGTGCGAGGCCTCGTTCGCACCTATATACACAGGCTTTGAATTTAAAACAAAATTCAATTTTAAACAGATATAGCAATGAAGTTTTGTAAAAGAGGGTTTTTCTAACCCTGTGCCTGTTGATCGATTTCGCAATAAATGATTACGTGCAAGTATACACGGTCAACAAGTAATAAAGTGAAAGTAGAGTATCGTTCCCACGAGGAATTATTTAATAAAAATTATCAAATACTAACTCTTAACCAAATCAATTTTATTTAAACAATTGCAAATTGTGAATTTTCTAATTAAGAAAACTAAATTAAACAATTAAATGAGATCAGTCTAAAAGAAAGAAAATAAATAAAACTAAGATTTGATTGAATTCAGGTAAATAAGGATTAAGACTCCAATATCCCCAATTATGAACTATAAATCAATTATCCCAATTATTATGTCTACTAAATTGTTAACAGGAATTCTCAAATGCCAAAAGCCCTTTTCCAAGTGATCAATTGCCTTCTATTTAATCCAGATTAATTTTGCTATATTCCTATGCAAAACAATTAAATTAAACTCGTTACAATCCCCAATTCCTTATATGTTACATGCGGCGAACAGATATTTCCATTCTATTCACAAACCTAATTATTCAATGTGCAAATAACTAAGTCACATGATATCATGCCCAGTTCTAACCCTAGAATTCCTCTTCCAATTCCTTCTAGAGTAACAAAGTAATTACTGATCAGATAATTAATCAATAAGCATAAGGCAAGATAAACAACTCACTTTGACATAAATAATTGGAATAAATTAAATAACTAATTTATAGCCATAAAAGGTTCAATTGAAATCTTAATAAAAGAGTTAAATCATAATTAATGAATTAAAACCAAGAATCCATAACTGAATAGACATTAAAAGATAAAAGTATGATAAGAGAAGAGAATAGAATCTCTTGTCAGCAAATCTGATGCTCCCCTCTTGCTCTTGCTCTTGATCTTCAGTGTTCTTCAATTTGCTTCAATCTTCAATGGCTAATTAAGAACTAGGGTTTAGATTCTAATTTAATGGAGTGTTTAATCTAGTCTAATCTATGTATTATCCCTTTATTTTATGCCTTACATCATGTATTTATAGGTTACAAGTCCAATTTTTAGCTTAGGAACAAACTCAATCCAATTTGGAGTCAAAAAGGTGTCAAAATTCGCCCAAAAACGCGTCCAGGCCATCACCAAGCCCTTCCCAAAGGTGCTCAGTTATTGGGCTTCGACGCTCAAACCCCCCCCCAAATTGCCTGGCCATGTGCATAAGCCTATTTTGGGCGCCCTGACGCTGGCACATGTTCTGACATTTTCTGCTCCGACGTCCTTTGGAAAAATGGCCATAACTTCTTCGTCTGAACTCTGATTTTAATGATTCAAGATGATCCGGAAAGAGGAGAAGTATATCTACAACTTTCATTCTTTAAGTTTTTCGGAATAAGATCTGGAGCATACTCAAATTGTCTCTGAAATGACTGATGTGTAAATGGCAAGCCGAAAACGCGAATCTAGCCACCCCGAACATCGATCCAAGTAACTTTTATCCCAATTCCTACAAAACAACATAAAACATGCATGAATAGACACAAACACTTAAAATCAACCAAAAGATTAAGTTCAAACGCATTCAATTATGAGTATAAAACTCACTCATCAAATACCCCCAAACTTAAACCTTTGCTTTTCCTCAAGCAAAAACACAAAAGAACTAAAAATAAACAAAATAACTCAACTACATGAATGCATATGCATGATCTACTTCCTAATATACCTACGAACCGAGTAATAAATCAGTATGATATATAGCTGTTAGGTTTGTAATATTCATGTACGCAATCAAATTGCAAAAAAATGCGGAAGCGTGTAAAAATCAGAGTTTAAAAAATTTACAAACCATATACCCGGATCATCCTTTATGCATAATTATTAATTAAACGAAAAGATAAAGAATAAATCATACCCTTGAAGATCGAGCTTCCTCAGGTACAAGTTCACCTCCAAATCCTTTCGCGTTCAATCTTGAATCCACCGGGTTTGGTTCCTTCCTTTGATCAACGTTAGCCACCCAAATGTTTGGCCTCTAGAGGTGATCCACCAAGGAAGAAGAAAATTCAAGAAGATGGGTATTTGGCTCAACCCTAGTTTTCTATCTCTATAGAAAGGGTGTACTCTCCCAACAAATTGGAATTATTACGTATGTTGAAAAATCAACAACCCATACCCACCCATAATAAGACTCCTCTTATTTATAGATGTGGGCAACCCACCTTAACAATTAAGGAATTGGGTTTTATTTAATTAATTAAATTCTTTTAATTAATTAAGCTCCCTAATCTTATTAGGGATAATTAATTAAACTCTTTTAATTAATTTAACCTCCTAATCTTATTAGGAATAAATGAGAGTACTTATATTAAATTAATTCCTAAACTCTTTTAGAAATTAAAATAATAATAATTGTAATAATATTAATAAGACTCCTCTTATTAATTTATATTTAATATTTCTAAAATATTAAATAATAATATTAAGATATTTAATTTATTCTATCACCATAGATTAAATTAAATATACATAATATATTATTACGATTATGCCATTAACTTCTTAAATAATTATTCTTCCTTTTATGGTGTGACCCTTTAGGTTCTCCATATTAAACCTAACAGAATAAATCAATTAGAACAATTTAATCTTATTTAAATAAATAAATTAAATAATTAATTTATTTAAATAAATAATATTTATTCTACAATAGGATAAAGCCTCCCTAATGATCAACCATTTTCCAGATAATATAGATTTCAACATTAATCATTAAAGAACCTTTGAGTAAATAGTTACCGTCAGACAATTCAATCCTTCCACCATACAATGTCCCAATTAAATATAAGACATGGAATTATCACAAGTCTTATTTTATTTAATTATATGTATTTCGATCCTTAAATGCACAACTCCAAATAATGCAAATTAGAAACTCCTTTCTAATTTCATTCGCGCTTCGCCAAGGACTCACTGGGTTGTCATTTATCGAATCACATAGGACATTTCTCTTCTTTTATTAGAAGTGGTAGATTCTTTATCGATCATACATTATCTCCATGTACAACTTATTATACCCAAGCATACCCTTTGATATACCCTAAGGGTCTTAAGGAATAAGTCAAAGTATAACTCATCATACACAAGATACTATGATGATCTCAAGTCCAAGGATTACTCAGACTACTATCACTACAGAATTCCTATCGACAGCAAATAAAACTCCATTAGGTATTCCTTAGCGAGCCAACGCTCAAATGAACTTATTCTCTAATAAGCACCTACATACTGCTTTAGTGTTCCACACAAATGATCATGAGATCAATCATCCTCATCCAATGAGCAAGTTAAACGATGTACCAATCTATCCGGATTCACTAATCCCCAATTTAGTAATCCAATGATTGGGAACTATTTTAGTTTTAAGCTTTCTAAGAATTTAGATCTCATTAGAATGATCATCATCATTATTCTAAAAGCATTGCTTAAAACTATGGGTTTATCACATATTATAAAACAAAGATCATGTAGATAATTAAAAGCCTTTAATAAATTAATACTTTTTATTAATAAATGAATAAGATTGTTACAAAGTATATGCTTTATCATCAAACATGATTGGCTTGTGTGCATACTACTTTCAATCTCCCACTTGCACTAAAGCCAATCGCCATGGTATCTTATACTCTTCTTCTCTAAGTGACGATTATCCTGCTGTTGGATAAGCTTTAGTTAATGGATATGTAATGTTGTTCTTGAGAGTCCACTATCTCTATAGTGATTTCCCATCTTTCAATGATTCTATTAATCAAATGAAAGTGCCACAACACATGTTTAGATCCAAGATGAGATTTAGGAACTATTCCTAGTTCTGTAATGAACTTTTAATCCAAACAATCAACTTGCAGCTTCATTTATAGCTATATACTTTGTCTTTATCACTAAACCCAAGAACTCTTTTGTTGTTTGGAACCTTTCCAATTCATCGCACCACTGCTCAAGGTAACACTTTACCTTAAAGTGGATTTTCATTCGTCTTGGTCTCGTCTCGAAAAACTTGAGTCTCATAAGCCCTCTAGTTTTAATTAAGACCCACCATGTATGCTCACATCCTTTAGCCAAAGGTTAAACTTTAAGATGTTTTTCAACGCTCTTCAAAGTGATCTTCTCCGTATATACGATCGATCAACATCGTGTCTCAGATATTTCATTGCATACATGATTGTCACTCATGCATCTCTCTCTTCTTTGGAGTCTATGGGGACTATTAAGAGAGATACACTCCATGGCTCATCAACATGAGACATTTCTTGAGTTTGCCATGCTAAACTACTTTAGCATCAAATGAATATAATTCCTTGGGTTAAGTTGAGCATCCTTTTAAATCTATCTATATAGATTTATATCCCCAATTAAGATACTCTTCCAAATCATTCATGGAGGAATGTTTAGACAACTTTATCTTTATCGATTGTAGCATTGGTATGTCATTCCTTATCCGTAGTATATCAACATATAATATTAGGAATGTCACGACGCCTCCCCATCGTCATTCTTTTTACACACACTAGAACTCTTACTCATCGTATGTAACTCGGATCATCATCTTCTATGATGCGTACCTCATCATCATCATCCATGATGAATCCATACCTCCTGTATCTTTTGGTATTTTTCCGTATTTACGATTGGTTGTGGTACAATAGGTCTATCTCTGTGTTCCTCTTATTTGACTTATAGTGTTTTGTGGTTCTTGAACTTTTCAAGATCTATTATCCTCCCACTAGCCCTTCAATGATAAACACCTTTATCTTTGAAAGCGCGTGTTTCGTAACAAACACCTTTTGCTAAGTAGAATTATAGAACATATACCCTAAACTTACTTTAGGATGTCCCACAAATCGACACTTGTCAAATCTTGTCCCAAACTTATCCTTTTGAAACCTTTTCACATAAGTTGGAACCCCTTATCTTAACATACTTAAGATTAGGAATCCTCCCTGTCCATAACTTTTATGGAGTCTTGGGGCCGGATTTTGAGATTACCTTTTCGTAGATATGCAGCCATTTCTAGGACATGACCCTAGAAGGATACTAGAATGTCGGTAAAATCATTATGGACCGCACCATGTCCAACAAGGTACGATTTTTCCTTTCAGATACATCAATCAATTATTGCGTATCAGGAGGCGTCCATTATGAAAAACCATTTAAGATGATCTAGAAACTTATTGCACAAGTATTTATTCCTTGATCTAATCAAAGAATCTTAATATATTGCCAATTTGTTTCACTTCTGAATTCTTTGAACCTTTCAAATAATTCACACTTGTATTTCAGCAAATACACACATTCAACTCTTTGAATGATCATCTCCTTTTCTTATACTAATTTGTTCAATATGCAAAATTATTTTCATGTAAGTCAAGTATACAAAATCCATTAAGTAATATTCCAGTTCTATACAAAACATTATTATTATAAATAGAACAACAATTGTTCTTAATTATAATACCAAAAATTTTATTGTCCAACAATAAAATAGAAATAATATTTCTAACAAGAACTAGAATACAATAACAACTTATCGACTTAATAGATTTGCCCAGTAGGCATTGTTAAACTATAAGTTTCTATGGCTAATGCAAGAACCTTTGCTTCATTTCCCACACATAGGATTACTTATCTTTGTTTAACTTTCTACTCGCTTGGTCCTTTTCATAAATCTATATTTATGATAACCAAAGTCGGTATCCAATACCCAAGTAGAACCTCGACTTAAAGAAAAATTTATTTCAATCATGAACAAAATCAGATTCAGAACCAAACTTCACTAAGCTTCTTTTGGTTAGCCTCTCGCAAGATGCTTCGCAGCTTTCTTTCCAAAGGTCCAAAGCTTATTGTAGTGGAAGCAAACTCCTTTGCTATCCGTGACGCTTTTGTTCTTATTATCCTTTGTTTATGCCTTTCTATTTACCTTCTTTGAATCGCTCTTCTTTTCGTAAGATCCTTTGGCCCCTACCAAGAAGACTTGATCTTTCTTGGTTGAAAGTGACTCTCAACATTTTTCAACATGTTAAGCAAATCAAGAAAGTCGATATCTAGCTTGTTCATATGAAAAATTCACAACAATTGTGAAAGGAGTCCGGAGTGAGTGCAAGATCAAATCTTCGCTCAACTCTCCATCCATGACAAAAACCGTTGTCCTAATTGATCAATCAAATTGATAATGTTTAGGACTTTTGTCATACTTATAGTGCCATTGGCCATTCTAGATCGGAAGAGCTCCTTAGATATCCGATATCTATCGGCCCCACTTTCCTCACCATCAACTACTTGATGTGCGGGAATTTTGTAAGAGCATCCATAGTTTCAAGCTGACGCTGAAGCTCGTTACTCATGGATGCGAGCATGATGCATTGAGCCAACTATGCATCATCTTGCCACTTTCTAAAAGTAGCAATCTCTTCCTCAGAGGCATTGTCTGCAACCATTGCGTAGGATAGGCGATTATGACATAAGATAGCTTTTCAACTATGAGAACTATTCTCAAATTCCTTAACCAATCCGCTTAATTTTATCCGTTAATTTAGCATCTAATATGCTTCGCAGTTGATAGTAATTTAGACATTGTAAAATTTTGTAAATGAATTTGTAATTAACAACATTTTAACATACATTCTTTTATTAATTACCAAAATAATTTAGGTCTTGTTTTAAATTGGTATCTCCCACTATTTTCTTCAAACTATATTACCCTCACTTATATAGTTCGGCAAAATCTAATTAAAGATTTGCTAGTGAGAATAAGGATCCCATTTCAAATGTATATAGCCTTGTGGTGACACAACAAGCTATATATAAATAAATAGGTAGACAACTTTTTGTCAATTACATCAACTACGCAACTCCTCAGATTTTGCCTCTTAGATTATTTTGATCAAGTGGTGGCACATCCGAATCAAAATTATCCAAGTTAAGTCCGACCTAGCACTCCATATATTCAAAAAGAAAAAATATCCTTGTGGTGACACAACAAAACAATATTGTTCAATTTTCTTTATAAGCATCAAATGTGATAATTAACATCTTAAATACTTAATACTTGCCTTGTGGTGACACAACAAACTCATATTAAATATTTAATACTCTATTAATTTTATCATGCTAGAAGGCTGACGCTCGATATTCCAAATATCTTTGAACGCTTAGGACTTAATATAAAAAATCGAGGGGTTTATTATTAATTATCTCATTTGTTTAGCATGCATATATATATATATAAAATACGCATTATATTAATGAACATGCGAAGCATGTTTATAATATATATTATATATATATAGTATAGCATGCACATATAGAATACTATATTCTACCCGGATTGATTATGGACTTTTATTCTAGTTTGGTTCACTAGAGCCACCAAGTGAACCAAAAGGTCAAACCCTAGGGGTGCAAGAAATAATATTTAAATATAACTATTACATTTAAACCCGGGCTCTATTACAAACGGGTCTTCAAGCGCTCCTTGCTCCTTGATCTCCAATTTTTCAAAAAATTAATTCTAACTATTCCTATTACAAAACTATTTAAAATAAATAGAAACCTTGATCAGCAGTCAAGGGGAAGTACATAGGAGGGAGTTAGAATTTACATTAAGAAAAATTAGAGAAGACGAGGTACGCAGACCCCATTTAATAAAACCCATACATTCATGCATCCAACTAAAATAAAATCCAATCGCATTGGTCAATAGTCCATAATCAATCCCATTTATTATCATACACATCACCATATGCATCAATAAATAACATTCATCTCATGAATAATAAACATTTAATATATATATTGATATCATTTAATGGGCAAATTTAGTTAGTATAAAATCTATTTTTGAATAAAAATAAACTCCTTTATTTAAATCCAAATTTAAATCAAAATAAAACTATTTTATTTTAATTTATCCAATTTTGAATAAAATAAACTATTTTATTTTAATCAAAAATTTTAATCAAAATAAACTCCTTTATTTTAATTAATTATGGAATCCAATTCCATGTAATAAAAAAATCTCTAATTAAAATAAACTCTTTTATTTTAATTAATTATGGAATCCAATTCCATGTAAAAAAAAAAAATATTAAAGGAAACACGGATTATATTTCCTATTCACAAATAAACTCTTTTATTTTGAATAATATGAAATCCTATTTCATATCTAAATAAACTCCTTTATTTAAGGAAATACGGATTCTCTTTCCTATTCACAAATAAACTCTTTTATTTTGAATAATATGAAATCCTATTTCATATCTAAATAAACTCCTTTATTTAAGGAAAGATGGATTTACTTCCCTATTCACAAATAAACTCCTTTATTTTAGGAAAAATAAAATCCAATTTCAACTCCAATTAGTTATTATGGAATCCAATTCCAACTCTAATTAGTTAGCATGAAATTCTAATTTTAAAATTAAAATAAACTTTATATTTTAATATTAAAATAAACCTTTTTATTTTAAGATTAAAATAAACTTATTATTTTAATTATAAAATTATTAAAATATATATATATATATATAATATATATATATATTATGGTATATATATATAATATATAACTATTATATTACAACACTTGGAGCATTTATGCAACACATCATATGCATCTTATGAATCACATATATAACGCATATTTTTTTTTTTTTTTTTTTTTTTTAATGAACATGCTTATATATATTTTTTTTTTTTATTTGAATTCTTTGATTTCCTTTTAAACAATGACTCATGCATTCTCGATTTCATGCGAACAGATCATTGTCATGCTCCTAGAAAAACCTAACATGATCATATCATGCTTTGAAAAAGCGTGCCTCGATTTAAATCATGCAAACAAAAAAAAAATTTACAATAATATTATTAAAAAAAAAAAGAAGCCGTATGCCTTGAAAACCGTGACTTTGTTTACGTTAATGCTACTTATATATATATATATATATATATATATATATATATATATATATATATATATATCACGTTAATCCTTGAACAGCCTCATGAGATTTTATTATTTTTTTTTTTTTTTTTAATAAATTTTATACAATAAAATTATGCCCAATTAAATTGTTTTAAACACATATCAATATACATATCAAATAAAACAATTAATAATTCGTGATAAAGGTTTGGCTCGATGCCACCAGTTAGGTTTGTAATATTCACGAAACGCAATCAAATTGCAAAAAAAATGCTAAGCGTGTAAAATCAGAGTTTAAAAATTTACAAACCATATACCCGGATCATCCTTTATGCATAATTATTAATTAAACGAAAAGATAAAGAATAAATCATACCTTGAAGATCGAGCTTTCCTCAGTACAAGTTCACCTCAAATCCTTTCGCTCAATCTTGAATCCACCGGGTTTGGTTCCTTCCTTCGATCAACGTTAGCCACCCAAATGTTCGCCTCTCAGAGGTGATCCACCAAGGAAGAAGAAAATTCAAGAAGATGGGTATTTGGCTCAAACCCTAGTTTTCTATCTCTATATAGAAAGGTGTACTCTCCCAACAAATTGGAATTATTACGTATGTGAAAAAAATCAACAACCCATACCCACCCATAATAAGACTCCTCTTATTTATAGATGTGGGCAACCCACCTTAACAATTAAGGAATTGGGTTTTATTTAATTAATTAAATTCTTTTAATTAATTAAGCTCCCTAATCTTATTAGGATAATTAATTAAACTCTTTTAATTAATTTAACCTCCTAATCTTATTAGGAATAAATGAGAGTACTTATATTAAATTAATTCCTAAACTCTTTTAGAAATTAAAATAATAATAATTGTAATAATATTAATAAGACTCTCTCTTATTAATTTATATTTAATATTTCTAAAATATTAAATAATAATATTAAGCTATTTAATTTATTCTATCACCATAGATTAAATTAAATATACATAACATATTATTACGATTATGCCATTAACTTCTTAAATAATTATTCTTCCTTTTATGGTGTGACCCTTTAGGTTCTCCATATTAAACAGGTTGTGAATAAATCAATTAGAATAATTTAATCTTATTTAAATAAATAAATTAAATAATTAATTTATTTAAATAAATAATATTTATTCTCTAATAGGATAAGCCTCCCTAGCGATCAACGACTTTCCAGATAATATAGATTTCAACATTAATCATTAAAGAACCTTTGAGTAAATAGTTACCGCACAATTCAATCCTTCCACCATACAATGTCCCAATTAAATATAAGACATGGAATTATCTTGTCAAGTCTTATTTTATTTAATTATATGTATTTCGATCCTTAAATGCACAACTCAAATAATGCAAATTAGAAACTCCTTTCTAATTTCATTCGCTTTTGCCAAGGACTACTCGGGTTGTCATTTATCGAATCACATAGACATTTTCTTCTTTTATTAGAAGTGGTAGATTCTTTATCGATCGATCATACATTATCTCCATGTACAACTTATTATACCCAAGCATACCCTTTGATATACCCTAAGGGTCTTAAGGAATAAGTCAAAGTATAACTCATCATACACAAGAAGATACTATGATGATCTCAAGTCCAAGGATTACTCAGATTACTATCACTACAGAATTCCTATCGACAGCAAATAAAACTCCATTAGGTATTCCTTAATGAGCCATGCTCAAAGTTGAACTTATTCTCTAATAAGCACCTACATACTTGCTTTAGTGTTCCACACAAATGATCATGAGATCAATCATCCTCATCCAAATGAGCAAGTTAACGACGTATGTACCAATCTATCCGGATTCACTAATCCCCAATTTAGTAATCCAATGATTGGGAACTATTTTAGTTTTAAGCTTTCTAAGAATTTAGATCTCATTAGAATGATCATCATCATTATTCTAAAAGCATTGCTTAAAACTATGGGTTTATCACATATTATAAAACAGCATCATGTAGATAATTAAAAGCCTTTAATAAATTAATACTTTTTATTAATAAATGAATAAGATTGTTACAAAGTATATGCTTTATCATCAAACATGATTGGCTTGTGTGCATACTACTTTCAATAGCAACAGGCCTCAAAGATACCACGGGTACTCTAACAATATATCCAATCAAGTCAAAATCCATAACTCTAACCAATTAGTTAATCCAAACCTGCCATCACCCATGTTGTGTGTGTGTGCTCGTTAACCATTCTAACCAACCACAATTCAAGATAATCACATAACAAACTTCTTAAAAGGAAAATTTCAGTTTCAATTCAATTACTTTTGTGAACATGACAACTCCGGTTAAAACTAAGCAATTACCAAGTCTTAAGGTAAATACAGGATTTATTTATACTTTTATTCAACCACGAGGGAATTTTTGCTCTTTCTCGTGTTTTATTCATTTTTTTACTCATGGTCGGCAATGTCTTATTCCTTAGGCTTTTCGGTGCTACCTTAACGAGCCCAACGACTCCCAAGTCATTAAGACCTTAAGGTGCTAGGTGTAAAGACAATCCCCCTGCTTACTTTTACTCAAGTAACAAAGGCCAAAAACTAGATAAGCATGCCACATTGTTTATTATTTTTTTTTCTTTCTAGATTTTTTTTTCTCATTTTTTTTCTTTTCATCATTCCTTTTTTTTTTTTTTTTTTTGTAATATATATAACCCATAGATTCCCCCAAACTCAAGCTTTTACGTCATTCCAACCTTTTTTGTCGGGTTCACTACTTTCCTTAAATTTTAACCAAGATTTTCCTCGAAACAAATTATGAAACCCTCAAGCAAGTGGATTAAAAGCAGTTAAACTTTAAGTGCTAACTTAGGTTTACATAAGTTTAAGATAGGCTCAGATTATCATCATGATTAAAATTAGAACTCATCATCAATTATCAACACTATTCAAGTTAACATGCAAAACCAATCTTATCATAAATGAGCTAAGACCACACCAACCTATCACATGTATTCATGCAAAAAAAAAATAAAAAATGCAATTATACTACATGAACACATACTAATGCAACACATATATGAATATGCAAATAACTACCATGTATTATATGCAACCTAAAAAAAATAATGCTAACACATAAAAAAATGAACTACTATGCAGATAACTAACTATATGCAATACGACACTAAAATGCCCCCAAACTTAAACTAGACATTGTCCTCAATGGCTGAAATAGAAAAAATTAAAGTAGAGGACTTCCCTGAAAATATAGCAATCTTCCTCCTTGTCCGCTAAGTTTGGAGAATAAGCTAGGCACATGGAACAAATTGGGCACCACACTTGAATTTGACTTGAATAACCTGTAAACCATGATATAAATAATTTTATTAAATTCTAAGTAAATGCAAATTCAAAACTACTAATATAAAACTTAATAGAAACTAAAAATAAAAATTAAACTTGGGTTGCCTCCCAATAAGTGCTTGTTTTATAGTCTCAGCCTGACTTCTTCAATTCTCTATCCAATTCCCCTTTGAAAATTGAGGAACCCTCCATCCATCAGAAGCAATGTCTCTTTTGGGAGGTTCCCATTCGCAAAAACCCTTGAATTGAAGTCACCTAGCATGCTCTTTGTAGATAGGTTCCCTATTAAGAACGTTCAACAACTAGGTGTTTTCTCCATTATGTCTATGATTAGATTGGGGCATTGAAGCTTAATAAACATAATGGAGTCTTCCTCTATCTTCTCTTTTTCATCCCACCATGACTCCACAGTTGTACTAGCTCTTATGTCACAAAGAGCTTTGCCTACGACATGACTGCCAATTGGGCATGGTTTTGCAAAACTGCCCGGATTCTTAAACTTTGGTTGAGGAGGCACATGGGATACTAATGAAATTGGTTCATCTTCGTTGGTACTCAAAGTTAGATCTTCGTCGATCTCCTTTTCTTGGTCTCCAAGTCTTTCTTCTCTTTCAACATCTATATCATTTGGCGCATCTGGTTGCAGATTTGGTTCGAGCTCACCATCAGTCTCGTCATCCATGTCATAGAGCCAAGGGTATTGAGGACAAATGTTTGAGGCATTGGTTAGTTGTTCTGTTTGGTTCGTAAAATTTTAACTCAATATCTCTTGATTAATCCTCCTCTCCTCACATGAAGCTATGTACTTGGACAAAGTTTCCTCTAAATTTGAATGTTCTTCCTGTTGTAGTGGAGGTGGACACGAGAAATCCGGTGGGTACGTTGGACTTGGAGCATAAAATTGATCTTGATGAGTATGGTTCCATGAAAAATCCGGGTGATACCCCCAATCCTAATAATAGTTGTTAGGATAGACATAATTATTGGGGTAATCACCACCGTCATCAGATGTCATTTCGAAACCGATAAGCGCGTTGATGACTCATATGATTTCCAAAGACAATAATCACAAGTAACCGCCACACTTTGATGACGTTGAGCTTCAAAAAGCTTCAAACATCCTCGAAAGTGTCTCAATCAGGTACGACAATGCAGAAAGTTTCTCGAAGTCCGCTAATCTCTCTCTCCCTCATTTGAGTCATTCTTGCCATCCTTTGACTTCGTATGGCTGCGCAAACCTCCAACATCTTCGAATTTGCCTCTATAGAAGATGTATTAAGTCCATCAATCCTTGTTTCCCTTTGTTGAGCCAAGAACGTGTATGGTCATTGATACTCAAACTCATCCATGGTAACTAAAAAGAGAGAAATATAGGAAGAGAATTAAAAATAAAAATAAAAATGTTTAAATTAAGACTAATTTGATTGAAATTAATATTGGTAAATAATTATTAAATTAATTCCCAGGTAACTGCGCCAAAAACTTGTTGATCGATTTCGCAATCAATGAATACGTGCAAGTATACACGGTCAACAAGTAATAAAGTGAAAGTAGAGTATCGTTCCCACGAGGAATTATTTAATAAAAATTACCAAATACTAACTCTTAACCAAATCAATTTTATTTAAACAATTGTAAATTGTGAATTTTCTAATTAAGAAAACTAAATTAAACAATTAAAAGAGATCGGTCTAAAAGAAAGCAAATAAACAAAACTAAGATTTGATTGAATTCGGGTAAATAAGGATTAAGACTCCAATATCCCCAATTATGAACTATAAATCAATTATCCAATTATCCCAATTATTATGTCTACTAAATTGTTAACAGGAATTCTCAAATGCCAAAAGCCCTTTTCCAAGTGATCAATTGCCTTCTATTTAATCCAGATTAATTTTGTTATATTCCTATGCAAAATAATTGAATTAAACTCGTTACAATACCCAATTCCTTATATGTTACATGCGGCGAACAGATATTTCTATTCTATTCACAAACCTAATTATTCACTGTGCAAATAACTAAGTCACATGATATCATGCCCAGTTCTAACCCTAGAATTCCTCTTACAATTCCTTCTAGAGTAACAAAGTAATTACTGATCAGATAATTAATCAATAAGCATAAGGCAAGATAAACAACTCACTTTGACACAAAAAATTGGAATAAATTAAATAACTAATTTATAGCCATAAAAGGTTCAATTGAAATCTTAATAAAAGAGTTAGTTCATAATTAATGAATTAAAACCGCGAATCCACAACTGAATAGACATTAAAAGATAAAAGTATGATAAGAGAAGAGAATAGAAATCATTGTCGCTGAAATCTGATGCTCCCATCTTGCTCTTGCTCTTGATCTTCAGTGTTCTTCAATTTGCTTCAATCTTCAATGGCTAATTAAGAACTAGGGTTTAGATTCTAATTTAATGGAGTGTTTAATCTAGTCTAATCTATGTATTCTCCCTTTATTTTATGCCTTACATCATGTATTTATAGGTTACAAGTCCAATTTTTAGCTTAGGAACAAACCCAATCCAATTTGGAGTCAAAAAGGTGTCAAAATTCACCCAAAAACGCGTCCAGGCCATCACCAAGCCCTTCCCCAGTGCCCCAGTGCTGGGCTTGACGCTTAAACCCTGCCCCCCAACGCCCCGGCGCTGTGCATAAGCCTATTTTGGGCGCCCCGGCGCTGGCACGTGTTCTGACATTTTTTGCTCCGACATCCTTTGGGGAAATGGCCATAACTTCTTCGTCCGAACTCCGATTTTGATGATTCAAGATGATCCGGAAAGAGGAGAAGTATATCTACAACTTTCATTCTTTAAGTTGTTCGAAATAAGGTCTGTAGAAATACTCAAATTGGCTCTGAAGTGATTGATGTGTAAATGACAAGCCGAAAACGCGAATCTAGCCACCCAAAACGTCGATCCAAGTAACTTTTGTCCCAATTCCTACAAAACAACATAAAAAATGCATGAATAGACACAAAAACATAAAATCAACCAAAAGATTAAGCTCAAACGCATTCAATTATGAGTATAAAACTCACTCATCAGTGCCCAATGGGAATTGGGACCTTTTCATACTTCCATTTTATTGTTAAATATTCGGCTTGTTTTCTTTTATTTTCGAGATGCGAGGCATCTTCGAGAAAATAATATCTGAAGATCTTAGAACTCCTCATGGGCATGATAGCCATCTAAGGAAATTCAGTACACCTGTAAATATTGTACATTCGCTTACTGTTGAAAATGTCCATCACAGAATAGAATCTAGATTGAAGAAATGAATCTATGATCACATTATTCTAGGCTCACATGATACCATAATTTGTATGAAAAGCGATATAGATTATATATATATATATATATATATATATATATATATATATATATATATATATATGAGAGGAGATCAAGTGGAGTCCGCACTTTTATTTTGTTATATGTATCCAAATCACACCAAAAAACACTGTATTATGAAAAAATTCAGTTCCATAAATTATTAATTTTTTTTTAGTTATTTTTTAAAAAAGCAAGAAAAAATTTGATTTTAGATCCGTCAGGAAGTTCGGACTAGATCTTATATATATATATATATATATATATATATATATATATATATATATATATATATCTCTGTGTGTGTGTGTGTGTGTGTGCATGATCAACCTCCACGAAGCAACTCCATGGGGGATCAGAAATGTAAATAAAGCAGTAAATGTGATCAACCATCATGAAGTAAACTCCAGGTGGGACTAAATGTAAATAAAGCAGTAAAAGGCCTCGAAGTAAACTTCAGGCCTGACAGAAATGTAAATATATATATATATATAAAGCAGTAAATGCACCGGATATAAAATCCAGACTCATCGGATATGTCCGACAATGATTATATATATATATAAGCAATAAACGCTCCGGATATAAAATCCAGGCTCATCAGATATGTCTGACAACTATTATATATATAAGTATATATATATAAGCAAGTAAACGCTCCAGACATAAGTCTAGGTTCAATCGAGGCATAACTCGATAATGTTAGTCCATATATAAAATATATACATATATAAGTATATATATACAGACAGAAATGAAAATCACGGACCGAAGTTCGGGCACACGCACACAATACGACTCTCAATGTGTAGAATAGTGTGTGCAAAGATGAAGAGAAAGGCTTTATAGAGTGTGAGAAGGCTTACAGTGAGCTGCCAATGCAGGCTTCTATAACTCTAGATGGATAAACACTCAGCTCCCTCCAGTTAAAATGTAGCTATATGTGAGCTAACAGGTGTTTAAAATGAGGAAACACTCAATATGGGGTGTGTACAGAACAAATTTGACAGGGCTTCCTTCCCTTTTTTCTTCTTTAAAATGGCCACCCCAAGCCCTCTATTTATAGAGGGGGGAGCCGCAGGTGTACCTGCGGCTGTCCGGGGTGCCCCGGGCTCCGTGGGTCCCATCGTCTCGAAGTACGTGCACTCGTACACTGTGATGTCCGCTCGAACTTGCAGAACTTCAATCCGAGCATCCGAACGAGGTATATAAGACCTTCTTTGGACTGTTTGTGTCGAGAGTTATGCAATGACATGGGATTAGAGGTTGTAAGAAGTCAGGAAGAGGGGACCATGCCCATGGTCTTCAAGCTTCAAATTCTATCTGGTGTGCTGCCACGCGTAATAGTCACTCGGGATTGGAACTCCTTGGTTCTTGTAGGACATTGTTGTATGTATGTATGTAGGAAGTGTTGAGACGACGCGCAGGTGTTGAGGTGGCAAGATGACGTTTGACTCCTCACTGGGGTTATCTCTGGTTTGAGTTGAAAGCAGACGTTGCTCAGGGTTATATCTGAGATTGGACTGCTGCAAGTGTTTGGATTCTGCAAGGTCATCTGTAAGTGTGCCTATCTTCCCGGTGTTAGCTCCGGGTCTTTGGTATGAGTGCCTCAGCAGGAGGTTTGAGATTGAAGCTGATTGCATTTGAAACAACCATTTCTGGGGTTATCGCCAGAACTGCAACAGCATTCCTTGGGATTATCTCCAAGGATGAAACTCGGGGTTATCTCCGAGGTTGGAAATGATACTTCCGGTATGTGTTCCGAGGTTGGAAATGATACTCCTGGTGTGTGTTCCGGGGTTGAGACTAGACTTCCGGTAGTATTCAGAATGGATGTGAGCTGTCTTCCAGGGTTATCTTCGAAAGACGAATCTGCCATCCTGCAATGTTAGTAACAGGTGTGCAGAAAATTTCGAGTGTCTACACTTATGTGGTTATAAATTATGTGCTCATGAGTGTCGAGTAGTAATGATTAGTAATTAAAACTTAAAATTTTGTTGTCAGGATGGCTAATGTAGGAGAATCCAGTCAAGCTAGGGAGGAAGGATCCCAGATGGCTAAAGAGGAGGAGTCTCGAGATATTCAGGTGGTTTGGGAACAACTACTGCCACGGGAATCATCTTTGTTGGTCACAGTGGTTGAGCAAGAGGATTTACTTGATGAGGATGATGAGATAGAGATGGACGAGGAGGATCCCATTGAGCTGCCACAGTCGAATGAGGATAAGGAGGACGAGGAGGAAGAGATTCCATTGAACTCGATAGCTGCCCGTATGTACAACGAAGTATACGACCGCAATCTAGAACTTCATGATACCGTTGAGGAGTTGGAAGAAATAGTAGCTGAACAGCAGATCGCAATGGCACAGAAGGACAATGAGATCCAGGATCGAGAGGAACATCTTAATAATGTCGAAGAGAAGCTGGTCCAAACCAAAGGAGAGAACGAGCAACTGATAGAGGAGATCGCAGAGCTGAAGAACAAGTTGAAAGAAGAGTCTACTAAGAGGGCAAGAGCCGAAGATGCGTACAATGAAGCTTATCAATGAGTCGGGGTAGTAGAGAGAGAGGTACAAGTAAAGAGGATCAATATGGAAGAGATGAATAGTGTTTTCAACACCATGATCAATTGAGCTCAAGATTGGGTCATAGGTTATCCTATTCAGTTCGAGACGCTGTCATCATACATATTAGATCGCCGAATAATGTTTTGTATTATGGAAGAGGAGCGTCATAAGGCTATGCAGCATTTTAATAGGTTGTCGTAAATGTAATTACTATGTGATTAATGAGTAAATAAGATGTAAATCCTGGGTATGATATAACCAATGGGATATGATGATCATGAAGTTATCTTAAAACTTTTGTAGTTCAGAAAAGTAATGTAGATAGCAGGGATGCTATCATGGTTGTATTTTTTTAAAAGTTGATGAATAAATAAAAGTTACTATTTATTCAAGATATTATGTGTTATGTGGTAATTTTGTGATGTACAAGTTGAATATATAATACTTAAAAGATTGAATAGAATCTAATTAGTATGTTTTAACAGACAATGCCTCCAAGACATCAACCACGACAGGGATCTACCAATGACAACAATGTTGAGGCTAACCTAGTTCAGCAATTAGTAACGTTATTAATGGGTGCATTACAGAATCAGCCGCAGAATCAAGCTACAACTTTTAAGGATTTTAAGGCGGTTGGACCACCAAAATTCCGTGGGTCCATGAATCCAGTTAAGGCACAGACCTGGATCATGGAGATAGAGAAAGTTTTTGATGTTGCTAGGGTAGGGGATAATCAAAAAACTGCTTTTGCAACATTCATGTTGAAAGCAGAGGCTAATTATTGGTGGCAAACCAATAACACTCAAGAAGGTCAAGGGGTAATGACTTAGGATAGGTTTAAGGAGATATTCTTCGAGACCTATTTCCTAGAGAGTTCGAAGAATTAGATGGAGGTATAGTTTCTAGAACTGAAGTAAGGATCAATGACGGTGTCAGAATATGCCGTAAAATTCAATGAGTTAGTGAGGTTTGCGCCATATCAAGTCAATACGAATGAGCGCATGGCTAGGAGGTTTGAGCAGGGACTGAAACCTTAGTTGTACAGTAGGGTCTCTATATTTCAACTGAAGACATTTACAGCAGTGTTGGAGAAGGCAATTCTCACTGAGAGTGGAGGCGAGGCTGTAACAAAGCACAATCAAGAGCAGAGAAAGAAGAAGAGTAAGGGCGAAGTAAGGAATGGTGGTAGTAACGGTGGAAATGGTAATAATAATTTAAAAAGGAAGTGGAATGCAAATGTGGGAACTGGAAATCAGCAAGGTAACTAGCAGAAGAAGAAGATTGACGCATGTGCTACATGCAGGAAGTTTCACACGGGTATGTGCTTAAGGGGGAAGCGTGTGTGCTTTAACTGTGGCCAGGAGGGTCACATTGCTCCAAATTGAAATCAACCCAAGAAGAATGCTTGCTACACTTGCGGGTCGAAGGATCATTTTTCTCGCAATTGGAAGCAAGGGAAGTGGCGATGGAGGTACACTAACTATTGCTGGGCCAACATCGTCAAATAAGCCTACAGCCAAACCTTCAATATGACGGTGCAGGATGCAGTGCAATCAAAAGATGTGGTGTCGGGTATTATCCCAATCAATGATATTGATGTTTATGTATTATTTGATTCGGGTGCTACTTGCTCGTTTACATCTGATGAATTTGCTAAGAGGTTAGAAATACCTAGTGAAGAATTGAATTTCCCTTTAAACATAGAAATTGCGAATAGGGAAGTAATTCTTGTTAGGTTTGTATACAAGAATTATAGGGTGAACATTAAGGGGAATGTCATGATGGTAGATTTAATCCCGATAAAACTTGGAGAGTTTGATGTTATTTTGGGAATGGATTGGCTATTCAATTATGGAGCGATAATTGATTGCCAAAAGAAATGTGTAAACCTTATGACTCCATCAAAGGTAGTTTTCTATGGTAGCAAATCGCCTAGACAAGCAAGGTGTCTAACGATTATGCAGGCCAAGAAGTTATTGAGTTAGGGCTGTGTAGGGTACCTAGCCTACATAGTCGATACTCAAAAGAAGAAGGATGTGAAACTGGAGGAGATATCAGTGGTTAGGGACTTTGTAGACGTGTTTCCGGAGGATTTGCCAGGACTTCCGCCTGACAGAGAAATCGATTTTGTGATCGACTTAGCGCCAGGAACTGCTCCAATATCGAAGGCCCCGTACAGAATGGCTCCGATAGAGATGAAGGAGTTGATGGTACAACTGCAAGAACTATTAGATAAGAAGTATATTCAACCAAGCGTATCACCGTGGGGAGCGCTAGTTTTATTCATGAAGATGAAGGATGGGTCAATGCGTCTTTGCATTGATTATAGGGAATTAAACAAAGTCACTATTAAAAACAAGTATCTGTTGCCAAGAATAGATGACTTGTTTGATCAGTTGAAGGGTGCTAGAAACTTCTCAAAAATAGATTTGAGAAGTGGATATCACCAATTGAAAGTAAGGAATGAGGACGTACTGAAGACGTTCCGAACTCGGTATGGACATTATGAATTTTTGGTGATGTCTTTTGGTTTAACAAATGCCCCAGCAGCGTTCATGGATTTGATGAACAGGGTGTTTAAACCAGTTTTAGACAAGTTTGTGGTGGTATTTATCGATGATATTCTGGTGTACTCCAAATCTCAAGAAGAAAACGTGGAACATTTATATTTGACGCTGGAGACACTAAGAAAAAAAAAGTTGTACTCAAAATTCTCTAAATGTGAATTTTGGTTGGAACGTGTACAATTTCTTGGGCATGTAATTGACAAAGATGGGATTTCAGTGGATCCATCAAAAGTCGAAGCTGTGATAAATTGGGAACAACCAAGAACTCCATCAGAAGTAAGAAGTTTCTTGGGATTGGCAGGATATTACAGACGGTTTATTCAAGATTTTTCCAAGATTACCACTCCGTTAACAAATTTGACGAGAAAATCTGTAAAATTTGTTTGGACGGAAAAGTGTGAAGAGAGTTTTAAGGAATTGAAGAAGAGGCTTAGTGTGGCACCTGTCTTGTCATTACCAGATAATACAGGAAATTTTATGGTGTATAGTGATGCTTCACATAAAGGATTAGGTTGTGTCCTTATGCAGAACGGCAATGTCATTGCGTATGCATCAAGACAACTGAACGATTACGAGAAAGGGTATCCGACTTATGACTTAGAGTTGGTTGCGGTGGTGTTTGCTCTAAAGATATGGAGACACTATCTCTATGGAGAAAAGTGTGAGATCTACACAGACCATACGAGTCTGAAGTATATTTTCACACAGAAGGACCTGAACATGCGTCAAAGGAGATGGATGGAATTAATAAAAGATTATGATTGCGAGATCTTTTATCATCCGGGCAAAGCAAACGTGGTTATAGATGCATTGAGTAGAAAGGGTCGTGAGAAGTTAATGTTGTTAACCAACCAGGAGGAGCTTGTTTCAGCGATGGCAAGGCTAGAGTTGGAAATCAAATTTCCAAAAGAAACCGATGAAGGATTGTTCCAGATAGAAGTTAGTTTAACTTTGGTGGACAAGGTGAAGAATGCTCAATTACAGGATGAAAAATGCAAGAAAATAAAGGAAAGTGTTGCCGAAGGTAAAGAGGTGAAGTATAAGGTTGATACTGAGGGAATGCTAAGATTCGAGGGACGAATTTGGGTTCCAGTAGTACCAGATATTAAAGAAGAAATCTTGACAGAAGCTCATAGCTCAAGATATTCTATTCATCCGGGAAGTACGAAAATGTATCAAGATTTGCGTCGGCATTTTTGGTGGCCAAATATGAAAAGAGATGTTACAGAATGTGTTGCAAAGTGTTTGACATGTCAGAGAGTGAAGGTCGAGCATCAAAGACCAAGTGAATTACTTCAACCGTTGGAAATACTAGAATGGAAGTGGGAGCATATCACAATAGATTTTTTGGTAGGTCTTTCAACGACTCAGAAAGGATACGATGCAATTTGGGTGGTAGTGGATAGATTAACGAAATCAGCTCACTTTTTGCTAATAAAGATTAAATTTAATCTTGATTAGCTGGTAAAATTATACGTCAAAGAGATCGTCTCAAGACATGGAGTTCTAATATCAATTGTATCAGACATAGATCCGAGGTTCACATCAAACTTCTGGAAGAAACTACAAGAATGCATGGGAACACAATTGAAGATGAGTACGACATACCATTAGCAAACTGATGGTCAAAGCGAACGAATAATCCAGACTTTAGAAGATATGCTTAGAGCTTGCATCATGGATTTTAAAGGAAATTGGGATGATCATCTACCGTTGGTGGAATTTGCATACAACAACAGTTACCATGCAAGCATTGGTATGCCGCCATACGAGACATTATACGGCAAAAAATGCAGAACTCCACTATGCTGGGATGAGGTTGGTGAACGTCAATTGCTAGGACCAGAACTGGTACAGCAGACCGTCGAAGTTATCAAACTTATTAGAGTAATATTGGTAGCTGCTCAAGATAGACAGAAGAAGTATGCTGATCAACACAGGCAGAATCGTGAATTTGAAGCAGGGAATTTTGTTTTCCTGAAAGTTTCTCCTTGGAAGGGGAAAATTCATTTTGGCAGGAAAGGAAAGCTAAACAAAAGAATGTGACGATTTGTCTTTGTAAGTCATTTTTTCTTTGTAAGTAGGGAAAGCTAAACCACAATGTCTTCGATTGTTCCCTTCTTACAGAAGTATGTGATGATTTGATTGTTTGAGTTGTGATTCTGGGGACAGAATCCTTGTAAGGAGGGAAGGATGTAACAATCCAAGATTTTATAATTTGTAATTCAAAATATTTATTAAATTAAATTAATATTTTAATTTATGTTGATGTGGTTGTTGTTAGTAAATATTTATGAATTAAATTTATTAGATAATATTCTAAATTAATTTAATTTATAATTTAGAGTTGTAAAATAATATGAGATGTTATATTATTGTTTTAATTTAATAATTTAAAATGGTATGTTAAATTATTAAATAAAATTATAATGAGATTATAATTTTGTGATATTTGGATTAAGTGGAAAATTTGTTTAGTATATTGTAATTGGTTATTTAACTAATGTTGAATATGGAGGTATAAATATGAGATTAAAAATTATAGTGTAAATGGTTTATTAAAATAAAATTAAAGTAGTTTTAAATTTATTTAACCAAACAAGGCTTAAAGATATTAAGTCTTTATTTTAATTAATATTTGTCAAATATAGCTTTATAGCTTTTGAATTTTAATTATAATAAATAAAATAAATCAAATAAAATAAAATATATTTATAACTGATATGTAATTATTATAATAATAAGTATACTGCAGTTTTATACGTTTGATTTTATGCGTTGGGTGTATTTTACTTTACGTGAAAAACATATGGCTTAAGCCTAAGAAGAGAAAAGAGGAGAAGTTTTCATAGACGCTTGAGAGAATAGAGAGAGATTGAGAGAAGTCTGTGATTTCAAAGCAATTATCAGTTGGTTAGCAAGGATTGTTTAAGCATAAGAAGGTATTTCTCTATAATTTTGATATTTTATGTATATATATAAGAGTTTTACGACATGAAGCTTCAAATTCTGTGAATTCCATTTTTTCGAATTGTTGCTATACAACTGAATTGTGGTGATTATACGTGTTGGTGATGTTTGAGTTTGTATGAAAATAAGAAATTGTTATGCTAATTACAGATAAAAAAGAAGAAAACTGTTACAGTATATATTTTTTCCATATGGCTTGTAAAAGTACCAAATATGGTGGTCAATTTGTATGTTAATATGTAAATTGAGTCTTGATTATGCTACTCCATTAAGAAACGAAGAGAACGCAGTTTGAATGAAGTAATTTGAACAAAAATTGTGATCACAGTGATGATTTCTATGAAGAATGTCAAAAATGGTGTTTTTATATGAAAACATGAAATTTAAGAATTTAAATTAGTTGAAGTTGTTGTTTAATTGTGTTAAATGGTTGAATATGTAAGGAATTATGTTTGTGTTAGTTTTATACCAATTACATATGCTTAATTTACTGTTTTGTGGATGAAATTCATGTTAGTTGGCTTAAGAACAGTGTCGAAATCACGTTCTACAAAACTGGAACTAGGCGAAGCCTTGGTAGCAGCGACATGCTCTTAAGCGTAGTCTCTTGTGTCATGTGGCAAGGCCAGAATCTAATATAAAATTAGGGCATTGGCCGCAAAGTGAATCTCTGCATTCCAGTGAAGTCTGTTATTTCTGCAGACTTTTAAACCTTAATGTAACCTAATTTATTGATGTGTTAATGTAAGAAATATGTATTGAAAAGGTTAAAATAGAATAGTATCATGTGGTTAGTAACTCTAAAATGTAAAATTAGTATGTTGTAAAATGATATGTTATGAATTAAGAAACTTCGTGAATAATGAATAAGTGTTATGAAATTACACTTATGATTCTGAAATGTGTATGGTAAGGTGAGACTTGTACTAAAATAACAAGTTTAGCTAGAGGTGAGTGTTATTTTGGAATGTGGATGTTAGTATATCTAATAGATATTGTAATTCCAATACTATGTGTAGGTGAACGTGAGTTGTAATTTATAGCTTACGCACGAGGCAAGTTTCCAAAACCTTATTTCTTTACTCTAAGCAAGTTTTTAATTCTTACCTTTTACAATGAGCAAGCTTTAACCCTAATTCTATTGGAATTCTAATCATTGTTGATTTACTCTAGCTTGTTTATAATTAAACAAGTTTCTTTAGTTCATTCTTTTATAGTGAATGCTTCTTGAACTCTAATTCCTAGTATTGAACTGTTGTATTTCAATTACTTTGCTCAAGTTATTATCATGTTGAGCAAGCTTTGTTTCCAGCTTGCTATCAGTTAATGTAAGTTCAATAATTTCATTTCTAGTTTTATAAGATCATAGCCTCAGCTTATTATTGTTCAAGCAAGGTTTATTGTTTCATTCAACACTTATGTTTTAGTTATTTTCCAAGCATAAGTTTAATAAATAGTTAGTTTATCTATGATTATTCATTATTTTATATTATGTTGTTATTGAACAACCGTAGTGTTATCAAACTTTGTTGATTCAACTAATCCTTTAGTTGATGGCCTTTAAACTCTAAATTACCCTTGAAGTTTATCCAAACCAAACTTTCTTCAAAAGTGCGAGACTTGTACTCTAAGCGCGAGAAGAACAACCCTATTATAGGGGTACTTAATGCGTTTAGATGTTTTTGTGCACAATACATGGTACAAAGGGTTGATCCCCCTAAGTACGTGAAGTCCCTACAGTATAACTGTTAAGGTTAAAGTTGAAAGATTACTTGTAACCGTGGACGTAGTTCGTGGTCTTATGACCCTCATATATATTTCATATTTTGATTTCAGTTTTTGGTTACTATTGATAGAGTACCATTCAGTTTTGATGAGCCTATTCATTGGCAGTTATTATATTGTTGTTGTTTCATTGCTATATCTAATGAGCATTTGTTTTGCTCACTCTTGCATATATATACACTCATTGCAGCTAAAGTTGAGAAGGTTGATGAACCTACGACTAGCAAAGGAAAGGGAAAAATGTACAAGTGATGAAGACTTGTAATTTCATTTATTGTCATGATGATAGACTTTAAATTTATTGATGTAATGTAATTATTTTATTTCTGCACTGGATTAATGTTTAAGGTTAGACAACTTGGGAAGACTTTTTGATTAATGATATAATTTTTTTTAAAGGGAGGATTTCTGATTTAAATTTTATTATATTTGGGTAGATAGATATGAATGAATGGAAAGTGAACACCAAGTCTTGTGGGAATGAAGTACCTAGATTTGGGGGTGTCACAGTAAAGATTTCATGCTACTTGATTGATAGAGTTCAATAGTATCGAAGGAGATTGATTTATTTATTTGAATATATGCTCTTGAACCATGTTTAGGTTCTAGGAGATGTACATGATAGTAGTTTACAATGTGTAATACATGTTGAGTTATAAAGTTGTACTATGTGATACACAGAGAAATTTGAATCGAGATGTAAAAATTTATACAGTAATCGAATAGAATGAATCATAGCATAATTTTATTCAGGGATTTGTAATTGATTCAAGTTAAGAAATCAATAAAAGATTTATTTTTAAAGGAGATTGAAAAAGTTTAAATTTTTTCGCATATTTGTATAACATCGAATATGATTTAAGACAAGGATGGTAAATAACCAAGATTAGAAACTTATAAATGTTTGGGGTCATTATACAAATCCTGGAAATGGAAAGAATTTATATTCTAAATTGTAATAAGCAAAGTTATATTCATTAAGTTATGAATAAAAGATATAAATAGTTTGACGATAATAGTATCGTGGAGGACCAAATCTGAGGTTTGAAGGAACCTGGATTTGGGGTTGTCACAATACATCTCCTTAGGGTGCTCCTGTTTTATTTGTAAAGAAGAAAGATGGAAGTATGCGACTTTGCATTAACTATCGGGAGTTGAACCATGTCACCATAAAAAATAGGTACCCACTATTTAGCATTGATGGCCTGTTTGACCAGTTGCAAGGTGTTAAATTCTTCTCAAAAATCAATCTTCCTTCTGGATATCTTCAGTTAAAAATTAAAACTGATGACATTCCAAAGACTGCTTTCAGGACTCGGTACGGACATTATGAATTCCTAGTCATGTCTTTTGGATTGACTAATGCTCCTGCGACTTTCATGGATATGATGAACCGAGTATTCAAGGAATATTTGGATCATTTTGCGGTTGTCTTTATTGATGACATTCTCATCTATTCCAAAAGTTATGAAGATCATGAGCAACACTTGAGGTTAATACTCTAAAAGCTTCGTGAAAACAGGCTATATGCCAATTTGAAGAAATGCGAGTTCTGGCTTGAAGAAGTAGCATTCCTTGGGCATGTGGTATCGAAGTATGGAATATCAGTTGACCTGGAAAAGATTGATGCAATACAAAGTTGGGAGCAACCTAAGACAGTAACCGAAGTACGTAGCTTTCTGGGCTTAGCTGGTTATTATCGGAGATTCGTTAAAGAATTTTCTTGAATCGCTACTCCATTAACTCAGCTAACTCGAAAAGATATAAAATTCAAATGGAGTGAGGAATGTGAGAAGAGTTTCCAAGAACTCAAGAGGAGACTTATTTCGGCACCTGTTCTGACAATACCATCAGGTTCGGAGGGATTTGTCATTTACAGCAATGCTTTAGGCAAAGGTTTAGGATGTGTTCTCATGCAACATGGGAAAGTCATAGCCTATGCCTCAAGACAACTCAAAGAATATGAGAGGAATTATCCTACTTATGATCTAAAGTTGGCAGCAATTGTTTTCGTGCTTAAAATCTAGAGACATTACCTATAAGGGAAGAAGGTGGATATCTATACAAATCATAAAAGCCTCAAATATTTCTTCACACAAAAAGAACTCAACATGCGGCAATGATGTTGGCTTGAGCTATTGAAAGATTACGATCATACCATTCAATACCATCCTTAAAAAGTGAACGTGGTAGCTGACGCGTTGAGTAGAAGATCATATGCGGGTACGAGTGCGATATTGTCAACGCAAATGACCATTTTTTATAACTTACAAAGGATAGAGATAGAGTTAAAGACTTCGGGGACCCACGTGATGATGTCAAATATACGAGTAGAATCGACTTTAATTGATAAAGTTAAAGCTGCTCAAGCTACAGACCTGGAGCTGATGCATATGAGGAAAAAAGTACAAGAAGGTGTTATTCCGGAAGCAAGAATTGATGAAGAATGAATACTTTGAGTCAAATCCAGACTTTGTGTTCCTAATGACTCTGATTTGAATTACAAAATCATGATGGAGGCACACAACACACCGTTTGCAATCCATTCTGGAAGTACTAAAATGTATCGTGATCTTCGACATACATTTTGGTGGAGCAATATGAAGAGAGAGATCATGGAGTTTATCTCAAGATGTTTAACTTGTCAACGTGTCAAGGCAGAGCATCAAGTACCAAAAGGCCCATTGCAACCACTTGAGATTAAAAAATGGAAGTGGGAGCACATTAACATGGATTTCGTTACTGGTCTTCCCAAGGTTTCTCAAGGCATAGATGCAATTTGGGTCATTGTTGATAGATTGACCAAGTCTGCTCATTTCTTACCTATACGAGAAACTTATTCACTTGAACATCTTGCTCGTATATATATGAATGAGATTGTGAGGTTGCATGGCATGCCAGTATCCATAGTTTCAGATCGTGACCCAAGATTCATTTCACGAGTTTGGGTTAGCTTGCAGAAAGCTATGGGTACAGATTTATGATTCAGTTTGGCATACCATCCTCAAACGGACGGGCAATCGGAGAGGACTATTCAAACTCTTGAAGATCTATTGAGACTTTGTGTTCTAGACTTCAAAGGGAGTTGGGATAAATAGTTATTATTGATGGAATTCTCCTACAACAACAGTTATCAGGCAAGTATAGGTGTGGCTCCATTCGAAGCATTGTATGAACGAAAGTGTCGCTCTCCAGTATGTTGGGATGAAGTGGGTGAAACAACATTGTTGGGACAAGAGTTGGTCTGTATTACTACAAAAAAAGATCCAAATGATCCGACAACGTATACAAATGGCACAGGATCGACAAAAGAGTTATGCGGATCTTCATCGAAGGATGTGGAATTTAATATTGGGGATCTTGTATTGTTATGTGTTGCTCCATGGAAGGGAGTTACAAGATTCAGGAAGAGAGGAAAGCTCAATACACGATTTTTTGGTCCATTTGAGATTCTTGACCGAGTAGGAAATGTGGCCTATAGACTCGCATTACCTCCAAGCATGTCTCGTGTTCATAATATTTTTCACATATATATGCTTCGTAAATATGTGAAAGACCCAAACCAAATTATTAAGTTAGAACCAGACGAGATAGCCGAAGATTTTACGTATGAGGAGGTACCTGTCAAGATCTTGGATAGGAAGGAGCATGTCATACGCACAAAGGTTATACCACAAGTCAAAGTTTTGTGGAGGAACCATGCCATTGAGGAAATAACCTGGGAGTTGGAATCAAAAATGAAAGCAAGGTATCCTCACCTTTTCAAAACATCAGGTACGTACATCAATTTTGAGGACGAAATTTCATAAGGAGGGAAAGTTGTAATATCCCAACTTTTATGAATAAAATGAAATTCCCTCCATTTATTATTTTGAAATAGTAAGGGGTTGATTCGATTAATGTGGTTAATTATGGGTAAAATGCTCAAATATTTTAAATAAGCAAGTGGTTATAAAATATTCATTATTGTCGGGGAATATTCGTTTGGTCGTAGAATATTCACGATTTGACGAGGAATATTAAATGACTGACGGTATGAACCATTTGTGGGCCCCATAACGGAAAACTGTCAGATGAAGAAAATGACAAGTATGATTTTTTTATAAATAACGGCGTAGTTATTTCCGTTAACACTATTGGAATACCAGGTGGTTAAAATACAGTAATACGCGGTGTTGCTCAGTAGGACACGGTATTGCACAAATTATTGATTATTACGTAAGAAGTCACTACTCAATAATTGTTATAGTAATTACTGTTCAATATTCTATTTTATTGATTCAATAATTGCTACGTTGATATTTTATATTATTGATTCAATAATTATCACTGCACAGTATTTCCCATTATCAGATCAATAATTCATATTATTTGAATAATATTATTAGATGGCATTATTGGCAATGTCTAAGGAAGTTCTGTCTAGAAAAATGGTTTGGTCACCTAATTGCGCGCCAATTAGGAGAAATCCTTATCGGAAAGCCTCATCTTTCCTGGGAACGACCTGGTTATCATTATTGTGATTTTGTAATATTATTTATGAATAATTAATTATTGATTTATATGATAAAGAAATATTTATTTTATGTGAATATAAATGAAAGAATTATTGCTGAGGTGTTTATCAGTATTTTTCGGAATGAAGGTGTTGAAAATCATCTGTATGTGGATTTCGGTCATTTTTTGTTTAGAATTTGGAAAAACTTTCTTCTAAAAAGTTGTAGAGAATTAAAGTTTCTATGAAATGGACATAAGATTTGAATTTTTTTGATAAAAGAGCTATTTATTATGAATTGTTGAAGTTTCAGAATAATTGATATTTAGGGTTATAAATATTTTTTTTACAAAAATCATTTTTAATATGGTGGGACCCACTTGTGGAGTGATGAGATTGTGATGTGGTGTGCTAAGAAAAATAATAATAAATTTAATAAAATTTTATTAAATTTTCTGCTTTGGTTCTAAGCATTTTACTATAAATAGGGTGCTTAGGTTAGAATTGGAAATCACACCAGAATCTGAAGTTTTCTCTCTCTATAATATCGAGCGTATTTTTATGAGTATTTAGATATCTTGAGTGTTGCTATACAGTGCAAGTTTTCTTCAGCATTATATCTATTATTTCAGCCAGAAGTATTATTCTTTTTAGGTAAGGGATGTTATTTTTTCGTAAATGATGTTATTCTTTCAATATCATTATACCGAAATATTGGTATGAATTTTATTATAAAATTTTTACCTTTTTATGTCGAGGTTACTATTCACGTATAAGACACTATTCACGAATACGGTACTATTCACGAGTACTATTCACGAAGTATGATTTTTTTTGTGAAATTTTTGTCTTTTCGTGTCGGGGTTACTATCACGTATACGACACTATTTACGTATACAACACTATTCACAGAAAAATTAAATTTTCTTTTCTTTGTCCAAGTTGTCTGTTATGGTTCCTATCTTTGATTGGATCTATGTTTTGAACTTTATTCTTGAATTTTGCTCCATAGTTGATTATTATGGAGTATTCTTGAACTTGGATAAACTAAATTATGAATCCCTAATCGTGTCCTTTATCTCACTGGATTCGTTCTTTAAAATATTTTTCATCATCTTCAATCTTAAACGGTGATACTTGATGAATTTCTTTTTCGCCCGAAGTAGTCAGCATGAATGATTTCACGATGAATATCTTTTGGTAAAAGTAGTCTGCAGATGGGCGGATATGTTGAGATAAACATGACTAAGATTCACATGGAGTTGCATCAGCATCTCATTGAAAAGGTTGTGGGCATAACAAAACTTTTTCTAGAGGTTGTGGAGGAAAGGGACAGAGCAGAATTCAATGTCATTACTTCTCATATAAATATTTATTAAATTCTCAGTAATAATAAGTTGCTGATTCTATAAGGTGTTCTTTTGAAATAAGAGTGATCATAATGCTTAAAAGTAAGCGCATCACCCATGTCATAGAGCATGATGCATGAGCCTCATCCAATATAAACTTTGTCAGGCTAAATTAATTAAACGAGTTTCTTTCCATATCGCTCAATGCAGAGTTCAGGTTTGATATGATACTTTAAGGACAGGAAAATCACATAAAGATCTTAAGAAGCATGAATATCTCAAGTACATGAATATCAAGGAATGTTATCACAGCTCAAGTACAAAGGTCAGGATGCATTCGAGTAAGCTTAAGCCAGTCCATTTGGCTATAACCCTTCTCGAAAGGAACCTTGGTTCAAGGCACAGGCTTTTTTCGGCTCCAGGTATGCCTTCATTGAATTTTCAGTATCTTGCATTAATGCTGCTTTCTGTGGAGGGTCACCCAATTGCTTTGATGATGATGTATTTATAACATTAAAAGTGTAACACCGCAGTCCCACATCGAAAGATATGACAAAAATTTGTCTGTATATAAAGAATTAAGTTACCATTAAAATTACTTTCAGATAAACTTTTTTGGGACCTTTTGGGTAAGCGTTTCTTTTGTTGGTTCATCTTTTAAACTGACAATGCTAGCATCTAAAACATTTTTTTTGTGTCTCAAACAAGTCTAAACTGACGGGAGCATTAACCTAACAAAAACAGATTTGTTTTGACAAATATAAGAAGGGCCAAGGAAAAAAAATCTTTCAAAATGCCCACCTCAATATAATTGATATGAAAAAAACATTTTACAGCATGTATATTTGATAAAAAAAACCGCCCGACAGAAGGTGAAATCGTCTTCACTTTCCATTTCAAATTCTATGCTGACCAACTTGTCCTGTCCTGTCAAGAACTGCATTAGTTCAAAGTTTCAACCTTTACCCCGACAACTAAGCCTAACGTTTGGGTATCCGAATCCTTGACACCAACTGAAAATTGAAGGAAAATTCACGTAAAGGTTAAATTCCAGCAAATTTCAAAAAATGCAAACCTTCTGCGATGCAGGAAACAATAGTTGATTTAACTCTAGCAGTTGGCACAGTGATTCAAGGTCGCTCTGGAATGAGCCGTAAATCCAAACATCCTAGGTTTGACTTCCACTTGCAATAATTGTCAAGACAGAAATACTCATGGGGCCACGGACCACCAGCGCAAATTGGTTCAAAGAAAAGGCTGATTCGGGATTCGGGGTGGGAATTAGTATGACTGCGATGCAGAAAACAATAATTGATTTAACTCTAGCAGTTGACGCAGTGATTCAAGGTCGCTCTAAAATGAGCCGTAAACCCGGACTAGTATATTGGAGTCCTACTTGTAACAATTGTCAAGGTAGAAATGCTCATGGGGCCACGGACCGTCGGCGCAAACTAGTTCAAAGAAAAGGCTGATTCAGGGTTGGGAATTAGTTTGACTGCCGTTGAGACACCCACATTATATATAAAAAAAAACAGTAGTTGATTTGTAGAGGTGATAATTGAAGATATGAGTGCCTGAATTGTGTTATGAATATTAACGCAAGTTTATCATGCGGGGTAGTTGATCCTGTACTATGAGATATTAATGTGGAATAGATATAGATTTGAAGCATACAATCCGTGGATTAATTACTATGAGATATTAATGTGGAATAGATATAGATATGAAGCATACAATCCGTGGATTGATTAAAATATTGGTACGGGTCAGTGTCACTATTGCCATAAATTTGAGTTAAAGAAAGTCTGATGAAATATTATGAATACTAATGAGATAAGGAAAAGTGGTTAGTATGAAGTTTATTTTGGGGTAAGGGGGTGTATTCAATTAAGATTTTTAAAGACTTTTTTTAAGTGACGGACTTTTGTAGAGTTTTTTAATTTTAATGACTTTTAAAGACTTTTTTAAAATGACTTTTATAAACTCTATGAAATAAGTGACAGACTTTAATAGACTTTTTACAAAGATTTTGATAGACTTTTGTATAATTCTAATATATCTTGTAGCTTATATTAATTGTTAATTAGCTCATGTGTACAACCTCTCACTCTTTTTTCATGAACTACAGGAAATCTCATTTCATTAAATTATTGTGGTGTGAGATTTTATATATGTTGAAAGATTCATATATTATTCTACTCATTTCATGATAAATTTGGATACTCGAATACTGAATAAAACTTTAGAAGCTACAGACTTGACACAAAAATTAAGCTCACTTCATTGAACCATATATACTATATATATAAATGCGATTTTTTTAGTATGAGTATCAAACTACATTTTTCACAAAATAATATGACAATGAAAATCTATATGATCGCAAAACTTCATACATGTGAGTAAATTGACACCAAGTTATAAAAAATTACGGAGAGATTTTTAGTCACGTAGTTAAGCCCACGAGACAAAATTGTCAAAGAGATTTTTTTTTTCTTAAAATTATTAATAGTTGTTAGTGAACCAAAATTGACCGTTAAAAAAAATAATTATATGACTTTTTAATTTATTTATGATGTTAGAAATTAATTAATTAAAATGTTACGTAACTAATTTTTTAACAGTCGACCGTTGATATCTTCTAATTAATTTTTTTTTTAATTTTGATGAGTTTTAGAATTTATCAAGATTCGTATATATTGTGACGCCCCCAAAATAGGTATACAACACTCATTCTGAGTCGCCAAAATACATGGTATAGAAACAACAACAACTTTATTAAAATAATTGTCGTGAAAAATACGAAAACACATAAACTGTGAGTTTAAATACAAATATTGTCATCTAGACAATATCCACACTCAAATAAGTCCTCATTATAATTATTGATACACTATTTTACAAAATAGTGAGGACTACTAAAACAACTTTTAGAACCATCATTCCACACCCCGACTAGTACTCGCTACATTCTCGCCTCCTGAGAAGAAAAATGAAACAAAAAGGAAAAGGGTGAGCTCAACTAGCTTAGTAAAGAATATTATGACTAAAATAATAAAGAACAAATTATCGTTAGTCTTCAACAGGGGAAAATCTGATAAAATACAATAGACAACAAGTTTTAAATCAATATTCGCAGCGGAAATAACAATTCATTAGAAGAGTTACGTAGAGAATGAAATCTATTATCTTCTATGATTTTAAAAATCCATCATCAATATTTTATCCCTGTAACAACAATCAATATACATCTTGAATCAAATATTCATCTTTGCACTACAGGCCAAAGATATTCATCAGTTGGTCATGTTCATCTCAACACCTGTGCATTTTTGCACTACGAGCCAAAGATATTTATAAGAAAATCAACCATCTTTGCACTACAGACCAAAGATATTCAGTAATATCATCATTTAGGACTGAGGATGATGAAAAATATTTTAAAGAAAAGCGAATTCAATTGAAATAAAAGAACAAATATTAAGGATTAAGTACTTTTAAGCGATCAAGTTTAAAAATACTTCATAAATAACCATAGTAAAGTAAAATTCAAGAATGATCAAAACATGGATACAATCAAAGCTAGTATCCATAATAGATATTTTGGACAAAAATGAAAATTTAATTTTTACGTGAATAGTGTTAGATATTAAGTGAATAGTGTCGTATACGTGAATAGTAACTCCGACACTAAAAGACAAGAATTTCACAAGAAAAATCTTACCAATATCCTGGCATAATGATATTAGAAGAAATAATATCATTTTAAAAAAATAACATCCCTTACCTCGAAAAGACAGTACTTCTGACTGGAATACTGGATATATTGCTGAAGGAAACTTGTATCGTATAGCAACACTCAAAGTCTCAAAATACTCACAAGAATACGCTCGATAATATAGAGAGAGAAAACTTCAATTTCTGGTGTGATTTTTAATTCTAACCTAAGCACCCTATTTATAGGAAATTGCTTAGAACACCAAAGCAAAAAAATTAATAAAATAATAATATTTCTAAAAATTTTCCTACGCACACCAAGAAAACTGAATCCAGCATGTTTACCACTCATGTGGGGCCCACCCAAGCACAAAAAACATTTTTCTTAAAAAAACTTTTAACTCCAAAAATCAATTATTCCGGAACTTCAGAACTTCAATAATTCATAATAAATAGCCCTTTTATCAGAAAAATTCAAATCTTATGTCAATTCCATAAAATATTCAATTCTTTACAACTTTGCAGAAGAAAGTTTTTCCAAATTCCAAACAGAAATTGACCGAAATTAACAAACGGTCGATTTTACAGGCTATAATCAATTTCAGTCAAGAAATGGGCCCACAAACATGTTTAACAAGTTTTAAACAATTTTTATAACAAAAATATTCTTCCTCATTTATTCATATATCCCACATTCATTGTAAAATATCACCATTATTATTTTATTAAAATATAATAATATATTTAAATGAATTATTTTATCAGAAAAGATAAAATATCAATTTTTCAACAATTGTAACTTTAAAATTTTCTCCATCTATATCCACATAAAATGAATATTTTCTTATCATATAAATTAATAATTAATTATTTACAAATAATATTACGTAATTATAATATCGACAATCGGTAGCTTCTAAGAAAGAGGGCTTTCAATAAGGATTTCTCTTCTTGGTAGCATGATTAGGTATCCAAACCTCTCCTTGAGCGTAATTTTCTAGACATTGCCAATAATGCTATCTAATAATATTATTCAAATAATATGAATTATTGATCCGATAATGGAAAATAATCGTGTAGTGATAATTATGAAACAACAATAATATAAAATATCAACGCAACAATTATTGAATCGATAAAATAAAATATTGAGCAAGTAATTTATCGTAATAATTATTGAGTAGTGCCTTCTTACGTAAGAATCAATAATTGATGCAATACTGAGTGTGCTTCTTGTGATTTAACCCATAGGGTATTCCAATGATATACTTGATAACAAATACGCTTATTATTTATAAACAACTTATACTTGTCGTTTTCTTCATCCAATCGCTTTCAGTTATGGGGTCCACATAAAGGCTGCGTCGTAAATGCGAATATTCCCGACAAAGTAGAATATTCCACCACCAAACGAATATTCCCAAACAACAATGAATATTTTATAACCACTTGCTTATTTGAAATATTTGCGCATTTTACCCATAACTAACCACATTAATTAAATTAACCCTTACTATTGAGGTCTTACATATATCATATACTATATCTATATATATATATATATATATATATAATATAATAGTAAAAATCAAAATTTCTTTATTTGATTTTTCAAAGTCATAACGAAATATTCCTATAATAAAAGTTTGTGTAATTTATCAAATTTTTAATAATTTTAGTAAAAAAAAATATAAAGGGTTTATAATTTTAATAATTATATTTTCTAAAATGAGATTAATTTATATTCATTGTAAGTTAAAAATTTACTGGAGAGTTTTGCGACTTTTGAATTTTCCATAAAATTTCTCTGCAATTTTTTTACTGGCGATTTGAATTTCTACCTTTGTGTTTAATATTTGGAAGTCTTTAGAGATGAGATCAGACTTTGAATATGGGTTGATAGTTATAACTTTTCTTCTAAAATCTGTCAAACTCTACCATTTAATAGAAATCTAAAAAATCAATGACTTTTTGAATATCAAAATATTTTTATAGACTTTATAAAAGTCTTAATTCAATACCACCTAACTTTTAAAGACATTACAAAAGTTGTAATTGAATACCACTAAACTTTTATAAACTCTTTAAATGTCTTGATTGAATATAACTAAACTTTTAAAGTCTTTAAAAGTCTTAATTGAATACACGGGGAAGCCTGACGTGGTGGAATGTTATAAATCCCAATATACCGAATGTCGAAATGTGTTTTTCTTCAGAGACCGTGATGAAATGTCAATAATATCGTGATGAAATGTCAATAATACCGAATGTCGGAATGTATTTTTCTTCCGAGACCGTGATGAAATGTCAATAATACCGAATATCGGAATGTGCTTTTCGGAAGAAAAACAATATGCATTATATCATTGACTTGTATCTTCTTGAGTCATAATACCTAAGAAGAAATAATTTAAAAATACTATATTAGTAGTAACTTAATTACTTGCCAATATGTTTGCAATTTTTCGATGTGTTACAAACTTGAGCGATCCGGTTAGCATGAAGTTATTTTTTTGGTAAGTTGGTCAATTGGTCAATAGAATACTGACACGCATACAACCTCGCATGCGTGTCAGTATTCTATTGATCAATTGACCAACTCCAAAATAAACTTTATACTAACGGCTTCCAAACTTTGAGATAGGCCAAGTCGAGTAAATAAGACACTTAAGGGGGTGTATTCAATTAAGATTTTTAAAGACTTTTAAAGATTTTAAAAGTTTGGTTGTATTCAATCAAGACATTTAAAGAGTTTATAAAAGTTTAGTGGTATTCAATTACAACTTTTTTAATGTCTTTAAAAGTTAGGTGGTATTGAATTAAGATTTTTACAAAGTCTATAAAAGTATTTTGGTATTCAAAAAGTCATAGACTTTTCAGATTTCTATTAAATGGTAGAGTTCGACAGACTTTAGAAGAAGAATTATAACTATCAACCCATATCTAAAGTCTCACCTCATTTCTAAAGATTTCTAAAGACTTCATATCTCTCATCTTAATAAACTAAATAAATTTAAAATACAATTCACATGAATCCAATATTTCTAATTACTTCACATGAATCCAATATTTTTAATTACTTCGCATGAATCCAATATTTCTAATTACTTTATAATCTAGAATAATTAATACTTCTGCTGTACCCACAAAAATAAAATATTTATTTTGTTTTTGTAGTCAACGTACAAAATTCAAATTTTTAAATTTTGAATTTATTTGTTATTTAATAATAAACACACGTTATTATTTCAAAAATAAAAATAAATACACAATATTTTAAAATTTATAATTTAAATAAATTAACTTAATCGAAAGTTAAATGAAGAAAAAAAAAAAGTGAGAGGGGAAAGTAATTTATATAGGAATACGTACTTTATAGTGATATATAATTGTATAAAATATATAAGTTCTTCAAGCTTTTTATCATAATTTTATTATATGTTACATTACTAAACTAAAATTTATTAAAAAGAATATAAATAAAAAAATATTTTTTATTTAAAAATAACTTGCTATTTTAAAATATACATGAAACAAGTATATATTATTTTTATTTGTAAATTTTGATACTAAGACGAGGTAATATTCAAATATTTGAATGGAAATCGATATATATTGCAAATGTTTATATTAATTTTTTAATTTCTAGTTACGTAAATAAATATTGATGACAACTTTTGTAGACTGGAATAAAAAACAATAATTCCAAATAAGCGTACGCATATGCATAAAGTATATATAGCTCAATGAAAAGTGAGCTTAATTTTTGTATTGCGTCAGTAGTTTCTAAAGTTTTATTGGTATTCGAGTATCCAAATGTATTATGAAATGAGTAGAATACTATGAACGCTTTCAACATATATAAAATCTCATGCCACAATAATATAATGAGATTTACTCTAGTTCATGAAAAAAGAGGGAGATGTTGTACACATAGGCTAATTAACAATTAATATAAGTTGCAAGATATATTAGAAGTATACAAAAGTCTATCACAGTCTTGATAAAAAGTTTATAAAAGTCTATTATTTATTTCATAGAGTCTATAAAAGTCATTTTAAAAAAGTCTTTAAAGTCTTTGAAAGTCATTAAAATCTCATAAATTCTACAAAAATATATCACTTAAAAAAAGTCTTTAAAAATCATACTCCCTCCGTCCCAAAATAAACGTCCTAATTTCCTTTTTAGGATGGTCCAAAATAAATGTCCTATTTCTATATTAGTAACTACTTTTATCTTATTTTTTCACTTATACCCTTATATTTTTTTAGTCATCTTTTATTGGAAACTTAAGAAATGGAGTAATAAAAGGTTTACATCGGGAAGAGTGGTATTGTTATACCACTTTCTCTCTCATTATTATCTTATCAGTATACCTTTCTATTTAATGGGTCTCCAACCTCTTCTAAATTCACCATCTCTCCTTCATATTTCATCTATAGTTTCTCTCAAAATCTCTATCTTCTAAAGCTGTAAAATCTTTACTTTACTTATGTCATCCGAAGATAGCTTGGAATATAATCTTCCGATTCGAAAATTGTTGGACAATGATGTTGAAGATACTATAATTCCAGAATCGTTGGACAAGATGGATGTCGAAGATACGATGCAATCGCTAAAAAAAAAATCAAAGTAATGCAAGAACAAATTGAAGTGCTCCAGAATCAGATTATATTTATGAAAAATAGGATCCAATCAATGGAACAACGTCAATCGCACAATGAGAACCGGAATAATTGTTGGCTATGCACTTTCGGAAAGTGTTCATAATCTTATGAATCTAGAAAATTGATGGTGCATTTTGAACTAGTTTGGTGTTGTAATTTGGTGATATAATTTTGAAAGATCTGTTTTTGTGGTGGATATTTATTATGCTTGTAACTCAAATTTGGAGAATTAATATTATTGCTAGTGTTGCATAGTCCTTCCGTCATTTACTTTCTACTGATGGTATCTTTTTTCTTTTCTTTTTATGGTGATAAAAATGCAAGGCGTCTTTTTTGTAGATAATACAAACAAAATGTTGTTACAAACCATAATCATAAACTCTTACACTATTGCTTACTCCAATTGTAGATGGTGCTTAGCTTCTTCCACAATACTGTTATCACATTGAAGACAAATAGGAAGATTACCATCCATTTCCAAGGCATTTTTGTTCATATCGCTGACTTGTAATTATTTCCACCAAATCCCTTCATCACTTCAATCATACATTGTTGCAAAGATAAAAACACATAATTGAGACTTCTTGCCGAAAGTTGATTAAAAGATTTTTCTACGGAAGCTACTAATTCATCAATAGTTGTTGGAGCTTCTTGATGTTGTAAGGATTGGATGGCCCTAAAAAAACCAAGATCAAGGACATTCATATCGGGGCTATTGGGGGGTTGACATGCCAATTGAATATCAAATCCATATTTTCTTGCAGCTTCTTCGAATTCTATGTCGTCAACGGATATGTGAGGTTTAGCATTATCTTGTTGCACAATAATGCGTTCACGAGAATTAGAAATTGGCCATTTCTCTCTTATTCCTAAAGAAACCTTTTCAATCAAACAAGTCCTATACACTTTTTTGTCTCTTGAAATGGGTTTCGCGTTTCTAATGTCTTAAGCATTCCTATTTTTGCTTTTTCTTTGAGCAGCTTCTTTAGAAACAAAAGGAAAAATGCCAATTTTGCCGGAAAAAATTTCATTACCATTTGCATCAAATCTTGGACGAGCCACAACCGCTAAGAACATGATTTTTGGAATGAATTTTTTACTTTTGCACGTTCTTAATGGTTCGGGCTCGTTAGGAAGAAGGTAGTACTTTTCTAATGTTTTGGTCATATAAAACCACTTTTCATCTATATGAACATAATTGAACATATCAATAACACTTGATTGATTGTTGGGTCTTTCAATTATTTTAGACAAGCAAAATTGCAACCTGACCTTCTTGTTTTCATCGGACAAATAAGACTTGATTGCATTTGAATGAGCTATCAAATCACCCTCTCGGATCCTTCGATGCAACGTGGTCTTAGGTACATTCATAGCAACTGACAATGAGCGAATATTTGTCCTCCTTCGAAGAGGAATATTTGAAACTTGATTGAAATCAACTTGTACTCTTTTTCGACCAACACGACCGGTACGTTGTGAAGATACATCCACCAAATTCTCAAGTGCAAAACTCTTTGATTGTTGCCAAATTCTTCTAATCGTTTGAGTCGATTTTCCGAATATGGATGCTAGATTGATCATTGATCCGTAACTAACCTTCCCATTTTTGCTTTGCTTCAACAACATCTCATATATGGCTTGTCTTTCATCATTTGTTAAGTTTTTCATTTTTTTTCTTTGACAAAAAGAGAGAAGAGAATAGCTTTATTTATACTCATGTTCATTTTAATGTTATGTTAGCTTTTAAAGTTAAAGAAATGAAAAAAATAAAATTTTGGAGGCAAAGTTAGTAAAATCAAAAACAAAATTTTGGAGGCAAAGTTGAGCTTGTGAGATTATAGCTTGAAAGTTTTTGGAATTCAAATTTTTAGTTACAGGCGGTTTGCATGCATGGATAGAAGCTATAGAAGAATATAAAGAGTGTGCAAGCATAGATAGAAAGAATATAAAGGGTGTGCAAGCATGAATAGTTACACCCAATTTGCATGCATGAATTGGAGAGAGAAATAGATGTATTGAAATGTGTGAATAAAGTATTTAGAAATCAACCAGCAAATGTGAACGGTTTGCATGGATATACTATATGAATGCAATTAGTTTGGAGAGAGAAATATAGAATGTGAGCATATGTGAGAATTAGTCGGCAATAATTAATTATTGGGGACATAAAAAAGTAAAAAAATACATCAATTAATAAGTAATTAAAAAGGATAATTTAAATAAAAGAAAATTTTATTAATCAACGTGCCGAAAATAATTAGAACGTTTATTTTGGGACGGAGGGAGTAATTGAATAGACCCCCTTAGTCTGCTGTCTTTAGTCTCTCCTCTATATCTCTTCCAGTTTTTATATCTAAATCTTTTATACTCCATATAGTTCCTTCTCTCTCCTCTCTCCTCTCTCCTCACTCCTCTCTCCCATCTCCCATTGATCCAATCTTGCAAGATTCCGCTTTTCTGTAAGAATTTTCTCTCTTTCAAAGGGTGTGTGTGAATCCGTTTATTTTCCTATCAAATTGTGTTTTGATATGCTTTTTTGCTGTGTTTTGAAAATTTGATTTTAATAGGATTGAATTTTATTGGTTTTGATGATTTTTGGGAACTGGGTATATTTTATTTTTGGATTTTTTTTATCTCTAAGGCATTGTTTGGTGGGTGGCAAAAGGTGGAAATGTCAAAAACTGGAGCTTTGGATCTTGCTTCTGGGCTTGGTGGAAAGATTGATAAAGATGATGTTCTTTCTGCTGTAGACAAGTATACTCTCTCTCTCTCTCTGTATATACACCGCGCGCGCGCGCGCACCCACACACACACACACACACACACACACACACACACATATATATATATATATATATATATATGTGTGTGTGTGTATAAGTCTGGGGTTTAACTTTTGAAGTGTTTGATTCACTCTCTCGAGAATTTTAATTTTAATGCCTCTCACTCTCCAAATATCTCCCTTTCTTTCTCTAGATTAATGCTTGACTGTCATTTTCTAGCCTATATCTAGCTAATGATGTTTAATTTTAGGGATTGATATTTTCACAGAGTAGAAATGATAGTTTCACTTTTGGAAATACCAATTCCCTAATTCTACTCTCTGGGATGATATAATAAAAAATGTAACATCTTTGTCTTTGTATAATGAGTTGATTTTCTTTGGAAGGGTCTCTGTTTTGCACGCCATTTTCTTCTTATAAAAGATGTGATAGTAGAATGCTACTTATATTGGTAGCTTTAATGTTGGTTGGTGGCTATGTCAGTCTTTAAATTGTGAACTGTATTAGAAAACTAAAAATTAGCTATATTGTTTAGGTAGTTTTGTTATAACCTCGAAAAGGAGATGATGAACCTACCTAGAGGATCACGGTTCAATCTACCGTAAACGAGGCTTCCATTTCCTGTTGAAGTGTACACTCAAGAGATGTATAGGAATATGGGATTTGCAATTTTGCACTTGAATGAAGCCCACGTCGGACGGTGGTGATCTAAAAAATTGACTCTGTCAAATTGTGAGAGAATGTGGGATAGTTGTTGCTTTTCTACCATCAATGAGTGGGAAGGATAAGAATATTGGAAATGTCAGAACTCTATGATATGTAAAGGTTATTTTGAGAAATCAGAAATTAATGTTCTTTGATTTGTTATATGTTCCCCTGGTTTTTGCATCAGTCTCCTTCCGTTAAGGCTGTATAATGAGCCAAACAATTCGGGTTTGATTTGTACTCGCTCGACTAAAAGTTTGATTCGAGTACGACTTGAAATATAAATGATTCAAATGTGAGCAAATTTTAAAGTTCGATAAATTATTCGAATATCTTCAAATTGCAATTTTCTATTGATACTTGGATCGTATTCGCACGAAAAGCTCAAACTGCTCGGGCTTGATTCGAGATCGTGCTTGACTCGTAGTAGCTAAACGAGTCTCAATCAAACCTTATTTCATACTCGATAAATTTTGTGAACCAAATTTGAGCAACTCAATACACGGTTTGACTCGGTTCATTTACACCCCTGCCTTCCGTTGAGGTTGTACAGTTTCTTACTCGAGTTAATGTAGTCGGTCAACAAAATGTGCATTGCCAGAGGTCCCCCGCTCTCTTTTTCTTTTCTTGGACTTACTTGTTCAAGTTATGGTCTCTTAGGAAGTAAAATAGGATTTGTACATTTCTTGTTTTGAGTTGCAATTCTGTTACAATTATGTAGCTCATGTATTTCTGCAAATTTTCATGCGTTTCGTTGAAAGCTGTAGTTTTTCATCAAATTTCTATTTCAGCATGTGATACTATAATCACCTTGAGTGGCTCTATTTCTCAAGTGATTGCTTGGTGTTAGGGTTAACGCTCAAGACATAGTGAAGAGCGTGGGTCAAGTTTTTGGACTGTTACATAATCCCAAATTTGGTCTACACCCAAAGTGAGATGTTAATAAGTCACTCTTTGCAACAAAAGGCAATTTAAAGAAAATTGAATCTTTGCTTCATTTTTGTTTTAGCTCTATGATCTGGATAAGTTATTATCATTATCCTTTGGTGCAAATAAAAAGAGTACCATATAGGATTTTGTATGTACAAATTGTTTTGATATTTGTGAACTATCAAAATGCTTGTAAGTAACTCCAAAGCTAGACATCTCTGAATATTTTTTACTGGTCCCTGATTTTCTTGAAGTTTTTGGCATTTGTTTGGTTGTAAAACTTCCAGTTTATCAATTCAGGTATGAGAAGTATCATGTTGCTTTTGGAGGTGAAGAAGAAGAGAGAAAGGCTAACTACACTTACATGGTAATTTGATATTCTTTAGAATTTTTTAAATGCCTCGTTTAAAATTTTAATGATGTGGTGTTCTCAATTATATAGTAAAGATATAATTTGATATTTTGTTTATGTTGTTTTGTATTCGTATTGTCTATTTGACATTTTGACTAATACATCTGACATTGACTATGCTTTTTAACCTTGCTATAATTACTTTCTCATTGCTAGGTTTTTGTGACTTTAGATTATTAGTCCTGTTAAATGATGCATAAAATCCTACATAACATCCTACTTTTAAATCTAGACTGAAGTTTCAAGCAGCTGCAAGCAGAAGTACTTTTACAGCTAGTTCTTTCCTAAAGAAGCCCAACAATCCATATTTGACAAAATTATGTTGTCATTCCAGGGCAAAGGAATTATGTAAATTCAGTCATGCTGTTGATGCTGTTTTTTTAGCATCCAATGGATTACTCTGAAATTTATGATGAGTGGATCGCAAACCATATAGTCTATACTTCAAAATATCAAAACTTTTAATAATATGTCTTTTATTGAATTGAGTTTGTAACTTTACAGACTCAAGACTATTTAATTGACTCACTCATCCACAATATTCTCAATTTTTTATTTAAGCAGAAAAACCTCGAGGACAGCTAATAGCTTAATACCCTCTGCTTTTTATTCCAACAAGAAAACATTCTTGTAATAAGATCATGCATCCATAACAATTGCTATATGGGTTTCAGGTCAATAAATATTATGATCTTGTTACCTGCTTCTACGAATATGGCTGGGGAGAATCATTCCATTTTGCGGCCAGGTGAGTGTTATTCTTCTTTGGAGCTGACCTTTCCCTCTTCGTTAACCTGTAATATTGAAATCAAGCTGTGTATATTGCTTTTTATCCAATATTAAGTGCCTTGTTACTGCTCTTTAAAACTAACATGAGCATTATATTTGGGCTCAAAGATGGAAGGGGGAATCTCTTCGAGAGAGCATTAAGCGCCATGAGCACTTCCTTGCTTTACAACTAGGCCTAAACCTGGGCAGAAGGTCTTTCAACTATACTTGATTGAACGTCACTATTTGGAATATATGTTAATAAAGAGACTTGCTAAGATATTGTTTGTCATTTGAACTTATTTGTCACTGGCAGGTTTTGGATGTGGGTTGCGGAATAGGTGGACCACTGAGGGAAATAGCTCGATTCAGGTTGAGTGTGACTCATATCTTACTCTGTTTTGTACTTCAGTCTTTTTATCATCATCTTATGTTGTGATGGCTGTTTATTTTAAAAAGTTACTAGATAGGTTCTTTTTCTTTTTTATTTTATTTAAATTTTTTTAGTTACTTTTATTTTGTTTCTACAACTGTCTCTCAAAATATTGTATCTAAAACTCTTTCTCGCTTGTAGACCTGGCAAACGGGCCCAAAGCCCGCGGGCCGGGCCGCCAAAAAGTGGGTTTTGGGCCGCATTTTTTTGGCCCATAGAAACCCGGGCCTTTTTGGCCCGGCCCGTTCACTTTAAACCCAAAAAAAATGTCAAAAAATAAGCATAAAACACCCTCGGTCCGCGGCCCGGCCTGCCTGTGAACCCGCGTGCTTTGGGCTTACATTTTTTGGTCCGCCAAAATCCGGGCCGTTTTGGCCCAGCCCGGCCCGTTTGACAGGTGTACTCGCTTGTGTGTAAAGACCTTTGGCAGCTCAACGTCAGTTACAGGTGTGAACAACAATGAATACCAGATAACAAGAGGAAAGGTACATACTTATGATTATTGTGCAACCGCATCTACATCACCTCTGGCAACTCTTAGTCATAAAATGTTTCCCGATAAGAACTGCAAATTTCAGTAATTTTTCTGTTAGTACACATACTGAAAGTTGGAAAACTTGACATAATTCATCCTAAATATAGCCTGGATTCTTTTCAAAGGATTAGCCTTTTGCTGACCCTAAAAAACTAAATTTTCTCTTGGAATTTAAAACATGAATTGCAATTAATGAAAGATATATCTTTACCCTTCTCTACATAGTTGCCATAATACTGTCATTTAAAAAAGCTCTAGTTTCTTACTCTCCTTAGTTCTGTTATTCTGCAGGCGTTAAACCACGTAGCAGGAGTGGACCAGACCTGCAACTTTGTGAAAGTTAGTGGTCCATAAAAGTCTAGTTCATGTTCTGTTGTGAACTTCTTTCCTTACCAGTGATTTAATTGTTGTTTAATAATTATGAAGGCAGATTTCATGAAAATGCCATTTCCAGAAAATAGTTTTGATGCAATTTACGCAATTGAAGCTACCTGTCACGCTCCTGATGCGGTATGTAAAACTTGCATGCAGATCCGATCAATGTATCATAGATATTGTCTCCCTTCTCTTCTTTCTTCCAGTTTCTTGGACTTGCTGTGTTTTAGCTTTCGTCTTTGGCCTGAAAGGTTGGGTGCTACAAGGAGATTTATAAAGTATTGAAGCCTGGTCAGTGTTTTGCTGCATATGAGTGGTGTATGACTGATTCCTTTGACCCCGACAACCAAGAACACCAAAGAATCAAGGTTCTAGTACAACTGAATACCTACTTTGTACGTATTTTGACCATAAATAGTTGTGTTAATATTTAATTTTTCATTGACAGGCTGAAGTTGAACTCGGTGATGGCCTCCCTGACATCAGATCAACTACACAATGCCTTGAGGCTCTGAAACAAGCAGGTTTTGAAGTAAGTAACGATTTAGTAATGTTACTTTAACTGTATCTCGTGATTTGATATTAAACAGAAAAAATAACAATTTTTTTGTTTTTTTCCTTTTTCTATCAAGGTCATGTGGGAAAAAGATCTTGCGATTAGCTCACCCCTACCTTGGTACTTGCCTTTGGATAAAAGTCATTTCTCGCTAAGTAGTTTCCGTCTAACAGCACTAGGACGTTTTATAACAAAAAACATGGTAAGATCCATTTTGTTGTATGTTTCATATGTTTGGACCAATTTATTATTGCTTCATATCTGTATTTGTAGGTCTTGACATTAGAATATGTGGGACTTGCCCCAAAAGGAAGCCAAAGGGTTCAATCCTTCTTGGAGAAAGCTGCAGAGGGACTTGTTGCTGGCGGAAAGTGAGAACCATTTCTACTCAACTATACATAAATTAATAAATTTATTCCCGTTCCTTTTGTTCTTGGATGCCAAAGTAATTAAATATGAAAATGCTTAATGATTTGCCAAAGTTATTACTGAGTTTCCCCAAGAATCAATCACCAAGGAAACTAACAGGACTTTTCTGCTGCCCTTTTTATTATTTCATCAGAGTTGGGTTATTTTTTGTTATGTAAAATTATTGCTTATTTGCTCCTGATCCTTTTGGTGTTTCAACTATCAAGTATATCTGATCTCCGAACCATAATATATGTATATGAAGTTTTGGAGTCGTGCACAAGAATTAAGAAAATGATTGTATTGTATTAAATATAATATCAATCGTTTATAATACCTTTAAATTCTCATAATTACCATACTTATTTCATACCCTCCATTTTAGGTAATTTTGGAAAGATTGTCCTAGATTATATAAAATGACAAATAATTCGGAAAAAAATGAAATCATCTAAAACGTCATATATTATGGGACTGAAGGAGTACAAGTCTAAATCGAGGACTTGAAGCTTTGTTGTAATTTTAATTTTTACCTTTTAAGAGTCTATTTTTCTAAATTTGCGTAACTGATCTTTACAGGAAAGAGATTTTCACACCGATGTATTTCTTCTTGGCACGAAAGCCTCTTTTGGACAGCCAGTAAAGAGCACTGCTGTTGGGAAACTGCCGGTTATCCAAAAAAAAAAAAAAAAAAAAAAGTGTTAGTTAAAAATTATTTAGCTGGTGCTGCTTATTTATTGTTTTCCAAGGATTCTGACCAGTAGAGTTGATATAGTCCTCATGGTAGGCAGCTTCATTTCTGTGAGTTGCTTTATGCAATATGGTCCTTTATGTTTAGTTTCTTGTACAAAACTTGAAACTTGTTATTTAAGGGTTGCTAGTGTTCTGTTTTCAAAATTTTCTCCTTTGGTTTTACGTTTATTTCTGTGAGTTTTTTTGAAGTGGGTCAAAAGACCCGTTTTTAATGGGTCATGATTTTTAAAATTCTGACTCATACGTTAATGGGTTGGGTGATCCTTTATTACTTTCTATTTTTTTACATATATTTTTAAAGTGTTTTTAAATAATAAAATATTAAAACAAAAATTATTTTAATTTCTTTTGAACAATAAAACATAAGTTGTTTCAAGTATTTTGAAAAATAAAAGTTGACTTGTTTCAAAACATTGAAAAATTCAAAAAAAAAACAAAAAATTATTTGCAAAGTTAGATAATATCATTTCTCTCACCAACTAGAGTTATATTTTTACCATGGTCGTATTCTATGTATGGAGAATGGATAGCATTGATAGCCGCAAAAGAATTATAAAATAGTTAGAATTAACTTATTAGTTGATATTAATAAGAGAAAATGTAAATAAAAGTAACATTAAATATTGATTAACGGATTGAGTTATCCGCGGGTTGGGTTGTAACGGGTTGAGTCTAAATGGATTGGGTCAAAAAGATCTGTTTTTTAATGGGTGATATTATTCATGTCCAAACCCTTAAATATTTAGTGGGTGAGTTGGGTTGATAAATTGTCGGTCTAAACAGGTAATATATTGGAGACTGTTATAAAATATTATTAAAATTAAGAACTAAGATAATGAGAGGAAAGAGAGCTTTCTCATTGTATTTTTATGTCATCACTCACTTTACAATGCTATTATTTATAACATCAATATTAGGAGGTTACAAAACTCAAAGGTCATGAGTTTCATAATCAAATATAAGAAGCATGAATCTAGACATCCATTGTATGAATCTAGACATCCATTATAATTTTATAACACTCCCCCTTGGATGTCTATTGTATAGTCATACGCATTGAAAGCTGCCTCATTAAAAACCTTACTAGGAAAAACCCAATGGGAAAAAAAACATTGGTTAAGAAAAAAAGAGTGCAGCGCGTATTAACTCTCCTCATGAATGTATCCTTAAGTCCTTCAGTTGTCGCATTCTAATATTGCGACACAATCCTTCAAACATTGTAGTTGGTCATGTTTTGGTGAACAAATCTGCTAGATTATCTTTTAAGCAAATTTATTGAACATCAATGTCATGTGTGAAAAAGAATTTCGGTGATATGTGCTTTCTTCTATCTCCTTTGATGTATCCTCCCTTTAATTGAGCTATACATGCATCATTGTCTTCATACAGAATGGATGGAGTTCTTTTGTACCAATTTTCTAAGAATATGCCTCGTTAAAAAGCTTACCAAATAAAAACCTGGTGGAAATAATTTTGGCGAAGGAAAAGAGTATAATATTCTTGTATAACTTCTAGTGCCTTGGAATTGCCTCATTAAAACCTTGCAAAGGAAAATCCAGTGGAAAAAAACCTTAGCGAAGGAAAAGAGTACAATCAGCACATATCCTTTTTACTCCCCTTCATAAGTATATAGAATTTCCATTGTTCATGGTAAAAATATCATTAAGTCGAAGCATGCCAATATTGTGCACCATCTTCTTCAAAATCATAGTTGGTAATGACTTAATGAATATATCAACCAAATTATCACATGATCATATATGCTTGATATCAATATCGTCATTCTTCTGGGGCTCATGTGTATAAAATAATTTTGGTGCAATATGCTTGGTTCTATCATCACCCTTTGGATAAAATAATCCCAAAGCAATAGTCTCACGAAGATAACGTAAAATATGTTTAATTTCATTACAATGTCTTCGAATTGGTGCATAACTATACATTGCTAGTAAGTTAACTACAAATGTTATATCAAATCGTGTGAAATTTGCAAGATACATCAAAACTTCAATTGCACTAAGATATGGTACTTCAGGACCAAGGGTTTCTTTATTATTTTCTTGTGGTCAAAACGGATCTTTCTTGATATCAAGTGACCAACCCATTATTGGAGTACTCAAAGGATTAACATTATCCATGTAAAGTTACTTCAGGACTTTTTCTGTGTATGATGATTGATGAACAAGAATTGCATGGTTCAATTTGTAGGTCAAGACAAAAATTTGTCTTACCAATATCTTTCATCTCAAATTTGTTATTTTTGTCGACTCTTCTAAAGCAAGATCTTTCATCAATAAATACAGTAATAATAGCAAATTCAGATTATGATCTTTTGATAAAAATACATGCACAAATTGGATTATTCTCAAATCCTTATTTCAAAAAGATATCCACTCAGGCGATTATACCACAATATGCATCTGGATTGCTTTAACTCATATAAGAATCTTTGTAGCTTGATAGAATACATATTTCGAGATGTAGAATTATATGCTTCAGACATTTTATATCCTTAAGGGATTTTCATGTATATATCATTATCTTATGATCCATACAGATATGATGTAACAACATCCATTAATTTCTCTTACTACCAAGCTAATTAAAAATATGAATGTAATTGCGTCCATTACAGGAGCATATGTTTATTCATAATTAACATCATGTCTCTGCGAGAAACTTTGTGCTACAAGTCGCGCTTTGTACCATATAATTTTATTTTTCTTATTTCGTACAAATACCCATTTGTATTCAACAGTCATCACACCTTTAGGTGTTTGGACTACAGGTCCAAAAACTTCACGTTTACTTTGTGAATTTAGTTCTACTTGAATCGCCTCTTTTTCACATTGGCCAAATATTTCTGCATTCATCAACGATTTTTGGTTCATATACATGATCATTACTTCTGGTAATATCAATAACAACTTTATATTAAAATATATTATCGACAACGATTTTATTTCTATCCAATATATCTGTCTCCTGTATATACATAATGTATCAAGATTTTGTTATTTTCAGGTACCTGGTCTTCTTCAGGAGATAACTCATCCTATTCAGGGGATAACTCTTTAAGAATTTTATTTACAGGAGATTTTTGTTCATAAGTTTTGGATAGATCGATACATTTTGTAGTCTATTTCATGGGTATAGCCTCTTTATAGGCTGCAACTTATTTTTCTTGTACTTTCTTCTTCTGGGGAATTTTATCTTTAACACCGATCATTCTTCCACGTTTCAGGTGTGAATTTGATTCAATTTGTTGCTATATTAACTGATTGACCTACAGGGACTTCAATCCCTGCTAGAGTATTAGCAGCTAGAATATGAGATATCACTATTTTCTTATTATCGGTGAATAATTCTGGTAATTGATATGAAATTCATTGCAAATGAATAATCCTTTGAACTTCTAGTTCATATTGATTTTTATGAGGATCAAGATTAAATAACGTTGAAACATTCCAATTAATCTCCCGTCGTGCTTCGGGCAACGATCTCACGTCGTGCTTCAGGCAACGACTTTTCTCCCCCTAATTGTAAGTCCCCAACTTTTTATAAATAAAATTGAATTTCCTCTATTCATTATCTTGAAATAATAAGGAGTTAATTTGATATAATGCTTTGGTTATGGGTGAAATGTGCAAATTTTGCAAAATAAACAAGTGGTTATAAAATATTCATTGTTATCGGAGAATATTCGTTTGGACGTGGAATATTATTTTATTGAGTCGGGAATATTATTAAATGCGACAGTTGACCATTTGTGGGCCCCGTAACGGAAAAGCGGTCGAATGAAAAAAAAAGACAAGTTTGAGTTTTTATAAATAACGACGTAATTATTACAGAATTAACTTTGTTGGATTACACGGTGGTTAAAATCTGATGTCTGGCGTGGTTGACACGATTACACTTGCGGTATTGCACAGTATTTTGAATTATTGATTCTTACATAAGAAGACACTACTTAATAATTGTTACGATAATTCTTTGTTCAATATTTTATTTTATTGATTCAATAATTGATGCGTTGATATTTTATATTATTGTTGTTTCAATAATTGTCATTGCACAGTATTTCTCATTACCAGATCAATAATTCATATTATTTGAATAATACTATTAGATAACATTATTGACAATATCTAAGGAAGTTCTATCTAAGAAAGGGGTTTGGTCACCTAATTGCGCGCCAGTAAGGAGAAATCCTTATCGAAAAGCCCCCTCTTTCCTAGGAACGACCTAGTTGTCATAATTGTGATTCTGTAATATTATTTGTGAATAATTAATAATTAATTTATATGATAAGAAAATATTTATTTTATGTGGACATAAATGATGGATACGAAAATATTTATTTTGTGTGGATATAAATGAAGTAATTAATGCTGAGGTGTTTTATCAGTATTTTTTCAGAATGGAGGTATTAAAAATCGTCCGTATGTGGATTTCAGTCATTTTTCGTTTGAAATTTGAAAAAACTTGAATCTACAAAGTTGTAGAGAATTTAATTTCCTACGTAATGGACATAAAATTCATATTTTTCTGATAAAATGGCTATTTATTATGAATTATTAAAGTTTCTGATTATTGTTTAAATGGTAAAATATTTTGGAAATTTCTAGAATGGGTGAGCCCCACTTTTGGTTGGTGAGAAATGTGCTGAAATTTTATTTCAAAAGTGGTGGGCATAAATAGTAACAGGTAAAGCCATTAGGTAGCAGGTTAGTCTACTTTGGCGTTCTGGTATTTTCCTATTAATAGGTGGTTATGTTAAAATTGAAAATTACACCAGAAACAAAAGCTTTCTCTCTCTATATTATTGAGCGTATTTTTGTGAGTATTTAGATACTTTGAGAGTTGCTATTCAATGCAAGTTTCCTTCAACATTTCATACGATATTCAAGTCAGAAGTATTGTTCTTTTGAGGTAAGGGATGTTATTTTTTTCGTAAATGATATTATTTCTTTCAATATCATTATACTGAAATATTGGTATGAATATTATTGTGGAATTTCTACCTTTTTGTGTCGGGGTTACTATTCACGTATACAACACTATTCACGTATATGACACTATTCATGAATACGACACTATTCACCGAAAAATGAATTTTTCTCTTCTTTGTCCCAGATGTCTATTATGGTTACTATCTTTGATTGTATCCATGTTTTGATCTTAATTCTTGAATTTTACTCCACTATGGTTTATTATGGAGTATTTTTAAACTTGGATTATCTAAAGTACGAATCTCTAATTTTTGTCCTTTTATCTCACTGGATTCGTTCTTTAAAATGTTTTTCTTCATCCTCAGTCCTTAATGGTGATACTTGATGAATATATTTGGCCCGTAGTGCAAAGATGGACAGGTGTTGAGATGAACATGACCAACTGGTGATACAAATGAATATCTTTGGCCCATAGTGCAAAGATGAATATTTGATTCAAGATGTATATTGATTGATGTTACAGGGATAAAATATTGATGATGGACTTTTAAATTCATAGATGATAGTAGATTTCTTTCTCTACTAAACTCTTCTAATAAATTGTTATTTTCGCTGTGAATATTGATCTAAAACTTGTTGTCCATTATATTTTATCTGATTTATTGAAGGCTAACGATAATTTGTTGTTCATTATCTTAGTCATAATATTCTTTATTGGGCTAGTTGAGCTCACCCTTTTTCTTTTTGTTTTATTTTTCTTCTTAGGAAGTGAGAATTTAGCAGGAACTAACCGGGGTATGGAGTGATGGTTCAAGATAGTTGTTTTAGCAGTCCTCACTATTATGTAAAATAATGCATCAATAATTGTAATGAGGACTTTATCTGAGTATGGACATTGTCTAGAAGATAATATTTGTATTTAAACTCAAAGTTTATGTGTTGTCTTATTTTGCACGACAATTGTATTAATAAAGTTGTAGGTGTTTCTGTACCATGTATTTGGCGACTCAAAATGGGTGATGTATACCTATTTTGGGGGCGTCACAGTTGGTATCAGAGCTTAGGGATATGGTCTCTGGTGGAGATCGAGAAATAAAACTAGGAGGGGAGAGACGAGTAAATCCTTCGTTAGTGTGTCCTACTTAAGCTTATTTATTGGTTGGTCAGAATATAGGGGTATTATGTGGTCTGTCATTTTCTTTAATTAACCTTTGTTTTGTGGCAGTATTTGAGAATGGTAGCTGAGAACGTTAACAATGGAGTGTACGAGACCGTGGAGACACATTTAATCACCAACCAGGAAAATGTGCAACAAGAAGGCAACATTCATCTTGTAAACAACACTATCGAGCAAACGATGAATGATGGGATGTTTACAAACTTTTTGTAGTTCATGCAAAATCAGACGAGGGAGACTCATGTACAAAATATGGGTGGAAATGATAGCAATGCGCGGTTTTTCACAGGCAAACAGTTTAAAGAGTTGGGACCACCAGAGTTCTGGGGAAAGCCGGATCCGATTAAGGCGAAAACGTGGGTCAAGCAAATTACTAAGAAATTCGATGTCTTGAGATGCACGGAAGAACAGAAGGTTCCATTCGCCACCTTTATGTTCTGTGGTGAGGCAGATTACTAGTGGGAATCTGTGAAGCGTACCCGGCCAGCCGCACTCAACATGTCTCGGAAAACATTTCAGAAACTATTCAATGACAAGTACTTTCCTGAAAGTATTTGTCATATGAAGGAGGTAGAGTTTATTAGACTGGAACAGAACAACATGACGGTGTCCCAGTACGAGGCAAAGTTCGCAGAGTTATCCAGGTTTGCACCTCATTTGGTAGAAAATGAGGAACGTATGACACAGATGTTTCTGAGAGGTCTAAAACCCGAAATTCGTCAATACCTTATCTCTAACAAATTTTTTCTATATTCAGATGTTGTCAACATGACTCAATTATTAGAGCGAGATAATGAGTATATTCAACCGAGGGACCACAACCAGGATCATACTGGTGACAGCTGTTATCGGAGCAATAATAACTAGCGGGGAGGGACAAATACGGACAAAAGCGGTAACCACTCTAGTGGCCATGATAATAGGAGAGGTGAGTCAAGTGGAAATTTCAAAAAGAGGAGATTCAATAATGACAGAAAGACATCAACAGCAGCACCAACACCATCACCAAATTATAGGGGAGGAGAACGACTGCCAGTTAAATGCTACAGATGCGGAGAGGAGGGACACATAAGTCCAAACTGTTCACAACCTTTCAAGGTGTGTTTCAGTTATGGAAAAGACAGTCATATAGCCCGGTTTTGTCCGGTAGCGAAGTCAAGTCTAGCTGGGATGGCGGCACCAAAGGCGACTACGGACAAAATAAAGTCGGTGGTTCAAGGGAGAGCGTTTGTCGTGATTGACCAAAATGCGAGAAACCTGAACGAGGTGATCACAGGTAAGCTAATCTTGAACTCTTGCGAAGTTTATACCTTACTAGATACCGGTTCTACCCATTCTTTTATCTCTCCTGCTTGTGCTCAACGTTTAAACTTGACTCCGGAGAAATTAAACTTTTACTTATCTGTTGATACTCCGTTAGGGGAAACTTTCATTACATCCATTGTTTATAAATCTTGTTTGATCCAAGTTGGCACCATCACATTACCTGTTAATCTTATCTCTTTAAAGATACTTGCATTTGATGTAATTTTAGGGATTGATTGGTTAACTACTCATCATGACAAAATTGATTATTTTCGTAAGGTTGTTAGTTTTCATATTCCTAACCAACCTGTTATGCGAATTCAAGCAACCAAACCACTAAAGTCAATCACTGTTATATCAAGCCATAAAGTCATTCGTTTATTAAAAAAATGGATGTCAAGCTTTCTTAGCCCATGTTATGGACTTGAACAAAAACACATCAGATTTGAATAATATTTCTGTTGTTAGTGAATTTCCTGACGTATTTCCTGAAGAACTTCCTGGTCTACCCCCAGAATGTGAAGTTGAATTTTTTATTGACCTTGAACCGGGTACAAAGCCCATTTCTAAAACCGCATATCGAATGGCTCCTATTGAACTTCAAGAGTTAAAGGTCCAACTACAAGAGTTGTTAGACATCGGTTAAATTCGTCCTAGTACATCTCCTTGGGGTGCTCCTGTTTTATTTGTAAAAAAGAAAGACGAGAATATGCGACTTTGTATTGACTACCGAGAATTGAACCATGTCACCATCAAGAATAGGTATCCCCTACCTCGCATTGATGACTGTTTTTGATTTACAAGGAGCACAATTCTTTTCAAAGATCGATCTTCGATTACGGATATCATCAAATTTGAAGATTAAAACTGAGGATATTCCAAAGACTGTCTTCAAAACTCGGTACGGGCATTATGAATTCTTAGTCATGTCTTTTGGATTTACTAATGCTCCTACTGCTTTCATAGATATGATGAACCGTGTGTTCAAGGAATATTTGAATCAGTTCGTTATTGTCTTTATTGATGACATCCTCATCTATTCCAAAAGCCGTGATGATCATGAGCACCATTTGAAGCTGGTACTTCAAAGGATTCGTGACAACAAGCTATATGCCAAGCTAAAGAAATGTGAGTTCTGGCTTAAGGAAGTAGCATTCCTTGGGCACGTGGTGTCAAAACATGGAGTATCTGTTAACCCAGCGAAGATTTAAGCAATACAAAGTTGGGAGCAACCGAAGTCGGTGACCGAAGTACGTAGCTTTCTGGGCTTAGCTGGTTATTATCAAAGATTCGTGGAAGGATTTTCTCGAATCTCTACTACGTTAACTTAGCTACCTTTGAAAGATACAAAATTTGTATGGAGCGAGGAATACGAGAAGAGTTTCCAAGAGCTCAAGAGGAGACTCATTTTGGCATATGTTCTAACAATACCATCTGGTTCGGATGTATTTGTTATCTACAACGATGCTTCAGGCAAAGGGTTAGGATGTGTTCTCATGCAACATGGGAAAGTCATAGCCTATGCCTCGCGACAACTCAAAGAATATGAGAGAAATTATCCAACTCATGATCTGGAGTTGGCAGCAGTCGTTTTTGCGTTAAAAATCTGGAGACACTACCTGTATGGGGAGAAACTAAAGATTTATACGGATCATAAAAGCCTCAAATATTTCTTCATCCAAAAGAAACTTAACATGCGGCAATGACGTTGGCTCGAGCTGTTGAAAGATTACGACCATAGCATTCAATATCATCCTAGAAAAGCAAATGTTGTAGCTGACACATTAAGTGGAAGATCGTATGCGGGTACAAGTGCAATGTTATTAACACAAAGACCCATTTGGTACGACTTACAAAGAATGGAGATAGAGTTAAATGCTCCAAGTACCCACGTGATGATATCAAACATACGAGTAGAACCGACTTTAATCGATAAAGTTAAAGCTGCTCAAGCCACAGACCCAGAGATGATACATATGAAGAAGAAAGTACAAGAAGGTGTTATTCCAGAAGCAAGAATTGATGAAGAAGGAATACTTCGAGTCAACTCCAGACTTTGCATTCCTAACGATTCTGACTTGAAGCATAGAATCATGATGGAGGCACACAACACACCATTTGCAATCCATCCTGGGAGTACAAAAATGTATCATGATCTTCGACATAAATTTTGGTGGAGTAATATGAATAGAGAGATCGTGAAGTTTATCTCGAGGTGTTTAAATTGTCAACGTATAAAGGCGGAGCATCGAGTGCCAAAGGGTCCATTGCAACCACTTGAGATTCCGAAATGGAAGTGGGAACACATTACTATGGATTTCGTTACGGGTTTTCCCTAGGTTTCTTAAGGCATAGATGCGATTTAGGTTATTGTTGATAGATTAACTGTTGGTCGATTTCGTAATCAATGAATACATGCAAGTATACACGGTCAACAAGTAATAAAGTGAAAGTAGAGTATCGTTCCCACGAGGAATTATTTAATAAAAATTACCAAATACTAACTCTTAACCAAATAAATTTCATTTAAACAACTGCAAATTGTGATTTTTCTAATTAAGAAAACTAAATTAACTAATTAAACTGAATTGCTTTATAAATGAATTCAAATAAATAAAGGTTAAGACTACAATATCCCCAATTATGAACTATAAACCAATTATCCACTTATCCCAATTATTATGCCTACTGAATTGCTAACAGAAATTCTCAAATGCCAAAAGTTCTTTTCCAAGTGATAAATTGACTTTTATTTAATCCAGATTAATCTTGCTATATTCCTATGCAAAACAATTGAATTAAACTCCTTCAATTCCAATTCCTTATGTGTTACATGCGGCAAACAAATATTTTCATTCAATTCACAAACCTAATTATTCACCATGCAAATAACTAAGTCACATGTTATCATGCCCAGTTCTAACCCTAGAATTCCTCTTTCAATTCCTTCTAGAGTAACAAAGTAATTATTGGCCAAATAATTAAGTAATAAGCACAAGGCAAGATAAACAATTCACTTCGACACAAATAATTGGAATAAATCAAATAACTAATTTATAGACATAAAAGGTTCAATTAAAATCTTAATAAAAGAGTTAGTTCATAATTAATGAATTAAAACCAAGAATCCACAACTGAATAGACATTAAAAGATAAAAGTATGATAAGAGAAGAGAATAGAATCTGTTGTTAGGAAATCTGATGCTCCCCTCTTGCTCTTGCTCTTGCTCTTGATCTCCAGTGTTCTTCAATTTGCTTCAATCTCCAATGGCTAATTAAGAACTAGGGTTTATATTCTAATCTAATGGAGTGTTTTATCTAGTCTAATCTATGTAATCTCCCTTTATTTTATGCCTTACATCATGTATTTATAGGTTACAAGTCCAATTTTTAGCTTAGGAACAAACCCAATCCAATTTGGAGTCAGAAAAGTGTCAAAATTTGCCTCAAAACGCGTCCAAGCCTCACCGAACTCTTCCCCAGCGCCCCAGCGCTGGGCACGGCGCTGGGAAGCTGTCCCCTAGCGCCCCGGCGTTGGCCACTTTTTCAAAAATTTTCTGCTCTAACATCCTTTAGAAAAATGGCCATAACTTCTTCGTCCGAACTCCGATTTCAATGATTCAAGATGTTCCGGAAAGAGGAGACATAGATCTACAACTTTCATTCTTTAAGGTTTTCGAAATAAGGTCCGGAACAATACGCAAATTGGCTCTGAAGTAACTGCTGTGTAAATGGCAAGCCGAAAACGCGAATCTAGCCACCCCAAACGTCGATCCAAGTAACTTTTATCCCAAATCCTACAAAACAACGTAAAACATGCATGAATATACACAAATACTTAAAAATATCCAAAATATTAAGCTCAAACGCATTCAATTCATGGGTATAAAACTCACTCATCATTAACCAAATCTGCTCATTTCTTGCCTATATATGAGACTCATTCCCTTGAACGTCTTGCTCGTATGTACGTAAATGAAATTATGAGATTGCATGGCATGTCAGTATCCATAGTTTCGGATCGTGACCCAAGATTCAATTCACGATTTTGGGTTAGCTTGTAGAAAGCTATGGGCACAGATTTACGATTCAGTTCGGCATACCATTCTCAAACGGACGGGCAATCGGAAAGGACTATTCAAACCCTTGAAGATCTATTAAGACTTTGTGTCCTAGATTTCAAAGGAAGTTGGGATAAGTACTTGCCATTGGTAGAATTCTCCTACAACAACAATTATCAAGCAAGTATAGACATGGCTCCATTCGAGGCGTTATATGGACGAAAGTATCGTTCTCCAGTATGCTAGGACGAGGTGGGTGAAGCAACATTGTTGGGACCAGAATTGGTACGCATGAGTACAGAAAAGATCCAAACGATTCGACAACGTATACAAACGGCACAGGATCGACAAAAGAGTTATCAGGATCGACAAAAGAGTTATACGGATCTTCATCGAAATGACGTGGAATTTAATATTGGAGATCATGTACTGTTACATATTGTTCCATGGAAGGGAGTTAAAAGATTCGGGAAGAGAGGAAAGCTCAATCCATGATTTGTTGGTCAATTTGAGATTCTTGACCGAATAGAAAATGTGGTTTATAGACTCGCATTACCTCCAAGCATGTCGTGTGTTCATAATGTTTTTCACATATCTATGGTTCGTAAATATGTGAAAGACCCAAACCACATTATTGCGTTAGAACCAGACGAGATAGCTGAAGATTTAACGTACGAGAAGGTACCTGTCAAGGTCTTGGATAGGAAAGAGCATGTCCTACGAACAAAGGTTATACCACAAGTCAAGGTTTTGTGGAGGAACTATGCTATGGAGGAAATGACCTTGGAGTTGGAATCGGAAATGAAAGCGAGGTACCCTCACCTTTTGGAAACACCAGGTACGTACGTGAATTTCGAGTACGAAATTTCATAAGGAGGGGGAGGTTGTAAGACCCCAACTTTTTATAAATAAAATTAAATTTCCTCTATTCATTATCTTGAAATAATAAGGAGTTGATTTGATATAATGCTTTGGTTATGGGTGAAATGTGTAAATTTTGCAAAATAAGCAAGTGGTTATAAAATATTCATTGCTGTCGGAGAATATTCGTTTGGTTGTAAAATATTCTTGCTGTCGGGGAATATTCGTACGAAGTCGCAGTCATTTGTGGGCCCCATAACAGAAAACGGTCGGATGAAGAAAACGAAAATTTTGAGTTTTTATAAATAACGGCGTAATTGTTACCGTTAACACTGTTGGATTACCTGGTGGTTAAAATACTGATGTCTGGCGTGGTTGCACAATATAGACACACTAGTATTGCATAGTATTTTGAATTATTGATGCTTACATAAGAAGGCACTACTCAATAATTGTTACAGTAATTGCTATTCAATATTTTATTTTATTGATTCAATAATTGCCGCGTTGATATTTTATATTATTGTTGTTTTAATAATTATCATTGCACAGTATTTCCCATTATCAGATCAATAATTCATATTATTTGAATAATACTATTAGATAACATTATTGGCAATGTCTAAGGAAGTTCTGTCTAGGAAAGGGGTTTGGTCACCTAATTGCGCACCAGTAAAGAGAAATCATTATCGAAAAACCCTTTTTCCTAGGAACGACTTGGTTGTCATAATTGTGATTCTGTAATATTATTTGTGAATAATTAATTATTGATTTATATGATAAGGAAATATTTATTTTATGTGGACATAAATGATGGATAGGAAAATATTTATTTTGTGTGGATATAAATGAAGTAATTAATGCTGAGGTATTTTATCAGTATTTTGTCAGAATGGAGGTATTAAAAATCATCCGTATGTGGATTTCGGTCATTTTTCGTTTGGAATTTGGAAAAACTTAAATCTATAAAGTTGTAGAGAATTTAGTTTCCTATGAAATGGACATAAAATTCATATTTTTCTGATAAAAGAGCTATTTATTATGAATTATTGAAGTTTCTGATTATTGTTTAAATAGGAAAACATTTTGAAAATTTATAGAATGGGTGGGCCCCACTTTTGGTTGGTGAGAAATGTGCTAAAATTTTATTTCAAAAGTGGTGGGCATGAATAGTAACAGGTAAAGTCATCAGGTAGCAGGTTAGTCTACTTTGGCGTTCTGACATTTTTCTATAAATAGGTGCTTAGGTTAGAATTGAAAATCACACCAGAAACATAAGCTTTCTCTCTATATATTATCGAGTGTATTTTTGTGAGTATTTAGATACTTTGAGAGTTGCTATTCAATGCAAGTTTCCTTCAATATTTCATCCGATATTCCGGTCAGAAGTACTGTTCTTTTGAGGTAAGGGATGTTATTTTCTTCGTAAATGATATTATTTCTTTCAATATCATTATGCTGAAATATTGGTATGAATATTATTGTGGAATTTCTACCTTTTTGTGTCGGGATTACTATTCACGTATACGACACTATTCACGAATATTGCACTATTCACCAAAAAATGAAATTTTCTCTTCTTTGTCTCAGATGTCTATTATGGTTACTATCTTTGATTATATCCATGTTTTGATCATCATTCTTGAATTTTACTCCACTATGATTTATTATGGAATATTTTTAAACTTGGATTATCTAAAGCACGAATCTCTAATCTTTGTCCTTTTATCTCACTGGATTCATTCTTTAAAATATTTTTCATCATCCTCAGTCCTTAATGGTGATACTTGATGAATATATTTGTCCTGTAGTGCAAAGATGATTGATTATCTGATGAATATCTTTGGTCCGTAGTGCAAAGATGGACAGGTGTTGAGATGAACATGACCAACTAGTGATAGAAATGAATATCTTTGGCCCGTGGTGCACAGATGAATATTTGATTCAAGATGTATATTGATTAATGTTAAATGGATAAAATATTGATGATGGACTTTTAAATTCATAGATGATAGTAGATTTCTTTCTCTACTAAACTATTCTAATGAATTGTTATTTCCGCTACGAATATTAATCTAAAACTTTTTGTCCATTATATTTTATCTGATTTGTTGAAGGCTAACGATAATTTATTGTTCATTATCTTAGTCATAATATTCTTTACTGAGCTAGTTGAGCTCACCCTTTTCCTTTTTGTTCTATTTTTCTTCTCAGGAAGTGAGAATTTAGCAGGAACTAGCCGGGGTATGGAGTGATGGTTCAAGATAGTTGTTTTAGCAGTCTTCACTATTATGTAAAATAGTGCATCAATAATTATAATGAGGACTTTATCTGAGTGTGGATATTGTCTAGAAGACAATATTTGTATTTAAATTCACAGTTTATGTGTTATCGTATTTTGCACGACTATTATATTGATAAAGTTGTTGTTGTTTCTGTACCATGTATTTGACGACTTAGAATGGGTGATGTATACCTATTTTGGGGGCGTCACACTAATGGTGGGAAGACTGTTTTAATCCTCAAAATATACCTTAAAAATATCACTTTTTGAGGTTATAATGCAGCATGTAAAATGACCCCAACCATATATTGGTAATTTTAATTTCATAATCAAAGGTCGAGCAATAATTTAAAATCTCTTAAAAATTGATTCAACTATACCATTTTGAGTATGTGTATGTGCAACATGATATTTAACATAAATTCTAATTAACAAGTAATATTCATAAAAAACTTGAGATGTGAATTTTACCAGCATCATCTAAATAAATTTTCCTAGTTATATAATCAGGAAATTGTACTCGCAACCGAATTATTTGAGCAAGAAGCATAGGAAATGTAATATTTCTAGTTAAAAGTAAACATACTTTTAACTAGTTATATAATCAGGAAAGTATACATGTGATCATCTGGTTAATGCATCAATTAAAACCATAAAATACTTGAATATGCCACAATGTGGGTGTATTGGTTCAAATATATCACCCTGAATTCTTTCTTAGAAAGATGAACACTAAATAACAATAATTAAATGTGATAGTTTGGTAATTAATTTACTTTGATATAATCAACAGGTAAATGAATATTCTGGTTCTTTAAGTGATGTTCATGGGAGTTTTCAATAATTCAATGCATCATTATTGATCCTAGATGATCATGCCAAATCATAAAAATATTTGGATCCAAACACTTCTGGTATATTGCACACTTCTGGTGTATTACAACATTTGTTTCAACTATTCTCATTTTAGTATAATATAACTCATAAGAGAAAATATACATTTTTCTAATATGAGCTTCTGGCTTGATACTATTGAAGTAATATAAAGAAATTCTTCACTGCCTTTGTTATTAGTTTCAATATAATAACCATTATAACGTATATCCTTAAAACTGAGCAAATTTCTGCTTGTCTCAAAAGAATATAAAGAATCATCAATACAAAGTTGTGAGCCATTTGAAAACATTATAATCGCTCTTCTAGAGACTTTAATTGAGTTTGATGAATAATCACTCTTCCAAAGTCTTCAATTATGTTTGATGAATAATCGCTCTTCTAAAGCCTTTAATTAAATTTGATGAGCTTTTTGCCCATACAAATTCATATATGCAAAACATAAATTTAACTTTATTACTTGAAACATAAATAAAATATATAATAAAATACTTATTATAATGTTATAATATAATGAAATAAAAACAATTAATTAGTATGAATATTTCTATCAACATCATCAAGGAAATCATAGATATCAAAATTAGTTATATCTACTCCATTTGAAAAATCAAAATAATTCATGGGATTTTTAGGATCATTATGATCAATAAAGTTATATTTCAATTCCATTTCCTTTTCTTTATGGAGTCTTGGTACAAATCTACCAAATATTTAGGAGTACGACATGTACATTCTATTTTCTATATTGATTGTTCTTTTCACGCCCATGACCACAACCATAATTTTTCCTCTATAATTATCAAATGAGGTTCCATTCACTTCAGGGAATGTAATAGAATCAGTCGGGCAAGATTGTTAGTTTTTTTTTCTTTTCAATAAAAACTCATTATTTTGTACAGCCACTAGAAGACATAATATCACTTCTGGGAACATAGTTTCATTTATCGCTTCTGGGAATATTTTATGAACTTCCGCTCTCGATATTGGTGTTGCAGGAACATATTCGAGGCATGAAATATAATAAATATTTTCTCTAACAAGTCTTTATCAATATTTTTTTTTCATGGAGATGATGGCGAATAAAAATAATTGATTTTGCATGATCATGCATGGATATATGTTTGTCAAGCTTAATTATATCTCCAAAGTTGTCTTTATATGAATATCAGTATCAAGAGTCCATGACAAATAATTCTTTCTCGATATATATCCAGGACAACAAATTCAAATCCATAAGATATGATATCTATATAAATATAAAAATACGTAAGAAATTAAATAACTAAGTATAAATTTATAAGAAGACAATAAAAATATTTACCCTTCTCTAGTCACTTTCTAGTCACTACTACATCACAAAAGTAGTGTACTTACGTACGTAATTTGTATTCTCAGAAACTTCAGAGTTGTCCATTATCATTATTGTCTCACACGTCTTTTTTAAAACAAAATTTTTACATGTATATCAAATTTAATTGTAATGAAACAATACTTACAATGAGTTAAGAGACCCTTTTTTATCTTTCCAAAATTCCCAAAATTGGATAGAGCTTCGTGTTGATAACGTGTTATAAAATATAACTAAAATTAAGAACAAAGATAATTAGAGGAAAAAGAGCTTTCTCATTGTATTTTCATGTCATCACTCACTTTACAATGCTATTGTTTATAGATATAAGAACATCAATACTAAGAGGTTACAAAACTCAAAGGTCACAAGTTTCATAACTCAATGAACATGGGAGTTTCAAAATCATTATAATCAAAGATAAGAAGAATGAATCTAGACATCCATTGTATGAATCTAGACATTCATTATAATTTTATAACAGTGACATCTTAATAAAATAAGTGCATTCTTATCCAAACATATGTTTCAAAAATGACATCCAAAATTCTAAATTTTGTTTCAAGTTTCTGTTTTTTATTTGTTTTATTAAATGAGTTTTGGTTGATGAGCATAAAATAAAAGTTATAAATGGTTCTAGTTCATATTCACTCACATAATAAGTGGTGGGATGGGTCCCAATTATGTATTTACTTCAATAGTTAACTCATTTCAAAATTTATTTATTATATTTCTAAATAATTTCACTTTTTTTAAGGGTGTAAATGAATCGAGTCAAGCCGAGTATTGAGTTTTTCAGATTTGATTCATAAAATTTATCGAGTATAAAATAAGGTTTGATTGAGGCTCGTTTAGTTTTCGAGTCGAGCACGATCTCGAATCGAGCCCGGACAATTTGAACTTTTCGAACGAATATAATCCGAGTATCAATAGAAAATTACAATTTGAGAAGGTTCGAGTAATTTATGGAACTTTAAAATTTACTCATATTTGAATCATTTATATTTTGAGTCGAGCTCGAATCAAACTTTTAGTTGAGCGAGTACGAATCGAGCTCGAACTATTTGCTCATTTTACAGCCTTACTCTCTTTCTTTAAAATTTTATCTTTTCTCTTTTAACATATTTACTCTCTCTTTTTAAAGCATTTATTTTCACTTTCTAGAATATTTACCTTCTCTTTAAAGTATTTAATTTCTTTCATTGAATTAAAGTTTTTAATAAATTGATGTAAGAGTGTTTTTGAATGTTTTGACACTCACATAATTACTACATTACAAGACATATTTGACTTGCACCAACAAGATCGTGGTTTTAATTTCTTCTTATTGCTTTCTCGATCCTTGTGAAGATGACAAAAGATTTTGTGATGATAGTGTTGACACACAAAAAGAGATCATCTTTCAACCTGCGTGTCGACACTGTATTAGTCAATTGATTAAAATTAACTTCATCCTAATCACTTTTTGATTTTGGTGATGCTACTTACTTATATATTGGTAGCTAGAATGTTAGTAGAGGGCTAATGTCCGTCTTCAAATTGTGAACTATATGAGAAAACTAAAATTAGATGTATTTGTGTTATGTGTTATGTTATGTGTTCCCTTGGTTTTTGCATTGATCTTCTTACATCGCTAGAGCTCCCCCCACCCTCTTTTTAATTCGTTCAAATTAGTATATTTCCTTACATCGAGTTTATGCTGCACGTTGGCGGGTAATTTACTAAATTAGTTTATGCTGCACGTTGGCGGGAAATATTGGCACCATAGTGGAAGGATAATTCCGACGGAATTCAGTCAGAAATATAATTATTTTGACAAAATATTTAGTCAAAATTATGTTAAATTCGGTCGAAAATAATTCCATCAAAATTATGCATTTTTCTTGTAGTGTCTACACAAAATTTCTTTTGCCTCGGATCATTATTTACGTCTTTTCCCTAAGTCATACGTTCTCTTCATATCTTCTTCTCACCTAGTAATTATTTTAATTTTATTCACTATCTTATTGAATTTATGAGTTCCAACCACAGGAATTGAACTTTCTTTGAACATAATTTCACAAATTCTTTGAACCCCTACTTTATATCTGTTATGAAAACTAAAAATGGACACTATATATATACTTATTTCAAACTGTAGAAATAAATTTGTCAAGACTAATACTTGGTACTATATTCTTAAGACAATTATGCCCTCTTTATTGATGCTTAGAGTTAGCAACACTTGTCTCCTAAGATACAATGACAACGTGTGTTATAGCAGCACTACAAATTAGGGCTGAGTAAGGAACCAAATTGGAACCGAAATCGCACCAAAAACAGCACAAACTGCACCAATTAAAATTGCACCAACGATTCCGGCGTATGTGGCGGTTTTAGGTGAGTTGAAAAACTAAATTTACGATTTCGATTTGGTTACTAGCCAAAATCGCAGGCATAAAATCGAAACTGCACCATGTTGGTAGAGTAGCCTATAATCTTTCTGACTCTTTGTATAAATAGTGGAGAGAGTGTTATATATGAGCCTATTATGTAGACAATATATTATCCCCATTTGGAAAAAAAATAAAAATTTGGGTTGATCTGTTGGGGATACTTAGATGCATGATCTTGATGTCTTTGAATGTATGACTGTAATGAAATCAAGCATGTTAAAAATTATTGATCGCACAATTAAAAGTTCCAAATGATTGTTCATTTGATTAGGGGAAAAATTCTATTGAAGGCTTAGACCTTATTGGAAAAATGACCTATTTAAGTCACTACTAGTTGAGTTGGAAGGGAGGTCTGCATGTAGTGGATGGCCATAGAGTTGGTTTAAAGAAATAATTACACTAGAAGTCAGCACTAAAGAAATAACCAGCTTAAGAGATAAATATTTTTCAAATATGGTCACAAAATTAGAGTAGTGATGCTAAATTGTATAAAATTTTGTTGTTACAATTAGTTTTGGAACTGAATCCGCATCAAATGAAACCGCACCGCACAGTTTTAAACCGCACCACACCACACCAATCACAAGCGATTTCATGTGCGGTTTTGAATTTGTCAAACGACACCTAAGTTGTTTCGGGTGCGGTTTAGGCTTCAAACCTCACCATACTCACCCCTACTACAAATAACACACTCAAAGAACTAAAGAAAATGCTCTTATCACTCTCTCTCTCTTTGAAAAAATGACTATGAATATCTAATAATGAAGACTTAGAAGACTAGACTGCTATATGTTTCGATGATTTGAATGAATGAAAAAGGTTGACCCCCTAGGCTATTTATAGGAGGGGTTAGTGACTGATCAGAAGGGACACAACCTCTTGAAAAGTCACCTTTTAACCAAAACGATGTAGTTTTAAGCCTTAACAAAAAGACGCATCCGTTCGAGCCATAAAACTTTGTAGTTTTAGGTTTAGCGGAATAAAAATGACATTCACTCGCACAGCAGGGGGATGCTATGCATAACACCAGTACGGTAGGCTGATCAACTATTGTACTTGTTTGGGTTACCAAAAATATATTTGGTGATTCTAGTAGAATTTCATGGTCAATAGAGACTACTCAGTATACAATGTTTATTAACTTGGAAATTTGTTGAAATCTTTGGATTCTTCTAAGAATTTTTGGTCCATAGTGACATTCAGTGACATCTATTCATTCACTTGAAATTGTTGAAACTTTTGAATTCTTTAATAATCCTTCGGTCCCTAGTGGCTTTTTATTAACTTCAAAGGATAGATTTGGAACTATTGATATTTACTTGTTCACGACATTCTTTTTTAAATTCCTGAGCTAGTATTGATTATGAACCTTATATACATCTGTTTGCACTTATTGTTATATTACTTGCTGGGCAAATTTATTTCTCATTCTTTCTTCCCTTAAACATTTCAGTTAAGGCAGAACAGTGCGGAACTTCTGACAAGGATAAGAGCAAAGGCATGACTATGGAGTAGCTTTGCCCTTCTATGTTATAATTTGAATCTTAAAACTATGTATTAGAACTCAATGATGATTATATCATAAGACCCAAGTGCGGTTGCGTATTGAGACTTAATTGTTGATATGTATTAGGTTATGTTTTGAAGACTTAATAGTTTCGAGACTTGGGACGAGAATATTTATATTATATCCATGTAATATTAGTATGTTGTTAGAATTAGAACGTGAAGCACCAGATTCGAGATATTGAGGTATCTGAATTTTGGGGCGTTACATGAACCATTACTTTTGTTAAACATCCCAAACTTTTAAGTGTTTATAAGATGGCTTATGTCCTTTCCATAATTCATAGGGCGAAGCATTAGACTTCTATTGAGGTATTCGGTTGAGAATATAATTTGCTGAAAGAATTGCTTCCCCCCACAAATTTTGAGGTAGCCTAGAACTTAATAATAATGCATTCATCATTTCTTTCAAAGTTCTATTCTTTCTTTCCGCAACACCATTCTGTTGTGGTGAATAAGGTGCAGTTTTTTGGTTGTTTATACCATGTTTTAACCAAATTTTAACAAAGGAAATTCATATTCCCCACCTCTATCACTTCTAACTATCTTGATCTTTTTAACAAGTCGGTTCTCAACCTCATTTTTGTAATGTATAAACATTTTCAAAGCCTTATCTTTACATTGCAATAAGTAAACATAACAATATCTTGTACAATCATTTATAAAAATAAGAAAGTATTTCTTACATCCTCTTGTTTGTGTTAGGTTTGTAAAATTCATGTGCGCAATCAAATTGCAAAATAATGCGGAAGCGTGTAAAAATCAGAGTTTAAAAAAAATTTACAAACCATATACCCGGATCACCCTTTATGCATAATTATTAATTAAACGAAAAGATAAAGAATAAATCATACCCTTGAAGATCGAGCTTCCTCAGGTACAAGTTCACCTCCAAATCCTTTCGCGTTCAATCTTGAATCCACCGGGTTTGGTTCCTTCCTTTGATCAACGTTAGCCACCCAAATGTTTGGCCTCTAGAGGTGATCCACCAAGGAAGAAGAAAATTCAAGAAGAAGGGTGGTTGGCTAAACCCTAGTTTTCTATCTCTATAGAAAGGGTGTACTCTCCCAACAATTGGAATTATTACGTATGTTGAAAAATCAACAACCCATCACACCCATAATAAGACTCCTCTTATTTATAGATGTGGGCAACCCACCTTAACAATTAAGGAATTGAGTTTATTTAATTAATTAAATTCTTTTAATTAATTAAGCTCCCTAATCTTATTAGGGATAATTAATTAAACTCTTTTAATTAATTTAACCTCCTAATCTTATTAGGAATAAATGAGAGTACTTATATTAAATTAATTCCTAAACTCTTTTAGAAATTAAAATAATAATAATTGTAATAATATTAATAAGACTCCTCTTATTAATTTATATTTAATATTTCCAAAATATTAAATAATAAATATTAAGCTATTTAATTTATTCTATCACCATAGATTAAATTAAATATACTTAACATATTATTACGATTATGCCATTAACTTCTTAAATAATTATTCTTCATTTTATGGTGTGACCCTTTAGGTTCTCCATATTAAATAGGTTGTGAATAAATCAATTAGAACAATTCTAATCTTATTTAAATAAATAAATTAAACAATTAATTTATTTAAATAATATTTATTCTACAATAGGGATAAGCCTCCCCAGCGATCAACGACTTTCCAGATAATATAGATTTCAACATTAATCATAAAAGAACCATTGAGTAAATAGTTACTGTGCACAATTCAATCCTTCCACCATACAATGTCCCAATTAAATATAAGACATGGAATTATCATCAAGTCTTATTTTATTTAATTATATGTATTTCGATCCTTAAATGCACAACTCAAATAATGCAAATTAGAAACTCCTTTCTAATTTCATTACGCCGCCGCCAAGGACTCTTTGGGTTGTCATTTATCGAATCACATATGACATTTCTCTTCTTTTATTAGAAGTGGTAGATTCTTTATTGATCATACATTATCTCCATGTACAACTTATTATACCCAAGCATACCCTTTGATATACCCTAAGGGTCTTAAGGAATAAGTCAAAGTATAACTCATCATCATACACAAGATACTATGATGATCTCAAGTCCAAGGATCACTTGACTACTATCACTACTGGTGAATTCCTATGATGCACAAATAAAACTCCATTAGGTATTCCTTAGCGAGCCAATGCTCAAATTGAACTTATTCTCTAATAAGCACTTACATACTTGCTTTAGTGTCTCCACACACAAATGATCATGAGATCAATCATCCTCATCCAATGAGCAACAACGTATGTACCAATCTATCCGGATTCACTAATCCCCAATTTAGTAATCCATTGATTGGGAACTATTTTAGTTTTAAGCTTTCTAAGAAATTAGATCTCATTAGAATGATCATCATCATTATTCTAAAAGCATTGCTTAAAACTATGGGTTTATCACATATTATAAAACAAAGATCATGTAGATAATTAAAAGCCTTTAATAAATTAATACCTTTTATTAATAAATGAATAAGATTGTTACAAAGTATATGCTTTATCATCAAACATGATTGGCTTGTGTGCATACTACTTTCAATCTTCCACTTGCACTAAAAGCCAATCGTCATGGTAACTCATACTCTTCTTTCTCTAAGTGACGATTACTATCCTGCTTTGTTGGATAAGCTTTAGTTAATGGATATGTAATGTTGTTCATGAGAGTCCACTATCTCTATAGTGATTTCCCATCTTTCAATGATTCTAATAATCAAATGAAAGTGCCACAACACATGTTTAGATCCAAGATGAGACTTAGGAACTATTCCTAGTTCTCAGTAATGAACTTTTAATCCAAACAATCAACTTGCGACTTCATTTATAGCTATATACTTTGTCTTTATCACTAAACCAAAGAACCTTTTGTCTTGTTTGGAACCTTTCCAATTCACGCACCACTCGCTCAAGATAACGCTTTACCTTAAAGTGGATTTTCGGTCGTCTTGGTCTGTCTGAAATACTTGAGTCTGTAAAGCCCTCTAGTTTTAATTCAGACCCACCATGTATGCTCACATCCTTAGTGCCAGTTAAGAACTTTAAGATGTTTTTCACTGACTCATAGTGAACTTCTCCATAACATGACTGATCAACATCAGGTCTCGTATATTTCATTGCATACATGATTGTCACTCATGCGACCTCTCTTTTCAGGAGTCTGTGGGGACTATTAGGATAGATACACTCCATAGCTCATCGACATGAGACATCTCTTAGAGTTTGCCATGCTAAACGACTTTAGCATCAAATGAATATACGTTCCTTGGGTTAAGTCGAGCATCCTCTTGAATCTATCTATATAGATTTTATCCCCAATTAAGATACTCTTCCAAATCATTCATGGAGGATTGTTTAGACAACTTTATCTTTACTGATTGTAGCATTGGTATGTCATTCCTTATCCGCAGTATATCAACATATAGTACTAGGAATGTCACGATGCTCCCAATCGAATTTTTTTACACACTAGGTTCATTCTTATTTTGATAAAATCAAACTCTTTTGATTGCTCATCAAAATAAATGTTCCATATTTGAGAAACTTGCTTCAATCCATTTCTCGAAAGTGTTACAACACTTACCTCATCGTATGTAACTCGGATCATCATCTTCTATGATGCGCACCTCATCATCATCATCTATGATGAATCCATACCTCTAGGTATCTTCTTGGTACTATTCATTTACGATTCTGGTTTGTGGTACAATAGGTCTATCTATAGGTTCCTCTTATTTGACTTATAGTGTTTTGTGGTTCTTGAACTCTTCAAGATCTATTATTCTCCCACTAGCCCCTTCAATGATAAACACCTTTATCTTAGAAGGCAGCGTGTTTCGCAATAAACACCTTTTGCTAAGTAGGATTATAGAACATATACCCTAAACTTACTTTAGGATGTCCCACAATCTGTACATGTCAAATCTTGTCCCAAGCTTATCCTTTGAAACCTTTTCACATAAGTTGGACAACCCCTTATCTTAACATACTTAAGATTAGGAATCCTCCCTGTCCATAACTTTTATGGAGTCTTGGGGCCGGATTTTGAGGTTACCATTTTCTTAGATATGCAGCCATTTCTAGGACATGACCCTAGAAGGATACTGGAATGTCGGTAAAATCATTATGGACCGCACCATGTCCAACAAGGTACGATTTTTCCTTTCAGATACATCAATCAATTATTACGTATCATGAGGTGTCCATTATGAGAAAAACCATTTGAGATGATCTAGAAACTTATTGCACAAGTATTTATTCCTTGATCTAATCAAAAAATCTTAATACTTTGCAAATCTGTTTTACTTCTGAATTCTTTGAACCTTTCAAATAATTCACACTTGTATTTTAGCAAATACACACATTCAACTCTTTGAATGATCATCTCCTTTTCTTATACTAATTTGTTCAATATGCAAAATTATTTTCATATAAGTCAAGTATACAAAATTTATTAAGTAATATTCCAGTTCTATACAAAACATTATTATTATAAATAGAACAACAATTGTTCTTAATTATAATACCAAAGATTTCATTGTCCAACAATAAAATGGAAATAATATTTTTTAACAAGAACTGGAATACAATAACAACTTATTGACTTAATAGATTTGCCCGTAGGCATCGCTAAACTATAAGTTTCTATGGCTAATATGGCAACCTTTGCTTCATTTTTCACACATAGGATTACTTATATTTGTTTAGCTTTCTACTTCTGTTTGGTCCTTTCATAAATCTATATTTATGATAACCAAAGTCGGTATCCAATACCCAAGTAGAACCTTGACTTAAAGAAAAATTTATTTCAATCATGAACAAAAACTGTATTGTAACCGAAACTTCACTAAGCTTCTTTGGTTAACCTCTGCAAGATACTTCTCGCAGCTTTCTTTCCGATTGTCCGAGCTTATTGTAGTGGAAGCAAACTCATTTTTGCTATCCAGATCGCTTTTGTTCTTATTATCCTTTGTTTATGCCTTTCATTTACCTTCTTTGAATCGTTCTTCTTTTCAGAAGATCCTTTGGCCCCTACCAGTAAGACTTGGTTTTTCTTGGTTGGAAAGTGACTCTCAACATTTTTCAATATGTTAAGCAAATCAATCGAGGGCGATATCTAGCTTGTTCATATGAAAAATTCACAACAATTGTGAAAAGAGTCCGGGAGTGAGTGCAAGATCAAATCTTGGCTCAACTCTCCATTCATGACAAAACCAGTTGTCCTAATTGATCAATCAAATTGATTATGTTAAAAACTTTTTGTCTGCATTTATAGTGCCATTGGCCATTCTAGATCGGAAGAGCTCCTTAGATATCTCGATATCTATCGGTCCCTACTTTCCTCACCATCAACTACTTGATGTGCAGGAATATAGTAGGAGCATCCATAGTTTCATGCCGACGTCAAGCTCGTTACTCATGGATGCGAGCATGATGCATTGAGCCAACTGTGCATCATCTTGCCACTTTCTAAAAGTAGTAATCTCTTCCTCGGAGGCATTATTCGCAACCATTGCAGGATAGGCGATTAAGGACATAAGATAGCTTTTCAGCCATGAGAACTATTCTCATATTCCTTAACCAATCCGTTTAATTCGGTCTGATTAATTTAGCATCTAATATACTTCGCAGTGATAGTAATTTTAGACATTGTAAAATTCTGAAAATGAATTTGTAATTAACAACATTTTAACATACATTCTTTTATTAATTACCAAAATAATTTAGGTCTTGTTTTAAATTGGTATCTCCACTATTTTCTTCAAACTATATTACCCTCACTTATATAGTTCTAAGAAAATCTAATTAAAGATTTGCTAGTGAGAATAAGGATCCCATTTCAAATGTATATAGCCTTGTGGTGACACAACAAACTATATATAAATAAATAGGTAGACAACTTTTGTCAATTACATCAACTATGTAACTCCTTGTATTTTGCCTCTTAGATTATTTTGATCAAGTGGTGGCACATCCGAATCAAAATTATCCAAGTTAAGTCCGACCTAGCACTCCATATATTCAAAAAGAAAAATATCATCCTTGTGGTGACACAACAAAACAATATTGTTCAATTTTCTTTATAAGCATCAAATGTGATAAATTAACATCTTAAATACTTAATACTTGCCTTGTGGTGACACAACAAACTCATATTAAATATTTAATACTCTATTAATTTTATCATGCTAGAAAGGCGACGTTCGATATTCCAAATATCTTTGAACGCTTAGGACTTAATATAAAAATTGAGGGGTTTGTTATTAATTTATCTCATCTTGTTTAAGCGCATGCATTTATATATATATATAAAATACGCATTATATTAATGAACATGCTGAAGCATGTTTGCATAATATATAATATATATAGAATAAGCATGCACATATAGAATACTATATTTCACCGGATTGATTATGGACTTTTATTTTAGTTTGGTTCACTAGAGCCACCAAGTGAACCAAAAGGTCAAACCCTAGGGTGCAAGAAATAATATTTAAATATAACTATTACATTTAAACCCGGGCTCCATTACAAACGGGTCTTCAAACGCTTCTTGTCCCTTGATCTCTAATTCTTCAAAATTAATTCTAAATATTCCTATTACAAAACTATTTTAAAATAAATAGAAACCTTGATCGCTAAATAAGGGAAGTACATAGGAGGGAGAATAGAATTTACATTAAGAAAAATTAGAGAAGACGAGGTACACAGACCCCATTTAATAAAACCCATACATTCATGCATCCAACTAAAATAAAATCCAATTACATTGGTCAATAGTCCATAATCAATCCCATTTATTATCATACACATCACCATATGCATCAATAAAGAACATTCATCTTATGAATAATAAACATTTAATATATATATTGATATCATTTAATGGGCAAATTTAGTTAGTATAAAATCTATTTTTGAATCAAAATAAACTCTTTTATTTTAAATCAAATTTAAATTAAAATAAAACTATTTTATTTTAATTTATCTAATTTTTGAATAAAATAAACTATTTTATTTTAATCAAAATTTTTAATCAAAATAAACTCCTTTATTTTAATTAATTATGGAATCCAATTCCATATAAAAAATTCTTTAATTAAAATAAACTCTTTTATTTTAATTAATTATGGAATCCAATTCCATGTAAAAAAAATCTTTTATTAAAGGAAACACGGATATTCTTTTTCCCATTCACAAATAAACTCCTTTATTTTGAATAATATGAAATCTTATTTCATATTTAAATAAACTCCTTTATTTAAGGAAACATGGATTCTCTTTCCTATTCACAAATAAACTCTTTTATTTTGAATAATATGAAATCTTATTTCATATCTAAACAAACTCCTTTATTTAAGGAAAAAATAGAATCCAATTTCAACTCCAATTAGTTAGCATGGAATCCAATTCCAACTCTAATTAGTTAGCATGAAATTCTAATTTTAAAATTAAAATAAATTCTTTTATTTTAAGATTAAAATAAACCTTTTATTTTAAAATTAAAATAAATATTTTATTTTAAGTATAAAATTATTATATATATATATATATATATATATTACCGAAATTTATATATTATATATATTATCGATCGGTAATTTATATATATACTATATATATATATTATACCATTCCTTTGATCTTCGATTTCCGTGCCATGCCAGCTAGTTTCTTGTTTCCTTTCCGGTTTTTTCTGTTGCTTTTAATTCCGTGGGTCATGAAAAACCGGCCCATATAATTACTTCCTTGAAGACTTTAATATATATCATATATATATATAATATAACTTTGCGCTGATAACCTGTAAGCCTTGAAGATGGGTCACGTGAACCATAACAATTCATGCCAAATAAAAAATAATAATGCATGCACAGCCGAAGAAAAAAAAATGCATGCACTGCCGATTTTTTTTTTTTTATTAAATTTTATACAATAAAATTATGCCCAATTAAATTGTTCTAAACACATATCAATATACATATTAAATTAAAACAATTAATAATTCGCATAAAGGTTTGGCTCTGATGCCACTGTTAGGTTTGTAAAATTCATGTGCGCAATCAAATTGCAAAATAATGCGGAAGCGTGTAAAAATCAGAGTTTAAAAAAAATTTACAAACCATATACCCGGATCACCCTTTATGCATAATTATTAATTAAACGAAAAGATAAAGAATAAATCATACCCTTGAAGATCGAGCTTCCTCAGGTACAAGTTCACCTCCAAATCCTTTCGCGTTCAATCTTGAATCCACCGGGTTTGGTTCCTTCCTTTGATCAACGTTAGCCACCCAAATGTTTGGCCTCTAGAGGTGATCCACCAAGGAAGAAGAAAATTCAAGAAGAAGGGTGGTTGGCTAAACCCTAGTTTTCTATCTCTATAGAAAGGGTGTACTCTCCCAACAATTGGAATTATTACGTATGTTGAAAAATCAACAACCCATCACACCCATAATAAGACTCCTCTTATTTATAGATGTGGGCAACCCACCTTAACAATTAGGAATTGAGTTTATTTAATTAATTAAATTCTTTTAATTAATTAAGCTCCCTAATCTTATTAGGGATAATTAATTAAACTCTTTTAATTAATTTAACCTCCTAATCTTATTAGGAATAAATGAGAGTACTTATATTAAATTAATTCCTAAACTCTTTTAGAAATTAAAATAATAATAATTGTAATAATATTAATAAGACTCCTCTTATTAATTTATATTTAATATTTCAAAATATTAAATAATAAATATTAAGCTATTTAATTTATTCTATCACCATAGATTAAATTAAATATACTTAAATATATTATTACGATTATGCCATTAACTTCTTAAATAATTATTCTTCATTTTATGGTGTGACCCTTTAGGTTCTCCATATTAAACCGGGTTGTGAATAAATCAATTAGAACAATTCTAATCTTATTTAAATAAATAAATTAAACAATTAATTTATTTAAATAATATTTATTCTACAATAGGATAAGCCTCCCTAGCGATCAACGACTTTCCGGATAATATAGATTTCAACATTAATAATAAAAGAACCTTTGAGTAAATAGTTACAAATGACAATTCAATCCTTCCACCATACAATGTCCCAATTAAATATAAGACATGGAATTCTTTGTCAAGTCTTATTTTATTTAATTATATGTATTTCGATCCTTAAATGCACAACTCCAAATAATGCAAATTAGAAACTCCTTTCTAATTTCATTACGCTTTAAAGGAGGACTCTTTGGGTTGTCATTTATCGAATCACATAGGACATTTCTCTTCTTTTATTAGAAGTGGTAGATTCTTTATTGATCATACATTATCTCCATGTACAACTTATTATACCCAAGCATACCCTTTGATATACCCTAAGGGTCTTAAGGAATAAGTCAAAGTATAACTCATCATACACAAGATACTATGATGATCTCAAGTCCAAGGATCACTTGTACTACTATCACTACTGAGAATTCCTATTGATGCACAAATAAAACTCCATTAGGTATTCCTTAGCGAGCCACGCTCAAATTGAACTTATTCTCTAATAAGCACTTACATACTTGCTTTAGTGTCTCCACACAAATGATCATGAGATCAATCATCCTCATCCAATGAGCAAGAACGTATGTACCAATCTATCCGGATTCACTAATCCCCAATTTAGTAATCCAAATGATTGGGAACTATTTTAGTTTTAAGCTTTCTAAGAATTTAGATCTCATTAGAATGATCATCATCATTATTCTAAAAGCATTGCTTAAAACTATGGGTTTATCACATATTATAAAACAGCATCATGTAGATAATTAAAAGCCTTTAATAAATTAATACCTTTTATTAATAAATGAATAAGATTGTTACAAAGTATATGCTTTATCATCAAACATGATTGGCTTGTGTGCATACTACTTTCAGTTTGTATATACTTTAAATCACAGATATCAGCATATATCAATTCAAGAGGTTCTGTACCTCTTTCAATTGATTAAAAAGAAGATTTTTGAAGTTTTGCCTCAATGCAAACTTCACATTTATGATTAAGGTTAATATCACATTTTGGCAAACATTCCATATTAATTAATCTATGTATAGTATTATAATTAACATGTCCTAATCTACCATGCTATAAATTAGACTCAATTATATAAGCAGAAGATATAATTTTATTAATGTTGGAAGGTATAATTGTCATTACATTCATTTTGAAGAGCCCATTGCTCATATATCCCTTCCCCGCATACATCCCATTTTTAGTTAGATAAATTTGTTCGAAAACTAATTTAAATTCCTTTTGACTAAGAAGGGATCCTGACACTAAATTCTTCCTAATATCAAGCGCATGGAGCACGTTGTTGATGGTGAGTTCCTTGTCAGATATCATCTTTAGAACCACCTTTTCCTATCCAGCAATCTTGGATGAAGAAGAATTTTCCATGTACAATTATTCTCCATTCTCAATTTCTTGATATATGGAGAACATCTTCCTGTCAGAACACACATGGCGGGTTGATCTAGTATCTATCCACCATTCCCTAGGATTCTCAACCATGTTTACTTTAATTAGAAACAACCGCTGAAAGGTTCATTTCTGAAACATCTTGAAGAAAACCATCCACTTCCGTTACATTAGCTTGTGCGAACTTCTTGTTCCGGTATTTGTGTTTACGACAATCCTTCCCCCTATGTTCGGGCTTGTTATAAATGTAGCATTTGCCTTGGAACTTTTTATTTGTTCCATGTTGAGGCCCATTGTCGGAGTACTTTCTCTTTTTAGACTTCAAACCTTGTTCCACTACGTTGGATTTATGTTTCACAAAGGTCTTTACTGCTTTCTTCTCAGAAACACAGTTGTCCTCTTCTATCCTTAATATTACGATTAAGTTTTTAAGTTTCATCTCTTTACGTTTATACTTGAGATAATTCTTAAAGTCTTTCCACATTGGTGGTAGTTTTTTCAATAATTGCAGCAACTTGGAAAGATTCACTTAAAGACATACCTTCTGCATGTATTTTATGCAGGATTACTTGTAATTCTTGTACTTGATTGATGACAGCCTTGGAATCTACCATTTTGTAGTCCAAACACCTGCCAACTACAAACTTTTTCGTGCAAGCATCTTCTGTTTTATATTTATTATCCAACGAATCCCATAGTTCTCTTGTTGTTTTGAGAGAACTATACACATTGTATAATGTGTGGTCCAATCCATTGAGAATATAGTTTCGGCACAGGAAATCAACATGTTTCCATGCATCAATAGAGGCAACAACTTGCCTGTCTGTTTCATCTTTTTTGAGAACGGGAGGATCTTCGTGAAGAAACCTTGCTAAGTTCAAAGTAGTAAGATAAAGCAACATCTTTTGTAATTTTGTACCATTGAGCCTTTCTGATTTTAAACTATGGTTCACAGGTACATTTGGAATTATTGGTGTAGAAGAAGAACCGACTATAATAACAGAATTGGTAGCCTTTATATATATATATATATATATATATATATAGTAATTATCGTTTTAAGTCTTAACAGAAAGGGCACGTCCGTTCAGGCCACAAAACGAAGTAGTTTTAGGTTCAGCGTAATAAAAATGTCATAGTTTTAGGCATAGCAGAAAAAGGCGCGTCCGTTCAGGCAAAAATGATGTAGTTTTAAGGCGTCCATTCAAACAAATAGCGTTTTCCAAAACGACGAAGTATTGACGCGTCCGTCACGCAAATAACGCTTCCACACAATTTTGATAATAAATAACATACATATTCAAAAGGGTCCCCCAAGTGTAAAATTATCTCTCAACAAAAGTAAGAAATAAACTAGAATATTAAATACAATATAACAAATACACTAAATAGATACACGAAAAAATTCATTCAAAATTCATATCACAATAAGTAGGACATCAACCACCAACGAAATATAATAACGAAACATCCAAACATATATAACAAAATAAAAAAACAACAACACAAAAAAGTACAATCACATTCATCAACGAAACATCACATTCACAAACAAAATCAACATTCATCAAAAAAATTATAATATTCCAACGAAACATCACATTCAAAACAAATATTACAATATTCCAACGAAACATCACACAATAACAAAAAAAATAACACACATATATAACACATTTTATATAATATATATAATATAATGTGTACATACATATATATATTACGTATATAATATAATACATATATACATATACACATGTATATTACATATATTACATAATAATATAATATAATATAATAGATATACATGTGTATATTACATAATAATATAATATAATATAATTATATCATTTTTTAAATATTTAGAACATATAAAACTAGCACTCTTATATGCTTATACCTACTTACAGCTCTTTTTCTACTCAAATCGTCACAAAATCCAAATCCCACTACATTCTTACTACTTCATTTTTCTATTCAAGAAAGACTGTTACTTTTGTCAAAACATGTGTTCTCAAACAAAAATTTAAGTTAGAAAGAACTAAGAATAAAAAAGAAAATATACCGATAAATAAATAGTACCTCATGTTCGAAGAGAAGTAAAGACTTCTAAATTTAGCAAGCTTGCTAAGAATTAATACAACCTGCAAAATATTTTTAAACCGTTGTTCAAACTTGCATTAGTACAATATCATTTAAACAACAATTTCTAATTTAAATAATACCTTTGATACTGAAATTTCTTTATTCTTGTAAATATCAATATTGATCCAATTTCAAGAAGCTGAATCTCCCATCTTTTAGCCTCATCTTCAGCTTACATGCATGGTTTGTGAGTTGTACATTTGTAGTAAGTTCTACATTACATTTGTACTAAGTTCTACATTACAAAATTTTCACTTGGACATACAAAGAAATATCAAAACATATTCAAAAGGGTGCCCCAAGTGTAAAATTATCTCTCAACAAAAGTACAAAATAAACTAGAATATTTTAAATACAATATAACAAATACACTAAATAGATATATGAAAAAACTCATTCAAAATTCATCACAATAAGTAGGACATCAACCACTAACGAAACATAATAACAAAACATTCAAAGATATATAACAAAATAAAAAACAACAGCACAAAAAAAGTACAATCACATTCATCAACGAAACATCACATTCACAAACAAAATCAACATTCATCAAAAAAATTACAATATTCGAATGAAACATCACATTCAAAACAAATATCCAATGAAACATCACACAATAACACAAAAAATAACACACATATATAACACATTCATCAAGCAAGACCAATCAAAAAATTTACAATATTCCCAACAAAATTTAATAACTATTTGTAAACATATATAACACATTTTATATAATATATATTTATAATATAACGGCGTATCTATACATATATATGTATATTACGCATATATATATATATCGTAATATACATATGTGTTATATATATAGATACACATATAACACAAACGTGTATACATACACATGTATATTACGTATATTACATAATAATATAATATAATTATATCACTTTCCTAAATATTTAGAACCTATAAAACTAGCCCTCTTCCTATGCCTACTCTATCACAAAATCCAAATCCCACTACACTTCAAACTTGTGTTCTCAAACAAAAGTTTAAGTTAGAAAGAAATAAAAATAAAAAAGAAAATATATCGATAACAAAATATAACCAAACATTATTAACAAAACATCCAAACATATATAACAAAATAAAAAAACAACACCACAAAAAAATTTCAATCACATTCATCAACAAAACATCACATTCACAAACAAAATCAACATTCATCAAAAAAATTACAATATTCCAACGAAACATCACATTCAAAACAAATATTACAATATTCCAACACAATAACAAAAAATAATGTATATATATAATAACCTGATCATCATTAAGCAAGACCAATCAAAAAATACAATATTTCAAACAAAGTTTAATAACAATTTGTAAACATATATAACACATTTTATATAATATATATTTATATAATATATAAAATATAATGTGTACATACATATGTATATTACATATATAATATAATACATATATAAATATACATGTATACATACACATGTATATTACGTATATTACATAATAATATAATATAATTATATCACTTTCCTAAATATTTAGAACCTATAAAACTAGCCCTCTTCTATGCCTATACCTACTTACGGCTCTTTTTCTATCCAAATCTATCACAAAATCTAAATCCCACTACATTCTTACTACCTCCCTTTTCTATTCAAGAAAGACTGCTATTTTTGTCAAACTTGTGTTCTCAGACAAAAATCTAAGTTAGAAAGAAATAAGAATAAAAAAATATATATACCGATAAATATTGTATCTCATGTTCGAAGAGAAGTAAAGACTTCTAAATTTAGCAAGCTTGCTAAGAATCAATACAACCTACAAAATATTTTTAAAGCTTTGTTCAAATTTATATCGCGCATTAGTACAATATCATTTAAACAACAATTTCTAATTTAAATAATACATTTGCTACTGAAATTTCTTTATGCTTGTATTTATCAATATTGATCCAATTTCAAGAAGCTGAATCTCCCATCTTTTAGCCTCATCTTCAGCTTTGGTTTGGTACAAAAATTCACTCAACCTTTTCAAGCCACACTAGGCCTTACATTTGTAGTAAGTTCTACATTGCAAAATTTTCAGTTGGACATACAAAGAAATATTAATAAATATTCAAAAGGGTGCCCTAAGTGTAAAATTATCTCTCAACAAAAGTACAAAATAAACTAGAATATTAAATACAAGTTAACAAATACACTAAATAGATACACGAAAAAACTCATTCAAAATTCATATCACAATAAGTAGGACATCAACCACCAATGAAACATAATAACGAAACATCCAAAGAAAATAAAAAAATAACAACACAAGAAAAGTACAATCACATTTATCAATGAAATATCACATTCACAAACAAAATCAACATTCATAAAAAAAAATTACAATATTCCAAACAAAGTTTAATAACAATCAAGTAAACATATATAACACAATTTATATAATATATATATAATATAATGTGGATCTATACATACATATGTATATTACGTATATAATATAATACATATATAGATGTAAATATACACATGTATATTACGTATATTACATTATAATATAATATAATAGATATCCATATACATACATATATATATTACATAATAATATAATATAATATAATTATATCACTTTCCTAAATATTTAGAACCTATAAAACTAGCCCTCTTTTACGCCTATACCTGCTTACGACTTTTTTTCTAACCCAAATCTATCACAAAAGCCAAATCCCACAATATTTTTACTACCTCCCTTTTCTCTTCAAGAAAGGCTGCTACTTTTGTCAATTATATGTTCGCAAACAAAAATTTAAGTTAGAAAAAATAAGAATAAAAATAAAAATATACCGATAAATAGTACTCCATGTTCCAAGAGAAGTAAAGACTTATAAATTTAGCAAGCTTGTTAAGAATCAATACAACCTACAAATTATTTTTAAAATTTTGTTCAAACTAATATCGCATTAGTAAAATATCATTCAAACAACAATTTCTAATTTAAATAATACATTTGCTACTGAAATTTACTTGTAAATATCAATATTGATCCAATTTCAAGAAGCTGAATCTCCCATCTGCCTCATCTTCAACTTAAATGGTTTGTGAGTTGTACATTATAAAAATTCACTCAACCTTTCCAAACCACACTCCATGCCTTACATTATATTAAGTTCTACATTACAAAATTTTCACTTGGCATAACCCATATAAAGACATACAAAGAAATATAAATACATATTCAAAAGGGTGCCCCAACTGTAAAATTATCTCTCAACAAAAGTACAAAAAAACTAGAATAATACAATATAACAAATACAATAAATAATTACACGAAAAAACTCATTCAAAATTCATATCACAATAAGTAGGACATCAACCACCAACGAAACATTATTAAGAAAACATCCAAACATATATAACAAAATAAAAAAACAACACCACAAAAAAAATTACAATTACATTCATCAACGAAACATCACATTCACAAACAAAATCAACATTCATTAAAAAAATTATAATATTCCAATGAAACATCACATTCAAAATAAATATTAAAATATTCCAACGAAACATCACACAATAACAAAAAAAATAACACACATATATAACACATTCATCAAGCAAGACCAATAAAAAAAATTACAATATTTCAAACAAAGTTTAATAACAATCCGACGTAAACATATATAACACATTTTATATAATATATATTTATATAATATAATATGTATCTATACATACATATGTATATTACATATATATATATAATATATATATAGATATACATGTATACATACACATGTATATTACGTATATTACATAATAATATAATATAATAGATATACGTGTAAATAAATACATATATATTATAATTATATCACTTTCCTAAATATTTAGAACCTATAAAACTAGCACTCTTCTACGCCTATACCTACTTACGACTCTTTTTCTACACAAATTTATCACAAAATCTGAATCCCACTACATTCTTACTACCTCCCTTTTTTGTTCAAGAAAGGCTGCTACTTTTGTCAAACCTGTGTTGTGACGCCCCCAAAATTAGGTATACATCACCCATCTTGGGTAGTCAGATACATGGTATGTAATTTAAAATACAACTTACTAATATAAGCTGTAGGTGTACAATACGACATAAAGCGTGAGTTTGAATACAAATATTGTCTACTAGAGATCATACAAATTCAAAAGGAGTCCTCAATACAATTATTATCACACTATTTCACGAGAATAGTGAGGACTACTAATGCTATCCTCGGACCATTACTCCGGTTCCCAGACTCGCCCCACTATATTCTCATTTCAAGAAGAAAAAGTGAAAGAAAGGGTGAGCTCAACTAGCCCAAGAAGAAATATTATGACTAAGATAATGCGAGAATAAATTATCATTAGCCTCCAACAATGTTAAACCGATAAAATACAATAGACATCAAGTTTAAGCTGCAATGAACAAGCAATCCATTAAAAGAGTCAAGTAGAAAATAAAGTCTACTATCTTTTATGATTTAAAAGGTTTTTCATCCTTTGTTATATTTGAGACTCGGCTTTAATAAATATTCCACATCATCGAATCACCCCGCACTACTACCAAGGATATTCTTTAGTATCACGACCACAATTATTCATGCACTACGGCCAAGAATAGTTGTGTATTCATTAATGGTCATGATCATGCCAACAATCGTCCATCAATGCACTACGGCCATCGAGGATTTTTACCACATCATTTGTAACATTACGGCCATGATTACACCGGAATAGTCTCTGTCATAATCATACCAAGTCCATCTATGCACTATGGGCCATGAGATGACTTTCAACATAATATAAACATGAGGATGATGACAATGATATAAGAATTCAATAAAACAAGTTCAAGAATTATTTTATCCAGAATTATTAACGTCAAATTGTTAACATGATCTTGTTTTGTAGAGTAAAATTCAAGAATGATCGGAAGAATATTTCCATGAAAAGATATGGATGAAATGCAAATATCAAGGATATTCTACTAATTTCATGGAGTATAGAAGTCAAAGTTTTAACCAATTGGGTATAATAAAGAATGGAATAACAAAAGAAATCACCATGCATGCGATAGAGCCTTGACAGGCGAGTTATTCCAACAGAATAATAAATAACGGAACCCGGTCCCGCGTAAAACGCATGCATGGGATGTTCCAACAGAATAATAAAGAATGGAACCTGTGTGCGGCGTAAAACACATGCATGTGATGTTCCAATGAATAATAATAAAGATTTTAACCAGTCCGGTGTAAAACACATAAGACAGGATGTTCCAAAGCATTAATAATAAAGGCGGAATCGGTCAGGTGTAAAACACACGACATGGATATTCCAAGAGTAATAATAAAGACGGAATAATATAAGGATTTCACCAAGTATAGGGAGTCGCGTGATACAAAGTTATTCCAATGAATAAATAAGAATGGAATAACATAAGATTTCACCAAGTATAGGGTATATCACAGCGTATACAAAGTTATTCCAACCGAATAATAAAGAATGGAATAACAGAAGTTCTCTTCGTGAATAAGAAAAGAATAATATTCCTTACGAGTACAACAAATAATATTCCTTACCTTAGAAGAACTGAATATTGGAAAAGTGAAGTAGTAGAATACTTTTCTTCTTTCTCTCTATAGTTTCTCTCTCTAGAGTTTCAGTGAATTCGTAAGAAATAATGAAGGAATGAGCTTTCTATTTATAGAAAAACTGAGGGTGGCTCTTGGTCTTAACGAAGGTTCAAAATGACTCTTGGTAATATTGAAGAGACAACTACTATTTGCGAAGGGGTAATTAACCCTTGGAACACTGAAGAGGGAGTTAACTCTTGGTAATATTGAAGGGACAACTACAATTTACGAAGGGGTAATTACTATTGTCGAAGGTAATTACTATTGACGAAGGTAATTACTATTGAAGAAGGTAATTACTATTGACGAAGGTAAATACTATTGACGAAGGTAAATACTATTGACGAAGGTAATTACTATTCACAAAGGTAATTACTATTTACAAAGGTAATTACTATTGACGAAGAGACTCTTAGATGATGACATATGGCCCCCCCATAAAATAATCAAACTTACCACAAACGTCTCATATCAGACTCTTTATATACATCAAGGATTGAATAAATATTACCACAAATCATTTTATTTTTAATCAACACATTTTTAATCTTTCAACAATTATTAATCATTTATAACTTGTCATCTCAATTAATAATATAACATATTATATGATGATATTGTGACAATAATTGAATCAATAATATAAGAGATATAATGCAAGAATTACTTGTAGTAATAATTGAGTATAGCTAAGTGACTTCTCACGTAAGCATCAATAATCAATAGTGTAGCTACTACGCAACCACGCCAGACATCGTATTCTTTGTACTTTTACTTCCGGTAGTTCAACAGTTTTAACAATAACACCTCTCGCCAGTTATTTATATATAAAGATAATTTTGTCGTTTTCTAACTACGACAATACTTCCGTTAATAAGGGTCCACTAATGATTGAGCCGTCGTCATTTAATATTCCCCGACAAAAGAATATTCCCGACCAAACTAATATTTTATAACAACTTGCTTACTTTACAAAATTTATAAATATTACCCTAACTATAACATTATATCAAAATTATTCCATAATATTCCAAAATAATATTTATAGAAAATTTATCTTTATTTATAAAAGTGGGGTCTTACAACCTCCCTTCTTATGAAATTTCGCCCTCGAAATTAGGGTAACGACGACTGGTATGGCGAAGAGGTAAGGATACCTTGATTTCATTTCGATTCTAACTCCCAAGTCATTTCCTCAACATCGTGGTTCCTCCACAAAACTTTGACTTGAGGTATAACCTTGGAGCGTAGAATATGTTCCTTCTTATCCAAAATTTGAACAGGAACCTCTTTATACATCAAATCTTCCGCTATTTCGTTCGGTTCTAACTCAATAATATGGTTCGGGTCTTTCACATATTTACGTAACATGGATATGTGAAAACGTTATGAACACGAGACATATTTGGCGGTAAAAGCAGTCTATAGGCCACATTCCTACTTGATCGAGGATTAAAATGGACCAGATGAATCGAGGATTAAGTTTTCCTCTCTTTTCAAATCTTGTAACTCCTTTCCATGGAGCAACTCTTAACAACACATGATCTCCTATATCGAATTCCACGTCCTTTCGATGAAGATCAGCATAACTCTTTTGTCGATTTTGTGAGGTTTTTATACGTTGTCGGATCGTTTGAATCTTTTCCGTAGTCATACGTACCAACTCCGGTCCCAACAACGTTGCTTCACCCACCTCATCCCAGCATACTGGAGAACGACACTTTCTTCCATACAACGCTTCGAATGGAGCCATGCCAATACTTGCTTGATAACTGTTGTTGTAGGAAAACTCCACCAATGGTAAGAACTTATCCCAACTCCCCTTGAAATCAGGGACACAGAGTCTTAATAGATCTTCAAGAGTTTGAATAGTCCTCTCCGACTGTCCGTCCGTCTGAGGATAATATGCCGAGCTAAATCGTAAGTCTGTGCCCATAGCTTTTTGCAAACTAACCAAAAATCGTGAAGTGAATCTTGGGTCTCGATCAGAAACTATGGATACCTGGGCATACCATGCGATCTTACAATCTCGTTTATGTACATACTGAGCAAGACGTTCAAGTGTATAAGTTTCTCGATCGGTAAGAAATGAGCGACTTGGTCAATCTATCAACAATGACCCAAATCGCATCAATGCCTTGAGAAACCTTAGGAAGGCCAGTAATGAAATCCATGGTAATGTGCTCCCACTTCCATTACGGAATTTCAAGTGGTTGCAATGGACCTTTTGGTACTTGATGCTCCGCTTTAACTCGTTGACAAGTTAGACACCTTGAGATAAACAACGCTATCTCTCTCTTCATATTGCTCCACCAAAATGTGTATGCCGAATATCATGATACATTTGGTACTCCCGAGATGGATTGCAAATGGTGTGTTGTGCACCTCCATCATGATATTATACTTTAAATCGAGGTCGTTAGGAACACAAAGTCCGGAGTTGACTCAAGTATTCCTTCTTCATCGATTCTTGCTTCCTAAGATAGCACCTTCTTGCACTTTCTTCCTCATACAAGTAATGCCTCCAAATTTTAAGTGCAAAGACAAAAATGCTAACTCTAGATCATGAGTAGGATAATTCCTCTCATATTCTTTGAGTTGTCGCGAGGCATAAGGCTATAACTCTTCCATGTTGCATGAGAACACATCCTAACCCTTTGCCCAAGCATCATCAGTAGATGACAAATCCATCCGAGGCGAGGATGGTATTGTCGAGCAGTCTTTGAAATAAGTCTCCTCTTGAGTTCTTGAAAACTCTTCTCACATTCTTCGCTCCAACCGAACTTTGTATCTTTTCGAGTCACCGAGTCGATGGAGTAGCGATTCGAGAAAATCCTTCCACGAATCTCCGATAATAACCAACTAAACCGAGAAAGCTACGTACTTGGTCATCGATTTAGGTTGTTCCCACTTTAAATAGCTTGAATCTTTCTTTGGGTCAATAGATATTCCATGACTTGATACCACGTGCCCAAGGAATGCTACTTCTTCAAGCCGAACTCGCATTTCTTCAACTTGGCATAAAGCTTATATTAACGAAGCTTTTGGAGTGTCACCTCAAGTGTTGCTTTCATGATCTTCACGGCTTTTGGAATAAATAAGGATGTCATCAATAAAGAGCGACCACAAAGTGATCTAAATATTCCTTGAATACTCGGTTCATCATATCCATGAAGGCAAAGAGGAGCATTAGTCAATCCAAAGGACATGACCAGAATTCATAATGCCCGTCATGGGGAGTTCGAAAGTCGTCTTTGGAATGTCACGGCGATTCTAATGTTCAATTGGTGATATCCAGGAACGAAGATCAATCTATGAAAAGAATTTGGCTCCTTGTAATTGGTCAAACAGTCATCAATACGTGGCAATGGATACCTATTTTGATGGTGACATGATTCAACTCCCGATAATCAATATTAAAGTCGCATACTCCCATCTTTCTTCTTCACGAATAGAATGGGAGCACCCCAAGGAGAAGTACTAGGATGAATAAAGCCAATGTCTAACAATTCTGCAGTTGGGTCTTTAACTCACGAAGTTCAATAGAGCCATTCGATATGGGGCTTTGGAAATAGGTTTTGTACCGGGTTCAAGGTCGATACAAAATTCAATTTCACGCTCTGGGGGTAGGCCAAGAAGTTCTTCGGGGAATACGTCAGGAAATTTATTAACAATAGAAATATCGTTCAAAACTGACGTATTTTTGTTTAAATCTGTGACATGAGCTAAGAAAGCTTGACATCCGTTTTTCAATAAACGAATAGCTTTATAGCTTGAGATGACCGTGATTGATTTTAATGGTTTGGTCGTTTGAATTTGCATAATAGGTTGATTAGGAATATGAAAGCTAACAACCTTACGAAAACAATCAATTTTTGCATGATAAGTAGTTAACCAATCAATCCCTAGAATCACGTCAAATGCAAGTATTTTTAATGAAATAAGATCGATTGCAGGGTAATGTGAGGGTACCGATTTGAACCAAACAAGACTTATAAGCGATTGGATGTAATGAAGGTTTCTCCCAACGGAGTTTCCACAGATAAGTCAAAGTCTAATTTCTCCGGAGTCAAATTTAATCGATGAGCGCAAGTAGGAGAAATAAAAGAATGGGTAGAACCGTTATCAAATAAAGTATAGACTTCATTAGAGTTTATGATAAGCTTACCCGTGATGACCTCATTCGGGTTCCTTTCTCTCCTGGAGGTCACAACAAACGCCTCCTCAGACTCTACGGGTTTGACTTTTCGGGACTACTTTGGTGCCTCCATCCTAGTTGAATTTGTCTTCGGTAAATGACAAAATCGAGATAAGTGACCTTCTCTTCCATAATTATAACATGCTTTGGAAGGCATGGCGCAGTTCGGACTGATGTGTCCCTCTCCTCCGCATTTGAAGCATATGATAGGTGGTCTTTCTCCTTCCTTAACAACGGGTCTCAAGTCTTGACGTCTTTCCATCATTATTGAATCTCCTTTTCTTGAAATGTCCATTCTTATTGTTTTGGCCCGATTACCACCAAGTGGTTACCATATCGGCGCCCATTGATTCCCTCCACGCTTGTTGTCACCGCTCGATGACTACTCTCATTGGTATTATAATTTTGCATTTACGGCTGCTCTCTTTTAGTTGCGTTGTCTCGTTATCGCGCTCCACTAATTTAGCCCTATTTACAACATCTGAATACAAACACAGTTTATGAGAAATAAGATGTTGACGTATCTCCGACTTCAAACCTCTTAAAAACATTCGCGCCATTTTCTCTTCATTATCCACCAAGTGGGACGCAAACCGTGATAACTCCGTAAATTTTGCCTCGTATTGCGACACGGTCATATTGTTTTGTTCCAACTTGATAAACTCCACCTCCTTCATGTGGCGAATACTTTCAGGAAAGTATTTTTCGTTGAACAGCTCCTAGAACTTCTCCCAAGATATCTTCAGTACAGCAGGTTGAGTACGTTTTACCGATTTCCACCAGTAATCTGCCTCTCCGCGCAACATAAAGGCGGCAAAGGGAACCTTTTGCTCCTCGGAGCATCCAAAGACATCAAATATCTTGGTAATCTGCTTTATCCATGCTTTCGCCAGAAGTGGTTTTGGCTCTCCCTTAAACTCCGGTGGTCCCAGCTCCTTGAACTGTTTAGCGGTGACCGCCCGAGAGTTTTCCGTGTTTCCACCTACGTTTTGGACAGGAGTCGCTCTCGCCTGCTGTTGCATAAATTGCATAAAGTCTCTAAACATTTGATCATTCATCATTTGGTTAGTGTTGTTGTTTGCATGAGGATTGTCGCCTTCCTGATGCACATTATCCTGATTATTGATATGTGGTGAATCAACGATCGCCTGTGCTCCATTGCTATTCTCAACATTCTCAGATGTCATTTTCAGATACTACCACAAAACAAAAGTTCAATTGACATGTAACATATTATCCCTATATTCTGATCGACCAATAAAATAGCACATAAACTTAGGTAGGTCATACTAGCGAAGGTATTCCCCGTCTCTCCCCTCCTAGTACTATTCTCACATCTTAGCCAAGGATCATATCCTAAGCTCGATACTAAATGTGGCGCCCCCAAAATTAGGTATACATCACCCATCTTGGGTAGTCGGATACATGGTATGTAATTTAAATACAACTTACTAATATAAGCGTAGTACAATACGACATAAACCGTGAGTTTGAATACAAATATTGTCTACTAGAGATCATACAAACTCAAAAGGAGTCCTCAATACAATTATTATCACACTATTTCACGAGAATAGTGAGGACTACTAATGCTATCCTCCGGACCATTACTCTGCTTCCCAGGCGTCGTCAAATTTATATTCTCATTTCAAGAGAACAAAGTGAAAGAAAGGGTGAGCTCAACTAGCCCAAGAAGAAATATTATGACTAAGATAATACTGTAATAAATTATCATTAGCCTCCAACAATGTTAAACTGATAAAATACAATAGACATCAAGTTTAACTGCAATGAACAAGCAATCCATTAAAAGAGTCAAGTAGAAAATAAAGTCTACTATCTTTTATGATTTAAAAGGTTTTCATCACTATTATATTTGAGACTCAAACTTTAATAAATATTCCACATCATCGAATCACCCCGCACTACTACTACCAAGGATATTCTTTAGTATCACGACCACAATTATTCATGCATCACGGCCAAGAATAGTTGTGTATTCATTAATGGTCATGATCATGCCAACAATCGTCCATCAATGCACTACTACCATCGAGGATTTTACCACATCATTTGTAACATTACGGTCATGATTATAATCGAATAGTCTCTCGGTCATAATCATACCAAGTCCATCTATGCACTATATGCCACGGATGACTTTCAACATAATATAAACATGAGGATGATGACAATGATATAAGAATTCAATAAAACAAGTTCAAGAATTATTTTATCCAGGAATTATTAACGCCCAAATTGTGAACACGATCATTGTTTTGTAGAGTAAAATTCAAGAATGATCGGAAGAATATTTCCATGAAAAGATCTTTGGATGAAACTTAAATTTCAAGGATATTCTACTAATTTCATGGAGTATAGAAGTCAAAGTTTTAACCAACCGAGTATAATAAAGAATGGAATAACAAAAGAAATCACCATGCATGCGATAGACCGCATGTGCAGCGGTTTATTCCAACAGAATAATAAATAACGGAATTCAGTCCGGTGAAAACGCATGTACATGTGATGTTCCAACAGAATAATAAAGAATGGAACCAGTGTCCGCGTAAAACACACAGATAGGATGTTCCAATGTAATAATAATAAAGAGCGGAACCAAGTCCGGTGTAAAACACACAGACATGATGTTCTAACAGATTAATAATAAAGACGGAACCAGTCTGTGTAAAACACATGCATGAGGATATTCCAACAGTAATAATAAAGACGGAATAATATAAGGATTTCACCAAGTATAGGGGAGTCACAGATCAAAGTTATTCAAATGAATAAATAAGAATGGAATAACATAAGGATTTCACCAAGTATAGGGTATCTCAGCGACAAAAGTTATTCCAATAGAATAATAAAGAATGGAATAATGAAGTTCTCTTCGTGAATAAGAAAAGAATAATATCCCTTACGAGTACAACAAATAATATTCCCTACCTTAGAAGAACTGAATATTGGAAAAGTGAAGTAGCGAATACTTTTCTTCTTTCTCTCTATAGTTTTCTATCTAGAGTTTCAATTGAATTCGTAAGAAATAATGAAGGAATGAGCTTTCTATTTATAGAAAAACCGAGGGTGGCTCTTGGTCTTCTATGAAGGGTCAAAATGACTCTTCGTAATATGAAGAGACAACTACTATTTGTGAAGGGTAATTAACCCTTGGAACAATCAAGAGGCGATTAACTCTTGATAATATCAAGGACAACTATTATTTGCGAAGGGGTAATTACTATTGACGAAGGTAATTACTATTGGACGAAGGTAATTACTATTGAAGAAGGTAATTACTATCGACGAAGGTAAATACTATTGATGAAGGTAAATACTATTGGCGAAGGTAATTACTATTCACAAAGGTAATTACTATTCACAAAGGTAATTACTATCGACGAAGAGACTCTTAGATGATGACATATGGGCCCCCATAAAATAATCAAACTTACCACAAACGTCCTCATAACAAACTCTTTATATACATCAAGGATTGAATAAATATTACCACAAATCATTTTTTTTAATCAACACATTTTTAATCTTTCAACAATTATTAATCATTTATAACTTGTCGTCTCAATTAATAATATAACATATTATACTGATGATAATCTTTGTGACAATAATTGAATCAATAATATAAGAGATATAATGCGCAATTATCGTAGCAATAATTGAGTATAGCTAAGTGACTTCTCACGTAAGCATCAATAATCAATACTGAGTGTGCTCTTATGTTAAACCATGCCAGACATCGCATTTCTTTTACTACTAGGGTAGTTCAACAGTTTTAATAAAGAACACCTCTGCTAGTTATTTTTATAGAAAGATAATTTTGTCGCTTTTCTAACTACGACAATACTTCCGTTATGGGGTCTACTAATGATTGAGTAGTCGTACGAATATTCCCCGACAAAAAGAATATTCCCCACCAAACTAATATTTTATAACAACTTGCTTACTTTGCAAAATTTATAAATATTACCCACAGCTATAACATTATATCAAAATTATTCCATAATATTCAAAAATAATATTTATAGAAAATTTATCTTTATTTATAAAAGCCGGGGTCTTACATGTGTTCTCAAACAAAAATTTAAGTTAGAAAAAATAAGAATAAAAACGAAAATATACCGATAAATAGTACCTCATGTTCCAAGTTCTTCTAAATTTAGCAAACTTGCTAAGAATCAAAAAAACCTGCAAAATATTTTATAAATTTTGTTTGAACTTATATCGCATCTGTACAATATCATTTAAACAACAATTTCTAATTTAAAGAATACCTTTGTTGCTGAAATTTCTTCATGCTTGTAAATATCAATATTGATCCAATTTCAAGAAATTTGAATCTCCCATCTTTTAGCCTCATCTTGATTACAAGGTTTGTGAGTTGTACATTAGAAAAATTCACTCAACCTTTCCAAGCCACACTCTATGCCTTAAATTATAGTAAGTTCTACATTTCAAAATTTTTACTTGGCACAACACATATAAAGACATACAAAGAAATATCAATACATATTCAAAAGGGTGCCCCAATGTAAAATTATCTCTCAACAAAAGTACAAAATAAACTAGAATAATACAATATAACAAATACACTAAATAGATACATGAAAAAACTCATTCAAAATTCATATCACAATAAGTATGACATCAACCACCAATGAAACATTACTAACAAAACATCCAAACATATATAAAAAACAAAAAAACAACACCACAAAAAAATTACAATCACATTCATCAACAAAACATCACATTCACAAACAAAATTAACATTCATCAAAAAAATTACAATATTCCAACGAAACATCACATTCAAAAAAAATATTAAAATATTCCAACGAAACATCATACAATAACAAAAAAATAACACACATATATAACACATTTATCAAGCAAGACCAATAAAAAAAATTACAATATTTCAAACAAAGTTTAATAACAATCCGTAAACATATATAACACATTTTATATAATATATATTTATAAAATATATATAATATATAATATATAATATATAATATAATACATATATAGATATACATGTACACTTGTATATTACATAATAATATAATATAATATAATAGATATACGTGTATATATACATATACATTTATATATATATATTAATATAATATAATATAATATAGTTATATTACTTTCCTAAATATTTAGAACCTATAAAACTAGCACTCTTCTACGCTTATACCTACTTACGACTCTTTTTCTACCCAAATCTATCACAAAATCTGAATCCCACTACATTCTTACTACCTCCTTTTTCTGTTCAAAAAAGGCTGCTACTTTTGTCAAACCTGTTTTCTCAAACAAAAATTTAAGTTAGAAAAAATAAGAATGAAAAAAGAAAATATACCGATAAATCATGTTCCAAGTTAAAGACTTCTAAATTTAGCAAACTTGCTAAGAATCAATACAACCTGCAAAATATTTTTAAAATTATGTTCAAACTTATATCGCATCAGTATAATATCATTCAAACAACAATTTCTAATTTAAATAATACCTTTGCTACTGAAATTTCTTCATTCTTGTAAATATCAATATTAATCCAATTTCAAGAAGTTGAATCTCCCATCTTTTAGCGAGGATCTTCCAGTTTACATGGTTTGTGAGTTGTACATTACAAAAATTCACTCAACCTTTCCAAGCCACACTCCATGCCTTACATAGTAAGTTCTACATTACAAAATTTTCACTTGTCACAATCCATATAAAGACATACAATATAACAAATACACTAAATAGATATCTGAAAAAACTCATTCAAAATTCATATCACAATAAGTAGGACATCAACCAATCTAAACATTACTAACAAAACATCCAAAATATATAAAAAAAAAAAAAACAACAACACAAAAAAATTACAATCACATTCATCAACGAAACATCACATTCACAAACAAAATCAACATTCATAATTTTTTTTTACAATATTCCAACGAAACATCACATTCAAAACAAATATTAAAATATTCCAACGTAAACATCACACAATAACAAAAAAAATAACACACATATACAACACATTCATCAAGCAAGACCAATAAAAATTTACAATATTTCAAACAAAGTTTAATAACAATCCAGTAAACATATATAACATATTTTATATAATATATATTTATAAAATATATATAATATAATATAATATATATCAATATACATATGTATATTACATATATAATATATTATATATTATATAATATATAATATATAATATATAATATAATATATATATATAGATATACATGTATACATACATGTATATTATATAATAATATAATATAATATAATATAATTATATCACTTTCCTAAATATTTAGAACCTATAAAACTACTAGCATTCTTCTACGCCTTTATACTACTTACATTTACTTTTTTCTACCCAAATCCATCAAACAAAAATTTAAGTTAGATAAAATAAGAATAAAAAAAAGAAAATATACCGATAAATAGTACCTCATGTTCTAAGAGAAGTAAGGATTTCTAAATTTAGTAAACTTGCTAAGAATCAATACAACCTGCAAAATATTTTTAAATTTTTGTTCAAACTTATATCACATCAGTACAATATCATTCAAACAACAATTTATAATTTAAATAATACCTTTGCTACTGAAATTTCTTAATGCTTGTAAATATCAATATTGATCCAATTTCAAGCAGCTGAATCTCCCATCTTTTAGCCTCATCTTCTGCTTACATGGTTTGTGAGTTGTACATTACAAAAATTCACTCAACATTTCCAAGCCATATAAAGACAAAATTCACTCAACATTGCCTTACATTTATAGTAAGTTCTACATTACAAAATTTTCAGTTGGCACAACCCATATAAAGACATACAAAGAAATATCATCAATACATATTCAAATGAGTGCCCCAAGTGTAAAATTATCTCTCAACAAAAGTACAAAAATAAACTAGAATAATACAATATAACAAATACACTAAATAGATATACGAAAAAACTCATTCAAAATTCATATCACAATAAGCCTAATACATGATTTTTGATAGTTTAATCAATAACCACCAACGAAGCATCACATTCAAGCAAGACCAATCAAAAAATTATAATATTCCAAACAAAGTTTAGAATTACACAACTCGTACCAAAAACCAATCCAGAAAAACATATGTAACATATTTTATATAATATATATTTATATATATTATATAATATTTATACATATAATATAATATAATATAATTATATCACTTTTCTAAATATTTAGAACCTATAAAACTAGTCCTCTTCTACGCCTATACCTACTTACGACTCTTTCTCTACCCAAATCTATCACAAAAATCAAATCCCACTACATTCCTTACTCCCTCCATTTTCTCTTCAAGAAAGGCTGCTATTTTTGTCAAACCTGTGTTCTCAAACAAAAATTTAAGTTAGAAAAAAAATATACTGATAAATAGTACCTCATGTTCCAAGAAAAGTAAAGACTTCTAAATTGAGCAAGCTTACTGAGAATCAAGCAAAATATTTTTAAAATCTCGTTCAAACTTAAATTACATTAATACAATATCATTCAAACATAGCAAACAACAATTTCTAATTTTATTAATACACTTGCTACTGAAATTTTTTCATGCTTGCAAATACATTAATATTGATCCAATTTCAAGAAGTTGAATCTCCTATCTTTTACCTCCATCCTCAACTTACATGTTGTGAGTTGTAATAAAAAGTTTTTATTACAAGTTTTATGTGCTTTGGATGCAGTTATATTAGCAACTTTCGCATTTGCTCATGAATTGTTTAATTCATGTGTATGTTTATCTAAATCCTCTTTCTAGATTGTATGTTTATTTGTAAAAGCGCCTCAGATTTTCTATGTGAATGTTATACTTTTATACTTATCAAATAAAAGTTTTAATTAACATAATGAATGTTATACTTTTCATACTTACATGGATGTTATGGAGGTTATACTTTTATACTTACAATGGGAATATCATTATGAATGTTGGGGGCTAAGCAAGGATTAAAAAGAGAATAACAGAGTAAAGGCGTATAACACAATTAATTCACTAAATAAAAAGCAGCTTTTATTGATAACTAAAATATTTCTGGATCGAAATGAAATATAAAATGACTTACAATTAACTCAAAACATTTAAGAAGAAGAGAAGGAGGGGTTAAGTAGGCTGGTTGGTGGTAGAAACTAAAGATTAGTCCGAGAAGGAGCTGAGTCTTTCTAAGTTTCAAGTCCGATTAGCCAAATGAGTTTGGTTTCCTTTTATAGATCAAGGAATGGGAACTATTACATTAACTCGAGGTAATGTAAGAAACATTTTACTTAAGTAAAAGAAAAGTAAAAAGTAAAAGTACAGACACTTTTTACTATTAATGAACAAAGTCTTTATAAGGTTGACTTTTTTACTATTCATGGATGCTTTCGGCAACTTTTTGAAAGGGCGATAACTTTGACTCAAAGAGATGCTTTCGGTGGAAAAGAAAGAGCATCTTCTTGATTGATTCGTTTGTGAGAGGCGGTAAGATGGATCGTGGGTCGCTTTCGATGGAAAAGCGATTTTTCGAAAAAATGGTCGCTGAAAGAAAGTTTGGTCTTGCCGAGCAGTGTGTTAGATTTTTGTGGATTTCAAAGTGAATGGATCTTGAGCATCCTGTAGGTTGATGGTGCCATATGGATCATATTGACCATCATCCTCTGCAAACTGGCTAACTGAAGCTGAGGAGAGGAAGAATGAACAGAAGCTTCCTCATGTAACTCGTCAATTCTTTTATTGAGTGCTTGGGCAATTAATTTCAATTCGTTACTGGAGCAATCTTTGAAATCTGGACCTTACAGGAACAAGTTGAACCTGTAGGACTGACTCTGGGTTCTTTTGACTTAGACTCTTTGGGTTTGGATTCTTTTGATTGACTGGAAGACTCTTTGGAAGAAACTTGAAGAACCTTGAGAGGAGTTGTGGGAAATTCTAACTAAACTTGACTGACAATCCTATTGACATCAAACTTATCCCACCATTTGATGAAAAAACGACGGGAAAGAAGAGGAAACAGATCAAAAGAGGGTGTGACTATATACTGAGGATCAGTTACTTTAGGAGGAGTATCAATATCATACTGCCACCTAAGAATCCAGGGGATTTTATATTTACTCACGAATAGAAGGACTGAGGGAAAACCTTCATATTTCGGATTGGGTTTACTGTGAATACAAAAGTGGTTAAATTGAACCTTTAGGAGATCTAGAAGGAAATCATAAGTGGAATCGAACTGCATGCCACCAATGAACAAACCGTAAAGGAATTGACTCTTGAATTTGTGGTCGAACTGGACAAACCACGAATGACTGTTTGACTCATTTTGGTGAATAAAAACATGATGCCATGCATCAATATAATCATAATAACAATAAGAGTTATTTTGACTAGAGAGTTGTATGAGATCGGAGGGTGATCCCACCGCGATGAGAGAAATAAAAGCATTTAATATACAAAGAATGATAAAGCATTTTGGATTTATCATTATTTGCATAAATTGGTTTAATGAATATTGATTCTGTTTCAATAAGAATATCCTTATAATACACAAGGGATTTATAAGGAGCAAGAGGCTGAAAATGCCATCCAGGGGGAAAGAATCATGGCCAAGTCGATCGGGATTCTATTTTTCATTGTGGGTTCAATGTGAAATAAATGGGTTGTTCATTTGTGAATGTATTCAGAATGAGGATTACTAGGATTTGTAGCTATGGTTTTGACTGATCGGCAAATGGATCAACTGGGATTGGCTGACTTACTAATGCCGAACTGTACGGCTTAGGCATGGTTCCAAGGACAGTGAATTTATTACTGGTTTGAAGGACTGGGTTAACTGGGTGAGGAACTAGAGTTCCTCTGGGATGATTACTTGGGCCAAGAGGGCGTGACCGGACCACGAGAGGACGATGCTCCTCTAAAACTCATAGTGCTTTGGACGGTACTCAGATTAATGAATTCCCCGTGATGAGAAAGTCAGAATAGAATTGTTACTACCTTTAAATGTATTCAATTTCAAAATCAAAAATGCTTAACAAAGCTTGCCATCTAGCGAAGGAAAGCTTAGAGGCTAGATTTTCAACATCTTTTTCTAATATATATTTTGCTGACTTGCAATCAATGCGAACTAGAAATTTTTGGTTCAATAAATCACTTTGAAATTTATTAATACATAATACTAATGAAAGTATTTCTTTTTTAATAGTACTGTAATTTAAACTATGTAATATTCCATGCACCGGAATGAAAATGAACAATTTGTTCTGGGGATTCTGGTGTTAACTTTTGTTTAAGGATGCCTCCGAACCCGATATCTGAGGCGTCAGTTTCAACAATTTTATACGCTGAAGCATTGGAGATACCAAGACAGGGCAATGCCTTGACGTATTTTTTAACTTGTTGGATGACGTAAGTATGAATGTCACCAAGGTGGAGGATTGTCTTGCAAAACGCCGGAAAAGAGTTTGCAGAGATCTTCCGATATTCTTGTAAAACTTACCAATATAATTAAGCGAGCCAAGAAATCTCTGAGTTGGGTTTTATTAGTTATCTTATTGGGAAACTTGTCAACCGGATTGAATAGCTCGCTCAATGAAATTTGAACTTGTCCTCCAAGATATTAAGACCAAGAAACCTTATTTACGACCAAAACAAGTGCAGATTTGGAAGGTGAAAGAACAAGACCATTATCTTTAACTGTCTTGAAGAATGATTTCAAGTGTTTATTGTGTTCTTCAATGGTCTTAGAAAAAATGAGTATATCGTCGATATAGACAACAATAAAATGACTGAAAGGGTTTAATATGTCATTGAGGATATTTTGGAATTCACTGGGAGCATTTTTTAGGCCAAATGCCTGGACATTCCATTCGTAGTGACCGAAAGGAGTGGTGAATGCTGTTTTGTACCTATCATCTGGATGAATTGCAATTTGCCAGAAGCCGGACTTTGTTAGGTTTGTAATATTCAAGAACGCAATCAAATTGCATAAATAAGCGGAAACGTGTAAAAATCAGAGTTTAAAATTTTTACAAACCATATACCCGGATCACCCTTTATGCACAATTATTAATTAAACGAAAAAGATGAATAAGAAACATACCCTTGAAGATCCGAAAGCTTCCTCGTGTACAAGTTCACCTCAATCCTTTTCGTTCAACTTGAATCCACCGGGTTTGGTTCCTTCCTTTGATCAACGTTAGCCACCCAAATGTTTGGCCTCTAGAGGTGATCCACCAAGGAAGAAGAAAGATCCAAGAAGATGGGTGGTTGGCTAAACCCTAGTTTTTCTATCTCTATAGAAAAGGAGCGTACTCTCCAACCATTGGAAAAATTACGTAGTCTTGATATCTGATATAAGACTCTTCTTATAAAGATATCAAGTAACCCTATTAAAATAAGGTATTATTTAATTAAACTCTTTTAATTAAATGGGCTCCCTAATCTTATTAGGGATAATTAATTAAACTCCTTTAATTAATTTTCCCTCCTAATCTTATTAGGAATAAATAAGAGTACTTATATTAAATTAATTCCTAAACTCTTTTAGAAATTAAAATAATAATAATAATTGTAATAATATTAATAAGACTCCTCTTATTAATTTATATTTAATATTTCTAAAATATTAAATAATAATATTAAGCTATTTAATTTATTCTATCACCATAGATTAAATTAAATATACTTAACATATTATTACGATTATGCCATTAACTTCTTAAATAATTATTCTTCCTTTTATGGTGTGACCCTTTAGGTTCTCCATATTAAACCCTATTGTGAATAAATCAATTAGAACAATTCTAATCTTATTTAAATAAATAAATTAAATAATTAATTTATTTAAATAAATAATATTTATTCTACAATAGAGATAAGCCTCCCTAGCGATCAACGACTTTCTAGATAATATAGATTTCAACATTAATCATAAAAGAACCTTTGAGTAAATAGTTACCGTACAATTCAATCCTTCCACCATACAATGTCCCAATTAAATATAAGACATGGAATTACTGTCAAGTCTTATTTTATTTAATTATATGTATTTCGATCCTTAAATGCACAACACCAAATTAATCCAAATTAGAAACTCCTTTCTAATTTCATTCGCGCTTTCGCCAAGGACTATTGGGTTGTCATTTATCGAATCACATAGGACATTTCTCTTCTTTTAATAAGTGGTAGATTCTTTATTGATCATACATTATCTCCATGTACAACTTATTATACCCAAGCATACCCTTTAATATACCCTAAGGGTCTTAAGGAATAAGTCAAAGTATAACTCATCATACACAAGATACTATGATGATCTCAAGTCCAAGGATCACTTGTACTACTATCACTACAGGAATTCCTATTGACAGGGAAAATAAAACTCCATTTGGTATTCCTTAGCGAGCCAACGCTCAAAGTGAACTTATTCTCTAATAAGCACCTACATACTTGCTTTAGTGTCTCCACATAAATGATCATGAGATCAATCATCCTCATCCAATGAGCAAGCAACGATGTACCAATCTATCCGGATTCACTAATCCCCAATTTAATAATCCAATGATTGGGAACTATTTTAGTTTTAAGCTTTCTAAGAATTTAGATCTCATTAGAATGATCATCATCATTATTCTAAAAGCATTGCTTAAAACTATGGGTTTATCACATATTATATAAAAAAAGATCATGTAGATAATTAAAAGCCTTTAATAAATTAATACTTTTTATTAATAAATGAATAGGATTGTTACAAAGTATATGCTTTATCATCAAACATGTTTGGCTTGTGTGCATACTACTTTCAATCTCCCACTTGCACTAAAGCCAATCGTCATGGTATCTCATACTCTTCTTCTCTAAGTGACGATTATCCTGCTGTTGGATAAGCTTTAGTTAATGGATATGTAATGTTGTTCATGAGAGTCCACTATCTATATAGTGATTTCCCATCTTTCAATGATTCTAATAATCAAATGAAAGTGCCACAACACATGTTTAGATCCAAGATGAGACTTAGCAACTATTCCTAGTTCTGTAATGAACTTTTAATCCAAACAATCAACTTGCAGCTTCATTTATAGCTATATACTTTGTCTTTATCACTAAACCAAAGAACTCTTTCTTTGTTTGGAACCTTTCCAATTCATCGCACCATTGTTCAAGATAAAGCTTTACCTTAAAGTAGATTTTTTCATCATCTTGGTGCATTCGAAAAACTTGAGTCTCATTAAGCCCTCTAGTTTTAATTTATACCCACCATGAATATGATCACATCCTTAGTTGGGTTAAGCACTTTAAGATGTTTTCACCGACTCATAGTGAACTTCTCTATAATATGGTGATCAACATCAGGTCTCGTATATTTCATTGCATACATGATTGTCACTCATGCGATCTCTCTTTTTAGGAGTTTGTGGGAACTATTAAAAGAGATACACTCCATGACTCATCAATATGAAACATCTCTTGGAGCTTGCCATGCTAAACGACTTTAGCATCAAATGAATATACATTCCTTGGGTTAAGTCGAGCATCCTCTTGAACCTATCTATATAGATTTTATCCCCAATTAAGATACTCTTCCCAAATCATTCGTGGAGGAATGTTTAGACAACTTTATCTTTACTGATTGTAGCATTGGTATGTTATTCCTCATCCGTAGTATATCAACATATAATACAAGAAATTTCACGACGCTCCCATCGACCCTTTTGTACACTAAAAGTCTTACCACATCGAATGTAACTTTGGATCATCATCTTCTATGATGTGTACTCATCATCATCATCATCCATGATGAATCCATACCTCCTAGGTATCTTTGGTACTATTCCGCATTTATTTATTCGGTTTGCCAGGTACAATAGGTCTATCTACTGTGTTCCTCTTATTTGACTTATAGTATTTTGTGGTTCTTGAACTCTTCAAGATCTATTATCCTCCCACTAGCCCCTTTTAATGATAAACACCTTTATCTTAGAAGGCGATGTGTGTTTCGTAACAAACACCTTTTGCTAAGTAGAATTATTAAACATATACCTAAACTTACTTTAGGATGTCCCACAAATCAGTACATGTCAAATCTTGTCCCAAGCTTATCCTTCAAACCTTTTCACATAAGTTGGACAACCCCTTATCTTAACATACTTAAGATTAGGAATCCTCCCCATCCATAACTTTTATGGAGTCTTGGAAATGGATTTTGAGGTTACCTTTTCAGAGATATGTCGGCCATTTCTAGGACATGATCCTAGAAAGATACTGGAATGTCGGTAAAATCATTTTGGACTGTACCATGTTCAACAAGGTATGATTTTTCCTTTCAGATACATCAATCAATTATTATGTATCGAGAGGCGTCCATTATGAGAAAACCATTTGAGATGATCTAGAAACTTATTTCACAAGTATTTATTCCTTGATCTAATCAAAGAATCTTAATACATTGTCAATTTGTTTCACTTCTGAATTCTTTGAACCTTTCAAATAATTCACACTTGTATTTTAGCAAATACACACATTCAACTCTTTGAATGATCATCTCCTTTTCTTATTCTAATTTGTTCAATATGCAAAATTATTTTCATATAAGTCAAGTATACAAAATTTATTAAGTAATATTCGATTTATACAAAACATTATTATTATAAATAGAACAACAATTGTTCTTAATTATAATACCAAAGATTTTATTGTCCAACAATAAAATGGAAATAATATTTTTAACAAGAACTAGAATACAATAACAACTTATCGACTTAATAGATTTGCCCGTAGCATTGCTAAACTATAAGTTTCTATGGCTAATATGGCAACCTTTGTTACATTTCCAAAGACATAGGATTACTTATATTTGTTTAGCTTTCTACTTCGCTTGGTCCCTTCATAAATCTATATTTATGATAACCAAAGTTCAGATCCAATACCCAAGTAGAACCTTGACTTAAAGAAAAATTTATTTCAATCATGAACAAAAAACTGTATTGTAACCGAAACTTCACTAAGCTTCTTTGGTTAGCCTCTGCAAGATGCTTCTCGCAGTTTCTTTCTAGTGTCCAGGCTTATTGCAGTGGAAGCAAACTCCTTTGCTATCCGTATCAGTTTTGATCTTATTATCCTTTCTTTTTGCCCTTTCTATTTATACCTTCTTCGAATCGTTCTTCTTTTCAGAAGATCCTTTGGCCCCTACCAGTAAGACTCGGTCTTTCTTGGTTGGAAAGTGACTCTCAATATTTTTCAACATGATAAGCAAATCAGCGAGGCTGGTATCTAGCTTGTTCATATAAAAAATTCACAACAATTGTGAAAGGAGTCCGGAGTGAGTGCAAGATTAAATCTTGGCTCAACTCTCCATCCATGAAAAAAACCGGTTGTCTTAATTGATCAATCAAATTGATTATGTTAAGAACTTTTTATGCGCATTATAGTGCCATTGGCCCTTCTAGATCGGAAGAGCTCCTTAGATATCGATATCTATCGGTCTTACTTTCCTCACCATCAACTACTTGATGTGCGGGAATATAGTAGGAGCATCCATAGTTTCATCGCCGACGTGAAGCTCGTTACTCGTGGATGCGAGCATGATGCATCGAGCCAATTGTGCATCATTTGCCACTTTCTAAAAGTAGCAATCTCTTCCTCAGAGGCATTGTTGCGCAACCATTGCGAGGATAGTATTAAGGACATAAGATAGCTTTTCAGCTATGAGAACTATTCTCAAATTCCTTAACCAATCCATTTAATACGGTCCAGTTAAATAACATCTAATATGTTTCGCAGTGATAGTAATTAAGACATTGTAAAATTTTGTAAATGAATTTGTATTTAACAACATTTTAACATACATTCTTTTATTAATTACCAAAATAATTTAGGTCTTGTTTTAAATTGGTATCTCCCACTATTTTCTTCAAACTATATTACCATCACTTATATAGTTCGGCAAAATCTAATTAAAGATTTGCTAGTGAGAATAAGGATCCCATTTCAAATGTATATAGCCTTGTGGTAACACAACAAACTATATATAAATAAATAGGTAGACAGCTTTTGTCAATTACATCAACTATGCAACTCCTTTTCTTTTGCCTCTTAGATTATTTTAATCAAGTGGTGGCACATCCGAATCAAAATTATCCAAGTTAAGTCCGACCTAGCACTCCATATATTCAAAAAAGAAAAATATCATCCTTGTGGTGACACAACAAAACAATATTGTTCAATTTTCTTTATAAGCATCAAATGTGATAAATTAACATCTTAAATACTTAATACTTGCCTTGTGGTGACACAACAAACTCATATTAAATATTTAATACTCTATTAATTTTATCATGCTAGAAGGCTGACGCTCGATATTCCAAATATCTTTGAACGCTTAGGACTTAATATAAAAAATTGAGGGTTTGTTATTAATTTGTCTCATCTTGTTTAGCGGCATGCATATATATATATAAAATACGCGTTATATTAATGAACATGCAAGCATGTTTGCATAATATATAATATATATAGTATAAGCATGCACATATAGAATACTATATTCTACCGGATTGATTATGGACTTTTATTCTAGTTTGGTTCACTAGAGCCACCAAGTGAACCAAAAGGTCAAACCTAGGGTGCAAGAAATAATATTTAAATATAACTATTACATTTAAACCCCGGGCTCCATTACAAACGGGTCTTCAAGCGCTTGCTTCCTTGATCTCCAATTTTTCAAAATTAATTCTAACTATTCCTATTACAAAACTAATTAAAATAAATAGAAACCTTGATCGTGATCGAGGAAAAGTACATAGGAGGGAGATAGAATTTACATTCGTAAAAATTAGAGAAGGCAGTAATGCAGATTCCCATTTAATAAAAACCCATACATTCATGCATCCAACTAAAATAAAATCCAATCACATTGGTCCATAGTCCATAATCAATCCCATTTATTATCATACACATCATCATATGCATCAATAAATAACATTCATATCATGAATAATAAACATTCAATATATATATATATATATTGATATCATTTAATGGGCAAATTTAGTTAGTATAAAATCTATTTTTGAATCAAAATAAACTCCTTTATTTTAATCCAAATTTAAATCAAAATAAAACTATTTTATTTTAATTTATCCAATTTTGAATAAAATAAACTATTTTATTTTAATCAAAATCTTTAATCAAAATAAACTCCTTTATTTTAATTAATTATGGAATCCAATTCCATATAAAAAAACTTCTTTATTAAAGGAACCACGGATACTCTTTCCTATTAACAAATAAACTCTTTTATTTTAATTATAAAATTATTAAGAATAGTATATTATTACACCGCGAATCACACGAATCATTTAATTCATGTGATTACTTTGGTAATCAATTTCCATTATCCATGAATCACCCTTACCACACGTTAATAAGAATCCTAATTCTCCGTAATATGTAAAAGGTTCAGGACTCATCAATTTTTATTTTTTTTGTTAAACGTGATTTCCCTTTTCCAAGAATATCCATTCTCCTGGGCCACGTTTTTCAAAAGTAAAAAACAACTCACGAATTAAAAACAATTACGTGAATCGTCCGCCTGTAAACCAAATCACCAATCCCACGAACAGGAGAAAGAGGTGGCTAGTGGGTTTTTTTTAAAAAAAAAAATTTATACAACAAATTATGCCCAATTAAATTGTTCTAAACACATATCAATATACATATCAAATTAAAATAATTCGCATAAAGGTTTGGCTCTGATGCCACTGTTAGGTTTGTAATATTCAAGAACGCAATCAAAT